>CM053027.1:623393938-623616438 GCA_028564925.1 Lithobates sylvaticus | reverse complement strand
AAATATGTAGAAGAATACGTATCGGCCTAAACTGAGGAAAAAAAATGTTTTTTATATATTTTTTGAGGATATTTATTATAGCAAAAAGCAAAAAATATTGCATTTATTTCAAAATTGTCGCTCTATTTTTGTTCATAGCGCAAAAAATAAAAACCGCAGGGGCGATCAAATACCACCAAAAGAAAGCTCTATTTATGGGAAAAAAAGGACGCCAATTTTGTTTGGGAGCCACGCCGCACGACCGCGCAATTGTCAGTAAAAGCGACGCAGTGCCGAATCGCAAAAGGGGCCTGGTCCTTTGGCTGCCAATTGGTCCGGGGCTGAAGTGGTTAAGCGGCGCTTTACGAGCGTTTTTCGGGGCGCTGGCAGTGTGAAAGGGGCTCATAAAGCACTCGGGGTTTTCACATTGGGATTGCAGATGAGGCTTCTTTCAAGTGCTTTACAGGCGCTTTTTTCTAACGCTAAAGCGCCTGAAAAACGCCTGAAAAACGCCCCAGTGTGAAAGGGGTCTAAAGGTGCGATGCATCCTGTGTCCCTCAAAGACCCCCCCATACACGCTATTAGATTTTCTGCAGATTTTTGTCTTCAGATTTACCAAAACCATATAATATATGAGGTCAAACCTTTAAGAGTTTCAATTTTGTATGCCATCAGACCGGCCCTCCCACTACATAGTTTTGGAAAAATCTGAAGGCAAAAATCTGCAGAAAATCTAATGGTGCGTATGGGGCTAAAGGACTCCAAGAAAGGACTTTACGGGAAGTATAATAAAAATTCAATTTTTTTTTGTATCCCCCCCCACTAGAGAGATTTCTCATCACTTCCTGTCCTGACAGGAAGTGAAGAATAATATCCCCAGTGGGGACACAGACAATAATATAAGCGTGGCAGAGGCTCTAACCCACTGCTACACCCCCCACAACAGAAATGGTTTTGCCCTGTGTGGGGTAGATCTATGGTACATGTCACTCTTTTTCTATTCCCTTTCAGATGGCGAGGATGAGAAGCCGCCCCTCCCGCCTCGCTCTGCCTCGGCCAGCTTCTCGGGAGGCCTCGGAATGAGTTTGATGCCCTGCGGGCAGGATGTCGGCTCTGCGGAGAGGTAATGCGCCCCCTGCTACTGAGGACACTGAGAGGAGAGTCCTACCGACCACCGAGGGGGGGGGTTCCCCAAATATGTCACACGGGGACTATTGGCCGGAGTTGGTATATGAAATAAACTTGATATTTAATCCACTTCTCCATGGAAGAAATGATCATTCAGTGTTTGGTGGAAGCCGGAGAGTTAAACTCCCTAACAACAAGATCTTCTGTCTCTCGGGGGTCTTTTTAGTTTAATCTCCACACTAAGGTCCCCAGTCCTGCTGTGCCCATTATGAGGGGTTCCCACCATCCCTGTGCTGAGTTCCCGGGTCTGTACCCCTGCTGTGCCCATTATGAGGGGTTCCCACCATCCCTGTGCTGAGTTCCCAGGTCTGTACACCTGCTGTGCCCATTATGAGGGGTTCTCACCATCCCTGTGCTGAGTTCCCAGGTCTGTACACCCGCTGTGCCCATTATGAGGGGTTCCCACCATCCCTGTGCTGAGTTCCCGGGTCTGTACACCTGCTGTGCCCATTATGAGGGTTCCCACCATCCCTGTGCTGAGTTCCCGGGTCTGTACACCCGCTGTGCCCATTATGAGGGGTTCCCACCATCCCTGTGCTGAGTTCCTGGGTCTGTACACCTGCTGTGCCCATTATAAGGGGTTCCCACCATCCCTGTGCTGAGTTCCCGGGTCTGTACACCTGCTGTGCCCATTATGAGGGTTCCCACCATCCCTGTGCTGAGTTCCCGGGTCTGTACACCTGCTGTGCCCATTATGAGGGGTTCCCACCATCCCTGTGCTGAGTTCCCGGTCTGTACACCTGCTGTGCCCATTATGAGGGGTTCCCACCATCCCTGTGCTGAGTTCCCGGGTCTGTACACCCGCTGTGCCCATTATGAGGGGTTCCCACCATCCCTGTGCTGAGTTCCCGGGTTTGTACACCCGCTGTGCCCATTATGAGGGGTTCCCAGTTCCCACCATCCCTGTGCTGAGTTCCCGGGTTTGTACACCCGCTGTGCCCATTATGAGGGGTTCACACCATACCTGTGCTGAGTTCCCGGTTCTGTACACCCGCTGTGCCCATTATGAGGGGTTCCCATCATCCCTGTGCTGAGTTCCCAGGTCTGTACACCTGCTGTGCCCATTATGAGGGGTTCCCACCATCCCTGTGCTGAGTTCCCGGGTCTGTACACCTGCTGTGCCCATTATGAGGGTTCCCACCATCCCTGTGCTGAGTTTCCCGGGTCTGTACACCTGCTGTGCCCATTATGAGGGGTTCCCACCATCCCTGTGCTGAGTTCCCGGGTCTGTACACCCGCTGTGCCCATTATGAGGGGTTCCCACCATCCCTGTGCTGAGTTCCCGGGTCTGTACACCCGCTGTGCCCATTATGAGGGGTTCCCACCATCCCTGTGCTGAGTTCCCGGGTCTGTACACCCGCTGTGCCCATTATGAGGGGTTCCCACCATCCCTGTGCTGAGTTCCCGGGTTTGTACACCCGCTGTGCCCATTATGAGGGGTTCCCAGTTCCCACCATCCCTGTGCTGAGTTCCCGGGTTTGTACACCCGCTGTGCCCATTATGAGGGGTTCTCACCATACCTGTGCTGAGTTCCCGGTTCTGTACACCCGCTGTGCCCATTATGAGGGGTTCCCATCATCCCTGTGCTGAGTTCCTGGGTCTGTACACCCGCTGTGCCCATTATGAGGGGTTCCCACCATCCCTGTGCTCCATAGTATAATAGGTTCCGTTTATACTTTGTCAGTATTTTCTGGATAACCAAACTCAACACTGAAGTCCCCAAGAGGTGTGAAAATCCGTGTGTGAAATATCTGCTTGAATGGACCCCCTCCCCCCCTTTAAATTTGCTGTAGATTACAGTTGGCCTCCCATCTGGTTTCTGATTGGTCTTTGTCTTTCCTCTCCCTTGCAGCTCCACCAATGGCCTGAGCACCATCTCTCACGAGTACCTGAAGGGCAACTACGCGCTGGATCTAGAAGCTGTGAAATCCGGGGCCACCAGCCTGCCCCACCTCAACAAAACGCTGGTCGTCTCCTGCAAGCGCCTTCACGGGTCAGCAAAAAAAAAAACACCATCGCCTCCTGCTTTTACTCCTTCCTGTTACAGAACCTGCCAATCAGAGGCCTCGTAAATGATGCGTCTCTATTATGGGGGAGATATTGATTCTGTGATGGTCGTCAAACCATTCTTCACCCCATTCCAGTTGTTTTTTGATCCACTTTTGCGCAGTGTGTTGAATCGCAACCCATGACAGTCCTCTGCAATGCACGATAGATAAAAAAAAATAAAAATACATTTTTGTTCTGCTGTTAGGATAAAAAATAACCGTTGTGTTGCTTTTATGCAAGCACGTTGAGGCTAGGGTGCCCACGTGTCCCGGATTGCCCGGGATTGTCCCTGATTTCAGATTTTTGTCCCGTGTCCCGGGCACCTTCATTCCGGGACAATACAGTGTCCCGGAATGAAAAAAAAAACACACCACCAGACCACTGGACTACTCCGCCCATCCGCCGCCACCCTTATAAACATGTACACAACTCTCACACATGACACATCATAGGCTGTCCCCCTCTGTTCTTCCTCCGTGTCCCCCTCCGTTCTGCTGCCCCCCTCTGTTCTTCCTCTGTGTCCCCTCCGTTCTGCTGCCCCCTCTGTTCTTCCTCCGTGTCCCCCTCCGTTCTGCTGCCCCCTCTGTTCTTCCTCCGTGTCCCCCTCCGTTCTGCTGCCCCCCTCTGTTCTTCCTCCGTGTCCCCCTCCGTTCTGCTGCCCCCTCTGTTCTTCCTCCGTGTCCCCCTCCGTTCTGCTGCCCCCCTCTGTTCTTCCTCCGTGTCCCCCTCCGTTCTGCTGCCCCCCTCTGTTCTTCCTCCGTGTCCCCCTCCGTTCTGCTGCCCCCCTCTGTTCTTTCTCCGTGTCCCCCTCCGTTCTGCTGCCCCCTCTGTTCTTCCTCCGTGTCCCCCTCCGTTCTGCTGCCCCCCTCTGTTCTTCCTCCGTGTCCCCCTCCCTTCTGCTGCCCCCCTCTGTTCTTCCTCTCTGTCCCCCTCCCTTCTGCTGCACCCCTCTGTTCTTCCTCCGTGTCCCCCTCCGTTCTGCTGCCCCCCTCTGTTCTTTCTCTGTGTCCCCCTCCGTTCTGCTGCCCCCTCTGTTCTTCCTCCGTGTCCCCCTCCGTTCTGCTGCCCCCCTCTGTCCTTACTCCGTGTCCCCCTCAGTTCTTCCTCCATGTCCCCCTCCATCCTACTGTCCCCCTCCGTTCTTCCTCCGTGTCCCCCTCCGTTCTTCCTCCGTGTCCCCCTCCGTTCTTCCTCCGTGTCCCCCCTCCGTTCTTCCTCCGTGTCCCCTCCGTTCTTCCTCCGTGTCCCCCTCCGTTCTTCCTCCGTGTCCCCCTCCGTTCTGCTGCCCCCCTCTGTTCTTCCTCCGTGTCCCCCTCCATCCTACTGTCCCCCTCCGTTCTTCCTCGGTGTCCCCCTCCGTTCTTCCTCTGTATCCCCCTCCGTTCTTCCTCTGTGTCCCCCTCCGTCCCAAAAATTGGTAAAAAAAGTATCAAAAAACATATTTTTTGGGCAGGTTCGGGGGGGGGGTGGGGGCAGGTGTCCCTGAATGGCAGCTTGGAAATGTGGTCACCCTAGTTGAGGCACATCATGACGCGCATCAATGTGCTTTGCATTAACGGCATCCTATTGAAAATGAATGGGCTGCCAATGCATATGGTGGCATACGCAGCTGGGAGTCTAATGGGGCGGGTTAGAGTAGCTTCTCCTGTCATTGCATTCCTATGACAGTGTTTCTCTTTTTTTTTTTTCAGCAATGCTGATAAGGATTGCTAGGCAAAAATGAGGAAAGAAAGCTGACAGCCCCACCTGGTGGTTGAAAATGGCAATGCGCTTTTGCTAGTTTACCTAAAACAATTATATATTTTATTATTTGATCTTTTTAGCGCCATCTACAGTAACTAAAGAATATTAATGTAAACCTCCTGTGAATTCCTTTCAAGCCTAGACCACTAAGCTATAATAATTTGATATCAGAAGTCAGTTTGGTCCAAGTTTTTTATGCGTTTTTGGAATCGTCTGAATATCGGCTGTAAATGATTCCTTATTCTCCACAATAACCAGAAGGGAGAGCTCAGAATATGACAAATATGGCGTATAGAATAGCGTCTTAAGATGGAGTTGCCCTTTTAAAGTGGCGGTGTGTATATTATTCCTTAGATGTTATATTATACTAATATTCCTGTTTTTTTTATTTTTATTTTTTGTTGTTTTTTTTTCTGCTTGTACAGAGAGGTGGATAAGGTTTTATCCGGACTAGAAATTCTTTCCAAAATTTTCGACCAGCAGAGCTCCCCCATTGTGTCCAAGATTCTGCAGCAGGTAATGTGTTGGGTTTAGTGATGAATATAAAAACAGAGAGAGTCACGGGGGGGGGGGGGGGGGGGGCAACTACCAAACATGGAGGGAGGGGGCAACTACCAAACATGGAGGGAGGGGGCAACTACCAAACATGGAGCGAGGGAGGGGGGCAACTACCAAACATGGAGCGAGGGAGGGGGCAACTACCAAACATGGAGCGAGGGAGGGGGGCAACTACCAAACATGGAGCGAGGGAGGGGACAACTACCAAACATTGAGCGAGGGAGGGGGTAACTACCAAACATGGAGCGAGGGAGGGGGGCAACTACCAAACATGGAGCGAGGGAGGGGGCAACTACCAAACATGGAGCGAGGGAGGGGTCAACTACCAAACATGGAGCGAGGGAGGGGACAACTACCAAACATGGAGCGAGGGAGGGGACAACTACCAAACATGGAGCGAGGGAGGGGACAACTACCAAACATGGAGCGAGGGAGGGGACAACTACCAAACATGGAGCGAGGGAGGGGACAACTACCAAACATGGAGCGAGGGAGGGGACAACTACCAAACATGGAGCGAGGGAGGGGACAACTACCAAACATGGAGCGAGGGAGGGGGACAACTACCAAACATGGAGCGAGGGAGGGGGCAACTACCAAACATGGAGCGAGGGAGGGGTCAACTACCAAACATGGAGCGAGGGAGGGGACAACTACCAAACATGGAGCGAGGGAGGGGACAACTACCAAACATGGAGCGAGGGAGGGGGACAACTACCAAACATGGAGCGAGGGAGGGGACAACTACCAAATATGGAGCGAGGGAGGGGGACAACTACCAAACATGGAGCGAGGGAGGGGACAACTACCAAACATGGAGCGAGGGAGGGGGACCGGACAACTACCATACATGGAGCGAGGGAGGGGGCAACTACCAAACATGGAGCGAGGGAGGGGTCAACTACCAAACATGGAGCGAGGGAGGGGACAACTACCAAACATGGAGCGAGGGAGGGGGGCAACTACCAAACATGAAGCGAGGGAGGGGGGCAATTACCAAACATGGAGCGAGGGAGGGGACAACTACCAAACATGGAGCGAGGGAGGGGGCAACTACCAAACATGGAGCGAGGGAGGGGGCAACTACCAAACATGGAGCGAGGGAGGGGGGCAACTACCAAACATGGAGCGAGGGAGGGGGCAACTACCAAACATGGAGCGAGGGAGGGGGCAACTACCGAACATGGAGCGAGGGAGGGGACAACTACCAAACATGGAGCAAGGGAGGGGGGCACAATATCATAATAAAAATAATAACTTTATAAGTGTCTGTGTAGAGTGACACTCGCATCCAATAAACATAAAAGTATGCATGTGTACCTGTATAGTATGCCTACAGTGCCTGGAAAAAGTATTTATACCCCTTGAAATTTTCCACATTTTCTCATGTTACAACCAAAAACAAATGTATTTTATGTGATAGACCAACACAAAGTGGCACATAATTGTGAAGTGGAAGGAAAATAATAAATGTTTTTCAAATTTTTTTCTAATAAATATGTGAAAGGTGTGGGGGGTAAATTTGTATGGCGCCCCCCGGAGTCAATACTTTGTAGAACCCCCTTTCCCTACAAGTCTTTTTGGGGATGTCTCTACCAGCTTTGCCCATCTAGAGAGGACATTTCTGCCCATTCTTCTTCTTCTTTGTAGAATATCTCAAGCTCTGTCAGATTGGATGGAGAGCGTCTGTGAACAGCAATTTTCAAGTCTTGCCACAGATTCTCAATGTGATTTTGGTCTGGACTGTGACTGGGCCATTCTAACACATGAATATGCTTTGATGTAAACCATTCCATTGTAGCTCTGGCTGTATGTTTCGGGTCGTTGTCCTGCTGGAAGGTGACCCTCCCCCCAGTCTCAAGTCTTTTGCAGACTCTAACAGGTTTTCTTCTAAGATTGTCCTGTATTTGGCTCCATCCGTCTTCCCATCAACTCTGACCAGCTTCCCTGTCCCTGCTGAAGAAAACCATCCCCACCACATGATGCTGCCACCACCATGTTTCACAGTGGGGATGGTGTGTTCAGGGTGATGTGCAGTGTTAGTTTCCCCACACACAGCGTTTTGCTTTTTGAACAAAAAGTAGAATTTTGGTCTCATGTGAGCAGATCACCTTCTTCCACATGTTTGCTCCCCTCCCCCACATGGCTTCTCACAAACTACAAACAGGACTTCTTATGACTTTCTTTCTCCAATGTCTTTCTTCTTGTCACTCTTCCATAAAGGGCAGATTTGTGGAGAACACGACTAATAGTTGTCCTGTGGACAGATTCTCCCCCCTGAGCTGTGGATCTCTGCAGCTCCTCCAGAGTTACCATGGACCTCTTGGCTCTTCTCCTTGCCCGGCCGGGTCAGTTTAGGTGGACGGCCGTGTCTTGGTAGGTTTGCGGTTGTGCCATACTCTTTCCATACTCCGATGATGGATTGAGCAGAGCTCCGTGAGATGTTCAAAGCTTGGGAGATTTTTTTTTATAACCCAACCCTGATTTACACTTCTCCACAACTTTATCCCTGACCTGTCTGGTGTGTTCCTTGGCCTTCAAGATGCTGTTTGTTCACTAAGGTTCTCCAACAAACCTCTGAGGGCTTCACAGAACAGCTGTATTTATACTGAGATTAAATGACACACAGGTGGACTCTATTTACTAAGTAGGTGACTTCTGAAGGCAATTGGTTCCACTAGATTTTAGTTTAGGGGTATCAGAGTAAAGGGGGCTGAATACAAATGCCCCCCCCCCCCCACACTTTTCACATATTTATTTGGAAATGTTGAAAACCATTTATCATTTTCCTTCCACTTCACAATTATGAGCCACTTTGTGTTGGTCTATCACAGTGATGGCGAACCTATGGCACGTGTGCCACAGCTGGCACGCAGAGCCATCTCTTTGGGCACACCAGAGGGTCCAGGACAGAGCTAGAGGTCTCTCTCTCCTCTCAGCCCCCCTCCCTCTCTCAGCAGCCCCCCCCCCCTTTGTGTCCCCCTCTCTCTGTTCCCCTTCTTTCTCGGCTCACCCTTCTCTCAGCATCTCTCTATCTGTCCCCCGTATCTTTCTCTGTTCCCCCTCTCTCACACCCCTCTCTCTCTCTCTCTGTCCCCCATCTCTCTCTCTCTGTCCCCCATCTCTCTCTCTCTCTGCCCCCCATCTCTCTCTCTCTCTGCCCCCTCTCTCTCTCTCTGCCCCCCATCTCTCTCTCTCCCTCTGCCCCCCATCTCTCTCTCTCTCTCTGCCCCCATCTCTCTCTCTCTCTCTGCCCCCCATCTATCTCTCTCTCTCTGCCCCCCCATCTATCTCTCTCTCTCTCTGCTCCCCATCTATCTCTCTCTCTCTCTGCTCCCCATCTATCTCTCTCTGCTCCCCATCTCTCTCTCTGCCCCCCATCTCTCTCTCTGCCCCCCATCTCTCTCTCTGTCCCCCATCTCTCTCTCTCTGTCCCCCCCCCATCTCTCTCTCTCTCTGTCCCCCATCTCTCTCTCTCTGTCCCCCATCTCTCTCTCTCTGTCCCCCATCTCTCTCTCTCTGCCCCCCATCTATCTCTCTCTCTCTGCCCCCCATCTATCTCTCTCTCTCTGCTCCCCATCTATCTCTCTCTCTCTGCTCCCCATCTATCTCTCTCTGCCCCCCATCTCTCTCTCTCTGTCCCCCATCTCTCTCTCTCTCTCTGTCCCCCATCTCTCTCTCTCTCTCTGTCCCCCATCTCTCTCTCTCTCTCTCTGTCCCCCATCTCTCTCTCTGTCCCCCATCTCTCTCTCTGTCCCCCATCTCTCTCTCTGTCCCCCATCTCTCTCTCTGTCCCCCATCTCTCTCTCTGTCCCCCCATCTCTCTCTCTGTCCCCCATCTCTCTCTCTGTCCCCCATCTCTCTCTCTGTCCCCCATCTCTCTCTCTGTCCCCCATCCCTCTCTCTGTCCCCCATCCCTCTCAGCATCTCTCTCACACCCCTCACTCTCGCGGTTCTCTCTCTCCCTCTCTCACACAACCCCTCTCTTTCGCTCAGCCCCCCTCTGTCGCAAATTGCCGTGCTGGCACTTTGCAACACAAAACCAATGTATTTATTTCAGTTTGGGCACTCGGGCTCAAAAAGGTTCCCCATCACTGCTCTATCACATGAAATAAATTTTTAGGTTTTTGGTTGTAACAATACAAAGTGTGGAAAATTTCAAGGCACTGTGTGTGTCTTTTATGTCACAACACCCAATGATAAGAGAAGCAGAAGTGCTGCAGACCTGCAAGTAGACCGATCTTCATCTCTTCTTGTAGAGTGCTTGTATATATAAAGTATATACACTGTGTGTGTGTGTATATATATATATATATACAGTGCGTTTGTGTATAGATATGTATATAAAGTAGACATGTGCAATTCATTTCTTTTTTTTTTCATTTTTCGTTATTTTTTCGTTATTTTCGTTCGTTCGTTTTCGTAGGAATGAACGAATGATTCGCTAAAAATTTTAACGAATCGTTCGAATCGAACGAATCCGAAAAAAACAAATTAGAAACAACGAATGTACGAATGAAGAAAATCCAAAAAACGAAAACAGGAACAACGAAAATCAAAATGAACGAAAAAATTTGTACATTCGTAACTTTTTTTTTTTTTTTGTTGAATTGGTAATTTTTCCGTGTCCTTTACAATGGCGCTGCTTAACGTGCCTCGAATGGATTGAACGAAAAAATTCGTACATTCGTAACTTTTTTTTTTTTTTTTTCAATTCGAAATTTTCCGTGTCTCTTAAAATGTAATAGCATACACAGTACATAACATTATGAATTACGCTCCGATTACGAATCTACGAAAACAATGTTATGAATGTTACGAATAAATACGAATGCATCCGAATTTCGAATAAACGAAAACTAAACTAACGAAAAAACGAATCAACAAAAAATAACTCTTACGAATGTACGAATCGTTCCGAATACGAAAATAACGAAAATCCGAAAAAAACAAATTAGAAACAACGAATGTACGAATGAAGAAAATCCGAAAAACTAAAAACAGGAACAACGAAAATGAAAATGAACGAAAAAATTTGTACATTCGTAACTTTTTTTTCTTTTTGTTGAATTGGTAATTTTCCGTGTCCTTTACAATGGCGCTGCTTAACGTGCTTCGAATGGATTGAACGAAAAAATTCGTACATTCGTAACTTTTTTTTTTTCGATTGGTAATTTTCCGTGTCTCTTACAATGTAATAATAGCATACACATTACATAACATTATGAATTATGCTCCGATTACGAATCTACGAAAACAATCTTACGAAAGTACGAATGTAACTAAATCTACGAAAATACGAATGCGTCCGAATTTCGAATAAACGAAAATTAAACTAACAAAAAAACGAATCAACGAAAAAAATAACTCTTACGAAAATACGAATCGTTAGAAATACGAACACCGACGACTTACGAATCGTTACGAATCAACGGAAACGAAAAAAACGAAACGAAAATAAACAAACAATTTTTTTTGTTGTGCACACGTCTAATATAAAGTGTTTCAGCTAACAAATAGGCCGGTAAATGTAACAAAAAGGTTTTTTTTATTGCCATGAAATCCTAAAATCACATTAAAATACATAAAGAGATTTCATACCTTTTGGCCATAACAATCCAAATATCCACATCAGACCTCCATAGATGACCTCAACCAATCCGGCTCTGCAGCTTTCTCATGTACTGATATATATATATAGAGTTCCGTTCAGCACATATTACATAATAGCAACATATATTTCCACTTCAAACACGCTGATTTTCTGCGGTGGGATGAGGAGAATTCTCAACGCGTTTCCCAGATTGTTAGGATCTGATCTGAGGGAGGAGCCTGGCACTGCCATTGCCATAATAGGCAGGGGAGGGACCTCACCTGGTGGAGGGAGGAGTCAGGTACTGCCATTGCCATAATAGGCAGGGGAGGGAGGAGCCTGGCACTGCCATTGCCATAGTAGCCAGGGGAGGGAGCACGGCTTGTGGAGGGAGGAGTCAGGTACTGCCATTGCTAAAATAGGCAGGGGAGGGAGGAGCCTGGCACTGCCATTGCCATAGTAGCCAGGGGAGGGAGCTTGGCTGGTGGAGGGAGGAGTCAGGACTGCGATTGCTATAATAGGCAGGGGAGGGAGCTCAGCTGGTGGAGGGAGGAGTCTGGCATTGCCATAACAGGTAGGGGAGGGGGCTCAGCTGGTGGAGGGAGGAGTCAGGTACTGCCATTGCCATAATAGGCAGGGGAGGGAGGAGCCTGGCACTGCCATTGCTATAGTAGCCAGGGGAGGGAGCTCGGCTGGTGGAGGGAGGAGTCAGGACTGCCATTGCTATAATAGGCAGGGGAGGGAGCTCAGCTGGTGGAGGGAGGAGTCTGGCATTGCCATAACAGGTAGGGGAGGGGGCTCAGCTGGTGGAGGGAGGAGTCAGGTACTGCCATTGCCATAATAGGCAGGGGAGGGAGGAGCCTGGCACTGCCATTGCTATAGTAGCCAGGGGAGGGAGCTCGGCTGGTGGAGGGAGGAGTCAGGACTGCCATTGCTATAATAGGCAGGGGAGGGAGCTCAGCTGGTGGAGGGAGGAGTCTGGCATTGCCATAACAGGTAGGGGAGGGGGCTCAGCTGGTGGAGGGAGGAGTCTGGCATTGCCATAACAGTCAGGGGAAGGAGCTCAGCTGGTGGAGGGAGGAGTCTGGCATTGCCATAACAGGTAGGGGAGGGAGCTCAGCTGGTGGAGGGAGGAGTCTGGCATTGCCATAGCAGGTAGGGGAGGGGGCTCAGCTGGTGGAGGGAGGAGTCTGGCACTGCAATTGTGCTGTGCATCTGCCCCCCCCCCCCCCATGTACATGTGTAAGTAGAAATCAGACACATAAATTAGGTTTGTAAAGTCTGAGCACACACTGATACGATCGTTCACATTAAGTTGATCGCCTTCCTTAAAGTGTTTGCCAAGCCAAGTTCTGTCTTGGTTCTGGGTGGGGAAGAATCGGAACCCCTTTCAGATTTGTACTGCTCCCCGGGGCTCCGTCGGAGAGATTTCCTCTCACTTCCTGTCCTACTGACAACGTTTTACAGGAAGTCAGGGCAACTTTCCTACAGCAACACAGACGATAAAACTGCTTTGATTCAGCAGAGTCGGGGGGGAGGGGTTAGAACCCCTGTCAGATGAGTATTCCTGTCTGTGTCCTGTTGCAGATTTTCCTTTTATTTCCTGCCTGATAAAATGTTGTCACTAAAACAGGAACTGAGGGTAAATCTTCCCAACAGAGCCCTGGATAGCAGCAACAAGCAGACAGAAAGTGCCAATCCTTCTCCTCTATATCCAAAGTATAAAAAAAAAATGTATTGGACTATTGGCCGTACGCTTTAATTTGGTCTTTCTCTTGCCACATGCTGGTCTCTGCATCGAAAACAGACCCAAGCGGGTAACTAACACTTCCAGAAGGGCGCAAGGGGCAGCTGACTCCGCCCTTCTCTTATGATAGTTGCACTAAACCATTTTCCTTTTAAGTAGCTGAGTATTTTTACATATAGTAAACCAGCGACCAGAATCAGTACATAGTCATAGTACCAAGGGGGGTACCTATAAATAAAAAAAGTGTTTGTCCACCAAAACCATCATTTTATTCTACGCAAAACTGAATGTTCTTGGGCTATCTTCTCCACAGATCGAATGTTATTCATTTAAAAAGTGTGAATGGGGGGAAAATACTACATTATGGCCACTAGATGGCGCTGACTATTATAAGAAAGAAATATGCTCTTCAGCTCCATCTAGTGGCCACTAGATGATGCGATTATAAGAAGGAAATATGCTCTTCAGTTCCACCTTGTGGCCACCGTATGGCGCCAACTATCATAGGAGAGAAGTATGCTATTATGCTCTTCAGCTCCGCTAAGTGGCCATTAGATGGCACTGAGTATCATAAGAGAGAAGAAAGCTCTTTAGCTCCATCTAGAGGCCACTAGATGGTGCTATTATAGGAAAAAAGCATGCTCTCTATCTTGTGGCCACCAGATGGCGCTATCATAAGAGAGAAGCATGCTCTTCAGCTCTATCTTGTGGCCACTAGATGGCGCTGACTATCATAAGAAAGAAGTATGCTCTTCAGCTCAACTAAGTGGCCACCAGATGGCGCTATCATAGGAGAGAAGTATGCTCCTCAGCTCCATCTGGTGGCCCCTAGATGGCACTATTATAGAAAAAAACATGCTCTTCAGCTCTATCTTGTGGCCACCGGATGGCGCTAACTATCATAGGATAGAAGTATGCTATTATGCGCTTCAGCTCCACCAAGTGGCCACTAGATGGCACTCAGTATCATAAGAGTGGAGTAAGCTAGATGGCGCTATTATAGGAAAAAAGCATGCTCTCTAGCTCTATCCTGTGGCCACTAGATGGCGCTGACTATCATAAAAAAGGAAGCTCTTCAGCTCAACTAAGTGGCCACCAGATGGCGCTATCATAAGAGAGAGGCATGCTCTTCAGCTCCACTAAGTGGCCACTAGATGGCACTGACTATCATAGGAGAGAAGTATGCTCTTCAGCTCCACTAAGTGGCCACTAGATGGCACTCAGTATCATAAGAGAGAAGTAAGCTAGATGGCGCTATTTTAGGAAAAAAGTATGCTCTCTAGCTCTATCTTGTGGCCACTAGATGGCGCTGACTATCATAAGAAAGAAGGAAGCTCTTCAGCTCAACTAAGTGGCCACCAGATGGCGCTATCATAAGAGAGAGGCATGCTCTTCAGCTCCAACTAGTGGCCACCAGATGGCTATATCATGAGAGAAGCATGCTCTTTAGCTCTATCTTGTGGCCACTAGATGGCGCTGACTATCATAGGAGAGAAGCATGCTCTTCAGCTCCACTAAGTGGCCACTAGATGGTGCTGACTATCATATGAAAGAAGTATGCTCCTCAGCTCCATCTAGTGGCCCCTAGATGGCACTATTATAGAAAAAAGTATGCTCTCTAGCTCTATCTTGTGGCCACTAGATGGCGCTGACTATCATAAGAAAGAAGGAAGCTCTTCAGCTCAACTAAGTGGCCACCAGATGGCGGTATCATAAGAGAGAGGCATGCTCTTCAGCTCCACTAAGTGGCCACTAGATGGTGCTATTATAGGAAAAAAGCATGCTCTCTATCTTGTGGCCACCAGATGGCGCTATCATAAGAGAGAAGCATGCTCTTCAGCTCTATCTTGTGGCCACTAGATGGCGCTGACTATCATAAGAAAGAAGTATGCTCTTCAGCTCAACTAAGTGGCCACCAGATGGCGCTATCATAGGAGAGAAGTATGCTCCTCAGCTCCATCTAGTGGCCCCTAGATGGCGCTATTATAGGAAAAAAGCATGCTCTTCAGCTCTATCTTGTGGCCACTGTATGGCGCTAACTATCATAGGAGAGAAGTATGCTATTATGCGCTTCAGCTCCACTAAGTGGCCACTAGATGGCACTCAGTATCATAAGAGAGAAGTAAGCTAGATGGCGCTATTTTAGGAAAAAAAGCATGCTCTCTAGCTCTATCTTGTGGCCACTAGATGGTGCTGACTATCATAGGAGAGAAGTATGCGCTTCAGCTCCACTAAGTGGCCACTAGATGGCACTCAGTATCATAAGAGAGAAGTAAGCTAGATGGCGCTATTATAGGAAAAAAGCATGCTCTCTAGCTCTATCCTGTGGCCACTAGATGGCGCTGACTATCATAAAAAAAGGAAGCTCTTCAGCTCAACTAAGTGGCCACCAGATGGTGCTATCATAAGAGAGAGGCATGCTCTTTAACTCTATCTTGTGGCCACTAGATGGCACTATTATAGAAAAAAGCATGCTCTCTAGCTCTATCTTGTGGCCACTAGATGCCACTGACTATCATAGGAGAGAAGTATGCTCTTCAGCTCTATCTTGTGGCCACTAGATGGTGCTATCATAGGAGAGAAGTATGCTATTATGCTCTTCAGCTCCACTAAGTGGCCACTAGATGGTGCTATCATAG
Source organism: Lithobates sylvaticus (assembly GCA_028564925.1). Classification (NCBI taxonomy): domain Eukaryota; kingdom Metazoa; phylum Chordata; class Amphibia; order Anura; family Ranidae; genus Lithobates; species Lithobates sylvaticus. The sequence continues at coordinate 623,600,942 of CM053027.1, read as the reverse complement.
GAGAGAAGTATGCTATTATGCTCTTCAGCTCCACTAAGTGGCCACTAGATGGTGCTGACTATCGTAAGAAAGAAGTATGCTCCTCAGCTCTACTTAGTGAGCACCATCTAGTGGCCACTATCATAGGAGAGAAGTATGCTCTTCAGCTCCAACTAGTGGCCACTAAATGGCGCTATTATAGGAAAAAAGCATGCTTTCTAGCTCTATCTTGTGGCCACTAGATGGCGCTGACTATCATAGGAGAGAAATATGCTCTTCAGCTCCACCTAGTGGCCGTGATCCAGTATTTTCCTCATTCACACTGTGTTTGCCTATCAATAACATTCGATCTGCAGAGAACATTCAATTTTTGCCCCATTCCCACAGCATGAATTCACAGCCAATTTTGGTGGATGAAGAAGCTGTGCAAATTTTTTTTTTCTCTCTTTTATAAATACACCCCTAAGAGTTCTCCCAGCGATCGATGTACACCTTCAGTAACTCAGATTGGACTTTCAAGGCGCCAATAAGAATCAAATAAACTGTTCTAAAATATTATTTCCCTGATATGAATGTAATGTCATTTTATTACAAAATAATCCACACAATCGGTGTATTACCTAATTGTGTTCGCCTTCGATCGAGACACATGGGTGTGTATATTTTTATTTAAATGGCATAACTGCTGGTTTATTCGTTCTGTGCAAAAGGGGCCAAATACAAATGTTTCCCTTTTTCATTCCTCTTCAAGTCGAATGTTATTCATAAAAAAAGTTGTTTGAGAAAATACCACATTATGGCCACTAGGTGGAGCTGAGGAGCATAGCTTTAGCTCCATCTGTTGGTCATAATGCTGTATTTTCTCAACCCACTGTATTTTATTTTTTTATTTTTTTTTTTTATGATTCTATAACATTCGCTCTGTAGAAGAAATTTAGGGAGAACTTCTTTTTTTCTATTTTTGCCCGATTCGCACAGAATAAATGTAGCAGCATTTTTTTTGCTGGACGAATAATATTATGCAAATATTTTTTTATAATGCAATATCGTACAATAATATGCAAAAATGTTATAAATACAGCCCAACTAATATGTTCGCCTATCTGGTTGACAAATTTGGATAGGAGCAATCGAGTGTAAAATAATAAAATAAAGAATAATAAAAATAAGATATCAATGATAACATAACACGTGGGGGGGGGAGGGGTCTATGTATAAAAGTTGTTGGACGAATGTCACAAGCACTCGCCCAGCTCTCATGAATTCTGCGTAATATATTGATTTTCTGTGATTGTCGGCTCCACCTAGTGGCCATAATATGCAAAATCTTTCTGAAATACCTCAGTCAGCTAAATTCCACATGATGGCCACTAGATGGAGCTGAAGATAATAGGAAATCAAGGTATTTAAAGCAGAGCTTCACCCTACAAGGCACGTTGTGCCCCCCTCCCCCCCTCCCTCTCTTACTAATTAAATTAAAGTGAAAATTGGTGCTGCCCTTTTACAATTTCGCCTAATTTCTCCCCCCCCCCCCCCCTGCGCAGGTGAAGATGTGCCGCAGTGTTCGAGACGCACACACTATTTTTTATTTTTATTTTTTTTTATTGAAACACTATGTTCTTCTCTTTTTATTTTTTATTTTTTTTTAAATTGATTAAAAAGAAGAAAAATTGAATAGACACCTTAAAAAAAAAACAATATAAAATAAAATAAAATAATCTATAATAAAATCTAGTAATATAATATAACTAAATTAATAATACAATAATCACAATTGTATATATAATTTATATTGTAATTTTATATATATTATTTGATTCATATTCTATTTTATTGTATTTTTTTTAATTTTATATTTATAGAGTTTTTTTTCTGTTTTTTTTTTTTTTTAAGGTGTTTTATAAAATTTTAACTTTTTTTTTTTTTTTTTAATCAATTTAAAAAAAAGAACATGGTGTTCCAATGAAAAATAAATAAGTGTGTGTATTATTATTTATTATTATTATTAAAAAATATATATAATATATACAATGTGTGTGTGTTTGTAATCCTTCTTCTTTTTTTTTTTTTATTGGAAAAACATGTTCTTTTAAAAATTGATTTAAAAAATAAAAGTTTAATAAAACACCTTAAAAAAAAAAACTCTAAAATGTAATAAAAAAAAAAAAACTATAATGGAATATAAATATATATATATATATATATATATATATATATATATATATATATATATATATATATATATATATATATATATATATATATATATATATATAATTACAATAATCAAAATTTTATATACAATTAATATTGAATGTGTGTATGTGTGTTTGTAATCCTTTTTTTTTTTTTTATTGGAAAAACATGTTCTTTTAAAAATTGATTTAAAAAATAAAAGTTTAATAAAACACCTTAAAAAAAAAAAACTCTAAAATGTAATAAAAAAAAAACTATAATGGAATATAAATAAACTAATATATATATATATATATATATATAATTACAATAATCAAAATTTTATATACAATTAATATTGAATTATTAATTTTATTAGTTATATTATTAGATTTTATTATAGAGTTTTTTATTTTTTATATTTTTTTTAAAAATCCTATTTTTTTTTTTAAATTGATAAAATTATTGATCCATTGATGAGCGATCAGATTCTTATTGGCGCAGTGAAAGTCCTGTGTGAGTATTTTTAATAAAATTATTGTTGCTACAAACTACCGACCCCAGAAATGCAGATCGGCGGCGCTCCAATCTTTCCTCGATCATTCATCTGCCACAATGTAACGATCGCAGACATAACACAAGGATACAATTGTATCGATACTCTGAAGCGTCCGATTTCTCCGGAGATCTCACGGAGCGGGGCGATGGGTGAACGCGGTCTCATGTCGGTGGAGATCTCGCGGAGCGGGGCGATGGGTAAACGCGGTCTCATGTCTGTGGTGGCCTCGCCGCGTCTCTCTGGGTGATGTCAGAGGCTGCGGAGGGTCCGTCTGTCAGGATAATGTATCCCCCCCCCCCCATCCCCCGGCCCTGTAATGGCTCTCTATTATTCAGTGTGAGCAGGAAGAGCCGGCAGTGATAAAAGCTCTGTGTGTCCCCCGGGGTCCCTCTTATGTGTCCGTCTTCTCCCGTCCGCCAGGCTGCCAATCAGAGCGGGGAGCAGGAGCTGGAAAGCCTCGTCCTCAAACTCTCCATCCTGAAGGATTTCCTCAGCGGCATCGAGAAGAAGGTGAGGAGTCTGCGAGCGGCAGCACCGGGGGGAGGGAGGGGAACACGCTGCCATCGCCGCGTCCATTGGTGCTGGTGAAGATTCCGGCACACGTTGGCTTCTGCATTGTCTGTCTGTCTGAAGGGAACGAGTCTCTCATCACCCGAGGGGCTGTAGCAGCAATCAACAGGGTCGCTACTACCTGGGTGGGTGGCTTTTTCCTCCTATTTTTGGCAGGGTTGTCCCTACCGGGATGGGTGGGTGGCTCTGTCCCCCCCCCCCCATTTTTGGTAGGGTCGCTCCTACCGGGATGGGTGACTCTGCCCCCCCATTTTTGGTAGGGTCGCTCCTACCGGGATGGGTGACTCTGCCCCCCCCCCCCATTTTTGGTAGGGTCGCTCCTCCCGGGATGAGTGGCTCTGTCCCCCTATTTTTGGTAGGGTCCCTCTTACCGGGTTGAGTGGCTCTGTCCCCCCATTTTTGGTAGGGTCCCTCCTTCCGGGTTGAGTGGCTCTGTCCCCCCATTTCTGGCAGGGTCCCTCCTACCGGGTTGAGTGGCTCTGTCCCCCTATTTTTGGTAGGGTCCCTCCTACCGGGTTGAGTGGCTCTGTCCCCCTATTTTTGGTAGGGTCCCTCCTACCGGGTTGAGTGGTTCTGTCCCCCCATTTCTGGCAGGGTCGCTCCTACCGGGTTGAGTGGCTATGTCCCCCCATTTCTGGCAGGGTCGCTCCTACCGGGTTGAGTGGCTCTGTCCCCCCCATTTTTGGTAGGGTCCCTCCTACCGGGTTGAGTGGCTCTGTCCCCCCCATTTTTGGCAGGGTCCCTCCTACCGGGTTGAGTGGCTATGTCCCCCCATTTCTGGCAGGGTCGCTCCCACCGGGTTGAGTGGCTCTGTCCCCCCATTTTTGGTAGGGTCGCTCCTACCAGGTTGAGTGGCTATGTCCCCCCATTTTTGGTAGGGTCCCTCCTACCGGGTTGAGTGGCTCTGGCCCCCCCATTTTTGTTAGGGTCGCTCCTACCGGGATGGGTGACTCTGCCCCCCCCCCATTTTTGGTAGGGTCGCTCCTCCCGGGTTGAGTGGCTCTGTCCCCCCATTTTTGGTAGGGTCGCTCCTACCGGCATGGGTGGCTCTGTCCCCCCATTTCTGGCATGGTTGTCCCTACCGGGGTGGGTGGCTTGTTCCTCCTATTTTTGCAGGGTTGCCCCTACCGAGGTGGAATTGCTCGGTCCTCCCACTTTCTGGCAGGGTTGCGCTTCCCAGAGTGGGAGGCTCGATCCCCCATCTTTGGCAGGGTTTCCCTTAAGGGGCGGGCTGCTTGGTCCCCTCATTTCTTTCAGAGTTGCCCTACCGGTGTGGGTGGCTGGGTCCCCTTATTTTTGGCAGAGTTGCCTCTACCAGGGTGGGCAGCTTCCCCTGATTTCTGACAGGTTCACCCTTCCAGGGTGAGTGACTTGAATGCCCTCATTTTTTTGCAGGGTCACCCATACCGGGTTGGGTGAGCCGGCCCCCCCCCCCCCATTTTTGGCAGAGTAGGAGGCTCAATCCCCCTTTGGCATGATTGCCCTTAAGGGGATGGGCAGCTCAGTCCCCTCTTTTTTTTGCAGATTTGCCCTACCGGGGTGAACAGCTCAGTCCCCCCCATTTCTGGTAGGGTTGCCTCCTACCAGTGTGGCTGGCTCGGTCCCCCTCTTTTTTGGCAGGGTTGCCTCCTACCAGTGTGGATGGCTCAGTCCCCTCATTTTTGGCAGGGTTGCCTCCTACCAGTGTGGATGGCTCAGTCCCCTCATTTTTGGCAGGGTTGCCTCCTACCAGTGTGGATGGCTCAGTCCCCTCATTTCTGGCATGGTTGCCTCCTACCAGTGTGGATGGCTCGGTCCCCTCATTTTTGGCAGGGTTGCCTCCTACCAGTGTGGATGGCTCGGTCCCCTCATTTTTGGCAGGGTTGCCTCCTACCAGTGTGGATGGCTCAGTCCCCTCATTTTTGGCAGGGTTGCCTCCTACCAGTGTGAATGGCTCGGTCCCCCTCATTTTTGGCAGGGTTGCCTTTTACCAGTGTGGATGGCTCGGTCCCCTCATTTTTGGCAGGGTTGCCTCCTACCAGTGTGGATGGCTCGGTCCCCTCATTTTTGGCAGGGTTGCCTCCTACCAGTGTGGATGGCTCGGTCCCCTCATTTTTGGCAGGGTTGCCTCCTACCAGTGTGGATGGCTCGGTCCCCCTCATTTTTGGAAGGGTTGCCTCCTACCAGTGTGGATGGCTCAGTCCCCTCATTTTTGGCAGGGTTGCCTCCTACCAGTGTGGATGGCTCGGTCCCCCTCATTTTTGGCAGGGTTGCCTCCTACCAGTGTGGCTGGCTCAGTCCCCTCATTTTTGGCAGGGTTGCCTCCTACCAGTGTGGATGGCTCGGTCCCCCTCATTTTTGGCAGGGTTGCCTCCTACCAGTGTGGATGGCTCAGTCCCCTCATTTTTGGCAGGGTTGCCTCCTACCAGTGTGGATGGCTCAGTCCCCTCATTTTTGGCAGGGTTGCCTCCTACCAGTGTGGATGGCTCGGTCCCCCTCATTTTTGGCAGGGTTGCGCTTCCCAGAGTGGGAGGCTCGATCCCCCATCTTTGGCAGGGTTTCCCTTAAGGGGCGGGCTGCTTGGTCCCCTCATTTCTTTCAGAGTTGCCCTACCGGTGTGGGTGGCTGGGTCCCCTTATTTTTGGCAGAGTTGCCTCTACCAGGGTGGGCAGCTTCCCCTGATTTCTGACAGGTTCACCCTTCCAGGGTGAGTGACTTGAATGCCCTCATTTTTTTGCAGGGTCACCCATACCGGGTTGGGTGACCCGGCCCCCCCCCCCATTTTTGGCAGAGTAGGAGGCTCAATCCCCCATCTTTGGCATGATTGCCCTTAAGGGGGTGGGCAGCTCAGTCCCCTCCTTTTTTTTGCAGATTTGCCCTACCGGGGTGAACAGCTCAGTCCCCCCCATTTCTGGTAGGGTTGCCTCCTACCAGTGTGGCTGGCTCGGTCCCCCTCTTTTTTGGCAGGGTTGCCTCCTACCAGTGTGGATGGCTCAGTCCCCTCATTTTTGGCAGGGTTGCCTCCTACCAGTGTGGATGGCTCAGTCCCCTCATTTCTGGCAGGGTTGCCTCCTACCAGTGTGGATGGCTCGATCCCCTCATTTTTGGCAGGGTTGCCTCCTACCAGTGTGGATGGCTCGGTCCCCTCATTTTTGGCAGGGTTGCCTCCTACCAGTGTGGATGGCTCAGTCCCCTCATTTTTGGCAGGGTTGCCTCCTACCAGTGTGAATGGCTCGGTCCCCCTCATTTTTGGCAGGGTTGCCTTTTACCAGTGTGGATGGCTCGGTCCCCTCATTTTTGGCAGGGTTGCCTCCTACCAGTGTGGATGGCTCGGTCCCCTCATTTTTGGCAGGGTTGCCTCCTACCAGTGTGGATGGCTCGGTCCCCTCATTTTTGGCAGGGTTGCCTCCTACCAGTGTGGATGGCTCAGTCCCCTCATTTTTGGCAGGGTTGCCTCCTACCAGTGTGGATGGCTCAGTCCCCTCATTTTTGGCAGGGTTGCCTCCTACCAGTGTGGATGGCTCGGTCCCCCTCATTTTTGGCAGGGTTGCCTCCTACCAGTGTGGATGGCTCAGTCCCCTCATTTTTGGCAGGGTTGCCTCCTACCAGTGTGGATGGCTCGGTCCCCCTCATTTTTGGCAGGGTTGCCTCCTACCAGTGTGGATGGCTCAGTCCCCTCATTTTTGGCAGGGTTGCCTCCTACCAGTGTGGATGGCTCAGTCCCCTCATTTTTGGCAGGGTTGCCTCCTACCAGTGTGGATGGCTCGGTCCCCCTCATTTTTGGCAGGGTTGCCTCCTACCAGTGTGGATGGCTCAGTCCCCTCATTTTTGGCAGGGTTGCCTCCTACCAGTGTGGATGGCTCAGTCCCCTCATTTCTGGCAGTGTTGCCTCCTACCAGCGTGGATGGCTCGGTCCCCTCATTTTTGGCAGGGTTGCCTCCTACCAGTGTGGATGGCTCAGTCCCCCTCATTTTTGGCAGGGTTGCCACTACTAGGGTAGACATTGGATTTGACATCACTGACCGCCTGCTTGTTTTTTGGGGCTCATTCACACCACATCCCTTGTTAACTCGCTGTCACCCAGGTAACACATATGTACGGTAGCAAAAGGGTGAGCCGCACATATGCGTTGCTGGGCGTCCGATGTTTCTGTGCCAACAGCTGTTGGGTCCCCACTATCAGTAGCTGGCAGGACCGGCTCCCAGTCATGTGACTGCTGTGACACCAGTCCTTCCCACCCCCTTCCGGGCATTCAGAACCTTTTGAAAGGGATTCCGGGGCAAGGGGGAGGGGTTAACACATGAAAAATGCATATGAATAAACGCACGGTTACATTGCCAAGTTGTGTGCTTTATTCTTTTTTTTTTTTTTTTTTTTTTGTAGCATGTTTTTATTTATTTGTTTATTTATTTTTTTAGCACGTTGCTGTGCATTTTTATGTGCTTTTTTTTTTTTTATTTTATTTTTTTTTTGCTTTTTAATTATTTGTATTTTTTTTTATTTTGCCATTGAGTTTCACCCAAAAAAAAAAACGCATCGAAATGCAACATGCAGTGTTTTCCTGCGGCACACATGAACACTGGGCTTTGGTGTGAACCGGCCTCTTTAAAAACAAGGATGTTTGTCTCGTTCTTGGGTTAAGGAAAGCAGCCGTGCGCGGGTTGGTGTGAGCGAGACCCAAATGACACTGTAGCCAAGCAAGGGTAAAAGGCCCGTAGGTGTCACCACTTAAATATTTTTTTTGGCCCAACTGAAGTGCAACAAGAGGAGTGAGACTCCAGTAAGAGGTAGGTGCAGCTCGGAATTTTTGTAGGACAATAAAGTGAATTAAAAACAGAATTTTGGCAGAAAACCTGGACCACCAACGGGAATACAAGGATAATATATGTTTTATTAATACTAGTATATATATATATATATAAATAAATTATGTTATGTGGCATTCCTAGGTAATATCTTCTTATGGGTTGGACTTGTTTTTCCTAATATCTAGTGGATTTTTAACATATACATACACTTACTCTGTATTTATTATAATAATAAATATTATATTTTTAAAAAAATCAATATATATGTACATATATTTATAAAATCTCTTTAGTTTTATTTTATACTGTTTATTATTTTAATATATACAATATATATATGTATGTATATGTTAAAAATCTACTTGATAGTAGGCAAAACAAGTCCAACCCATAAAAAGATTTTAAGTATATATATATATATATATATATATATATATATATATATATATATATATATATACACACATACATAAAATCTATGTATTAAAATAATAAAGATTTTTTAACATAACCATACATATACTGTATGTATTACAATAATAAATATTCTTAAATTCTTAAAAAAAATAATAATTAATTGAGATTATATATATATATATATATATATATATATATATATATATATATATATATATATATATATATAATCTCAATTAGTTATTATTTTATTTTTTTTTATACATATAATATTTATTTTTTTTAATATATACAGTATATGTATGTTTATGTTAACAATCCACTTGATATTAGGCAAAACAAGTCCAACCACCATTAAAAAGATTTTAATTAGGAATGCCACATAATAAATGGAAAAAAAAAAAAAAAAAAAATAACATAACTAATTCAAATCTTTTTACGGGTTGGACTTGTTTTGCCTAATATCTAGTGCATTTTTAACAGAACCATACATAAACTGTATATATTAAAATAATAAATATTATATATATGTGTGTATATGTGATTGGTATTTTGCAATATTTAACATAACTATACATTTACTGTATATATTAAAATCATAAATAATAGAATACAATTTTTTTTTTTAATATAGAAATTGTATTATTCTATAATATTTATGATTTTTATATATATATATATATATATATATATATATATATATAATATTTAATATTATATTTAATAATAATAATAATATTATTATTATATAATAAATATATATATATATATATATATATATATATATATAATATTTATTTTTAATATATACAGTATATGTATGGTTATGTTAAAAATCCACTAGATATTTAGGCAAAACAAGTCCAACCCATAAAAAGATTTGAATTAGGAATGCCACATAAGGTATAATGGAATGTCTTAAAGGACACATCCAGGCATGACCCCAATTCACACACAAACCTCCCTTCCCCCCTCTAGATCTGCCTCAGTATTAATTTTGTCGTTTTCAGCTTTAATTACCCCCCCCCCCCCGTGACATCATCACGGGGCTTCTAAAATTCCTGCAGAACAGTTGCTGGGAGGTCAGTTGTTCTGAGCGTCGTCATGACCCCAGAACTACATCTCCCAAGATGTCCCTACTGTACCCCTACCCCGTTCTCTGGCGGGCTCCAGGGGTCAAAGATCAATTCATGCACAGAGAGCGATGGAGGGATGTGGGGGGGGGGGGGTAGGTGGAGTGCGACCAGGAGAGACATTAGACATCATGGGGGCCCCATACAGTCATACCTAAAATTGGCCCCCACCCCTGCTCTTTGTGACGGTTGGTGCTCGGTGTGTGCAATGCACGGGCCTGGGAAATTAGTGTGCTCGATCATCATCTACGCATTCCACACATCACACCCCCCACAGTCTGATTTTCTGCATTTCTGAACCTCTTTAGTGAGTTGGTTGCAGGAGGGGGTCCCACAGGCAGCCCTTGTTGGGGGTCTGGTCCGGGAGTTCTGCCTGTACCCCCTTATTGGCCTATGACTGGATCAGACACACATTGACATGACTGCACACTAACGCATTTCACCTGTAGGGTGCTTAAGCCTCTGTTGTGGATAAAATGCGTCAGCCCTAAGTCGGGTCTGGTCTGATGGAAGAATGTCTGTCTGTCTGTCAGACCCAGTCTGATGTCAATAAAGCTTGCTATGGTTCAGCAAAAAAAAATAAAAATTAAAGTATTAATAAAATATAAATAGTTTTGTATCCCTGTGTCTGGTGTGGCAACCATTTCTGCTACAATTCATTTTTTTATACCCCCCCCCCCCACCTATTGTTGTATCACATGATAAGCCGGCCCACGAGAAACACATCACAATTTTTTTTTTTTTGTGCCACATCTGACTACGGCATGAATAAGCATGCAGCCAGTGAAGCCACAACTCCTGATCTGCAGACTTGTTCCAGGTCAGAGTCTCAAAAAGGATTGAAGCCAGTGGATAAGCATGACAGCCTGGAAAGTCTCTCTATATTCCCAGAACAGGTTTCCTTAGTATAGGGGCCCTATAGAGGACGAATACGGTGCTCAGGTTTGGCTCCTCCCCCACCTCGCCTTGGTTCTCCTTTCTGCGATTTATCTGATTTTTATTTTTTTTTATTTTTTTTTATTTTCAGGCTCTGAAAGCTCTTCAGGACATGAGCAGTTCAGCCCAGTCCGCTCCGATCCCTCAATCCTCCAGGAAGATGAAGACTATTCCAGTGCAGACCTTCGAGGTGAGAGTCGGGTTCCTCGGGGGCGGGCCTGGTAAATTGCAGATAACTGATACCGTTGGCCAAACAAAATATCCTGCCCAAGGAAAAAAGTTGTATCCAAGGAGTCTATAACTTTAATTACGCAAATAGAATGTGAATAAAGGCAAAATGATTGCCCCACCCAAATCTGGAAAATGCCTAAATCGGAATCGGAGTCTTAATAGGATAAAAAATATATGAAAAAAACAAAATGCATATCCAGTGGGAGACTGGGGTTGTACAAGACTCCATAGGTGGGGCTCTATACGGGACTCTAGAGGTGGGGGCTCTATACGGGACTCTAGAGGTGGGGGCTCTATACGGGACTCTAGAGGTGGGGGCTCTATACGGGACTCTAGAGGTGGGGGCTCCATACGGGACTCTAGATGTGGGGCTCTAGAGATGGGGTTCTAGAGGGGTGGCTCCTTACGGGACTCTAGAGGTGGGGCTCCATACGTGGCTCTAGAGGGGTGGCCCCATATGTGGCTCCATACGTGGCTCTAGAGGGGTGGTTCCATATGTGACTCTAGAGGGGTGGCTCTATATGTGGCTCCATACGTGGCTCTAGAGGGGTGGCTCCATATGTGGCTCTAGAGGGGTGGCTCCATATGTGGCTCCATACGTGTCTCTAGAGGGGTGGTTCCATACGTGACTCTAGAGGGGTGGCTCCATATGTGGCTCCATACGTGGCTCTAGAGGGGTGGCTCCATATGTGGCTCTAGAGGGGTGGCTCCATATGTGGCTCCATACGTGTCTCTAGAGGGGTGGTTCCATACGTGACTCTAGAGGGGTGGCTCCATATGTGGCTCCATACGTGGCTCTAGAGGGGTGGCTCCATATGTGGCTCCATAGTGTCTCTAGAGGGGTGGTTCCATACGTGACTCTAGAGGGGTGGCTCCATACGTGACTCTAGAGGGGTACTGTATGTGACTCCCTCCATAAGTTCCAACAATTGCAAATCTATTAAAGCACAACTCCAGCCCAAATGTTTTATATTAATAAAGCTGGGAATGCATATTTTTTTTTTTTAATCCAGTAAATACCACTTGCCGCCCATAGGGGGCATAAAGGACACGGCCTCTCTGAAGGCTGCTTTACATCTGTGCTGAAATGTGTGTATATATCAGGGAGATGAGATTCCACAGACTGCACAGGGACACACTCCGCCCTTCTTGCCTCGTTCCAGGTGAAGCTGGACATGCTGGACCTCTCCAAGATCGTGAAATCTCAGAAGTACACGCTGAGCGTGGATGTGGACGGCGGGAAGCTGGTGGTGATGAAGAAGGTGAAAGATTCCCAGGAAGACTGGAACACCTTCACCCATGACAAAAGTAAGACCGCAGGACGAGCTACAAAGTTACAATGTACAGCCTGATCACTGGGGGAGGGGAGACTGAGGAAATGCTTCCTCCTGCCTGCAGCAGACTGGTGACCTCATCTCAGCCCAGGCAAAGTCACTGATTGGAGCTGATTGGAGCTTAACAATGGAGCTTTTCTGATAAATAATACTATATGAATTGTTATACTGACCGCACCTTTCCCTCCCCCGCAGTCCGGCAGTTGATCAAGTCTCAGCGGGTGCCGTCTAAGCTGGGAATCGTCTTCGAGAAGGAGAAGGATAAAACGCAGCGCAAGGACTTCATATTCGCCAGCATTCGGGTAAGTCCCCCCCCCCCCCCCCCGGGGGTTCCATGAGAGACTCGGCTGGATGGATTCCTTCTTCTCACTCCGGTGTAGAAGTGGGTGGTGACTGTCCCCTTGTGGGCGGAGCTGTGAACCCCACCCAGCGGGGAGATCCCACCTCTGCGGAGGGGGGGGGGGCGGTACCTCTGGGTTCCCCCCCAATAGGAGCAACTCGCCCTACATGTATGTAACATGTTACAATGTAACTGTCCTCTCTAAGAATCAGAGGAGAAGGAATTATTATTGCTCATTATTACTATTTATATTATTTATTACTCATTATTATTATTATTATTATTATTATTATTCATTATTATTTCATTATTATTATTATATTATTATTTCATTATTTTATTATTATTATTATTCATTATTATTATTATTATTACTCATTATTATTATTATTATTCATTATTATTATTATTATTATTATTTTTATTATTATTCATTATTTTTATTATTATTTTTATTACTCATTATTATTATTATTATTACTCATTATTATTATTATTATTATTATTATTACTCATTATTATTATTATTATTATTATTATTATTCATTATTATTATTATTACTCATTATTATTATTATTATTATTCATTATTATTATTATTATTATTCATTATTATTATTATTACTCATTATTATTATTATTATTATTCATTATTTTTATTATTATTCATTATTTTTATTACTCATTATTATTATTATTCATTATTATTATTATTATTATTATTATTATTATTACCATTTAATAGCAAAACACAGATTTCGAACCTGACCAACCAATAGAGAGATTTCTATTGTTCCTCCGTCTCTTATAACATTATAACCCGGGCCGGGACAAGGGGTGGGCAGGAGGGACGGCTGCCCTGGGCGCTGTGGTATCATGTGAGGTGGGGGGGGGGGGCTTATTTGCATTGAAAAGGGGAATTTTGGGGGCGGCAGGGGGTAAGACTTGTTCTAGGAGGGCAAATTTGGGGGGTTGGGGTAGGAGTGGTGATTTTGAGGGGGATTTGTATTGGGAGTGATGGTGGGGGGAGGATTTGTGCCATAAAAGTAATATGGTAGAGGGGAAACCTTTTTTTTTCCTTTTGGGGGAGGGGGGATTTGTGCTTGGAGGGAATATCTGTGGGGGAGGGGGGTGCTAAGATGGCAGATTGGGGAGGGGAATTTGTGCTTTTCTGCTGGAAAGGGGGATTTGGAGTGGGGGGGAGAGGATTTGCGCTTGGAGTGGAAATTAATTTTTTGTGGTTGGGGGGGGGGGGGGGATTTGTGCTTGGGGCACATGCGGAGAATGAGGATTTGAGCTGGGGGGGGGGGATTTCAGCAGGGGGCAGATTTTTACTGGTAGGAGGGGAGGGGGGATTTATGCTGTGGGGATGAGCATACAGATTATTCCTCGTTTTTTTTTTTTGGAGGGGGGCACAATTTTTGTCCCGGGACTGATTATAACTTTACAAATTAGAAGCCTTATAAGTACCAGCCTGTTACAGGTCTCCAGTAACGCACCAGCTGGCCTCCACCCCCCCCCCCCCCCCCATAATATCAGTTATGGGTGGACTGACCTGAAATGTGGCTGTAGTGATGACGGCCTGTGACTGGTGATTTTTGTCCCCTACATAGAAGCGGGAAGCGTTCTGCCAACTGCTGCAGCTGATGAAGAACAAGCATTCAAATCAGGACGAGCCGGATATGATCTCCGTCTTCATCGGGACCTGGAACATGGGTGAGGAGGGGGTGGTAACACCTGTGTACAGAGCAGCTCCCCCTAGTGTTTGTGTAATCCCAAAATCTTATATAGAACAGCTCCCTCTACTGTTCAGTTTATATTCATATCATATTATATTGTATAACGGCTCCCCCTACTGTCCATTTTATCATAATATCTTATATAGAAGAGCTCCCCCTACTGTGCAGAGTATGAAAAATGTATAATTTAGCACAGTGCCTCCTACTGACCAGTTTGTATCTTATACCGAACAGCTCCCCCTACTATCCATTTTATCATCATATCTTTTATAGAACAGCTAACCCCCCCCCACTGTCCAGTTTTTCATAATATCTTAATATGGACAGTAGGGGGAGCTGTTCTATATAAGATACAATGATAAACTGGACAGTAGAGGGAGCTGTTCTATAAAAGATATTATGATAAACTGGACAGTATAATTGTATCTTATATAGAACAGCTCCCCCTACTGGGGGGGGGGGGGGCCCGGGGGGGGGGGGGGGGGGGGGGGGGGGGGGCGGGGCCGGGGGGGGGGGGGGTCCCCTTAGTCTACCTGTAAAGTGGCACATCTGTACCATGTCTAGAATCGTCTGCAGCAATAGTTGCATTTATAAAGCCCCAAAAAAATGAAATTTTCTCTGCAAGCTGCCTTTATTGTATCTTATATAGAACAGATCCCCCTACTGTCCATTTTTTTCATAATATCTTTTATAGAACAGCTACCCCCTACTGTCCAGTTTATCATCATATCTTATACAGAAGAGCTCCCCCTACTGTGCAGTGTATGAAAAATGTATAATTTAGCACAGTGCCTCCTACTGACCAGTTTGTATCTTATACCGAACAGCTCCCCCTACTGTCCATTTTATCATCATATCTTTTATAGAACAGCTACCCCCCCCCCCCCCCCCCCTACTGTCCAGTTTATCATCATATCTTAATATGGACAGTAGGGGGAGCTGTTCTATATAAGATACAATGATAAACTGGACAGTAGGGGGAGCTGTTCTATATAAGATACGATGATAAGCTGGACAGTAGGGGGAGCTGTTCTATATAAGATACAATTATACTGTCCAGTTTATTATCGTATCTTATATAGAACAGCTCCCCCTACTGTCCAGTTTATCATCGTATCTTTTATAGAACAGCTACCCCCCCCCCCCCCTACTGTCCAGTGTATCATCATATCTTATACAGAAGAGCACCCCCTACAGTGCAGTGTATGAAAATGTCTAATTTAGCACAGTGCCCCCTACTGACCAGTTTGTATCTTATACCGAACAGCTCCCCCTACTGTCCATTTTATCATCATATCTTTTATAGAACAGCTAACCCCCCCACTGTCCAGTTTTTCATAATATCTTAATATGGACAGTAGGGGGAGCTGTTCTATATAAGATACGATGATAAACTGGACAGTAGGGGGAGCTGTTCTATATAGGATATTATGATAAAATGGACAGGAGGGGGAGCTGTTCTATAAAAGATACGATAATAAACTGGACAGTATAATTGTATGTTATATAGAACAGCTCCCCCTACTGTCCAGTTTATCATAATATCTTTTATAGAACAGCTACCCCCTACTGTCCAGTTTATCATCATATCTTATATAGAAGAGCTCCCCCTACTGTGCAGTGTATGAAAAATGTATAATTTAGCACAGTGCCCCCTACTGACCAGTTTGTATCTTATACCGAACAGCTCCCCCTACTGTCCATTTTATCATCATATCTTTTATAGAACAGCTACCCCCCCACTGTCCAGTTTATCATCATATCTTAATATGGACAGTAGGGGGAGCTGTTCTATATAAGATACAATGATAAACTGGACAGTAGGGGGAGCTGTTCTATATAAGATACGATGATAAGCTGGACAGTAGGGGGAGCTGTTCTATATAAGATACGATGATAAGCTGGACAGTAGGGGGAGCTGTTCTATATAAGATACAATTATACTGTCCAGTTTATTATCGTATCTTATATAGAACAGCTCCCCCTACTGTCCAGTTTATCATAATATCTTTTATAGAACAGCTACCCCCCCCCCCCCCCTACTGTCCAGTGTATCATCATATCTTATACAGAAGAGCACCCCCTACAGTGCAGTGTATGAAAATGTCTAATTTAGCACAGTGCCTCCTACTGACCAGTTTGTATCTTATACCGAACAGCTCCCCCTACTGTCCATTTTGTCATCATATCTTAATATGGACAGTAGGGGGAGCTGTTCTATATAAGATACAATGATAAACTGGACAGTAGGGGGAGCTGTCCTATATAAGTTATTATGATAAAATGGACAGGAGGGGGAGCTGTTCTATATAAGATATGATGATAAACTGGACAGTATCATTGTATCTTATATAGAACAGCTCCCCCTACTGTCCATTTTATCATAATATCTTATGTCGAACAGCTACTCCCACTGTTTAGGTTATCATAACATCTTGTATAGAAGAGCTCCCCCTACTGTGCAGAGTATGAAAATGTCTAATTTAGCACAGTGCCTCCTACTGACCAGTTTGTATCTTATACCGAACAGCTCCCCCTACTGTCCATTTTATCATATCTTGTATAGAAGAGCTCCCCTACTGTCCATCTTATCATAATATCTTAAAATGGACAGTAGGGGGAGCTGTTCTATATATACGATATTATGATAAACTGGACAGTAGGGGGAGTTGTTCTATATATCATCGTATCTTTTATAGTACATCTCCCCCTACTGTCCATTTTATCTTATCTTATATAAAACAGCACCTCCTACTGTTCAGATTACATAATATTTTATATAGAAGACCACCCCTACTGTAAAGTTTTTACATAATGCCTTAATTAGAACAGCTCCCCCTAGTGTTTGTGTAATCCCAAAATCTTATATAGAACAGCTCCCCCTACTGTCCATTTTATATTCTTATCATATTATATTATAGAACAGCTCCCCCTACTGTCCATTTTATATTCTTATCATATTATATTATAGAACAGCTCCCCCTACTGTCCATTTTATATTCATATCATATTATATTATAGAACAGCTCCCCCTACTGTCCATTATATATTCATATCCTATTATATTATAGAACAGCTCCCCCTACTGTCCATTTTATATTCATATCCTATTATATTATAGAACAGCTCCCCCTACTTTCCATTTTATATTCATATCATATTATATTATAGAACAGCTCCTCCTACTGTCCATTTTATCATCATGTCTTATTGTAGAACAGCTACTCCTACTCTCCAGGTTATCACTTATATCGAAGAGCACCCCCTACTGGCTGTGTCTGGTAATGTCTAATATAGCACAGTGCCTCCTACTGACCAGTTTGTGATTTTCTATGTAATTCCTGTATAGCACTCCCATGTTATTCTTGTTATATTTACATAACACTTCTCTATGGCAAAGAGCCCCCTTCTGTTTATAACTACTATTCCCACCCTTTCCCCATTGTTCTGGTTATATAGATATCCCGCCTGTATAGCACAGCACCCCCTACTGTTCACTTGGATTTTACTGCATTGCCAGCATGCTGCCCCCCTGTGGTTGAGGGTACTGCAGTCATGTGTCTCTATGATTTGGCGTGTTTTTTTTTGTTCCCCCTTTCACAGGAAGTGTCCCTCCGCACAAGAACCTCACTTCCTGGATCGGCTCTAAAGGTCTGGGGAAGACTCTGGACGAGATGGCCGTCACCATTCCTCACGACATTTACGTCTTCGGGACGCAGGAGAACTCCGTGGCCGACAAGGAGTGGGTGGACTTCCTGCGGGGGATGCTGAAAGACTGCACAGAAGTGGACTACCGGCCGGTATGCATTGGGGGGTTCCGTTGCTCAATAAACTTCACCAACAAATTAAAAGCAAAAGTCTTGGCTGAATACAACAGATTGGCCCATTAGATGAGAAGGCTGGGATACAAACAGGTTGAATCGGCCAATCAAAATCTTTACTGTTTTATGTCCAGCCTTAAAGCCCAACTCTGGGGGATTTTTTTTAAAAAAAAGTCTCCTGAAAGGTTTAAAAAAAAAAAAAAAAAAAGAAGCCAATGGTTGAGTGTTCACCTTCAATTCAGAAGGGTACCTGCAGTACCTCTTCTCCACCACAAGATGTCCTCAGTCTTCCAGGTTGAATGGATTGATTTACTCAATCCAGAAGACGGAGGAAAGACAGTGAGTGCAGGGTGTCATGGCCTTTCCCCCGGTCTTCTGGGACCCATGCAATCCAGATCATATGTGCAGAGTCCCGCCCCCCCCTAATTAAGCACAGCTTCCTGCACTTAAAGTGAAGGCGATGTCTCCCTGCCATCTGTATCATTCGGGATTGGAGGAGCACCCAGCATGTCATATGACCTGGCCAGAAGACCTGAGCAAAGAGTTAAAGAAAAAAAAAAAAAAGGAAGCATATCGCAGTGCTGGTAAGAGGGAGCTGATAGGCAAGTGGTCCTCGGGGGCGGGTGCTTTACAATCTGCTCGAACAATCTCCTTCATAGGAACTAGGGTTGCACCGATACCGGCGAGTACCGATACTTTCGGTCAAGTACTCACGATACCGAGTACAGATACTTTGCAGTGCGATTTGCGTTAATACAAAATTAATGGGTGCAAACTGCGCTGGATTTGAACAGGAATGCGGTGCGATTCCTGTCCGAAACGCATGCGATTTCCCCCCACCGCTCCTGTGTGTGAGTGTATATAGCAGTGATGGCGAACCTTTTTTGAGCCCGAGTGCCCAAACTGAAATAAATACATTTGGTTTTGTGTTGCAAAGTGCCAACACGGCAATTCGCGAGAGAGGGGGGGCTGAGCGAAAGAGAGGGGTTGTGTGAGAGAGAGAGGGGTGAGAGAGAGAGAGAGGGGGGGGAGAGAGAGAGGGGGGGGAGAGAGAGAGAGAGAGGACAGCGAGAGTGAGGGGTGTAAGAGAGATTCTGAGAGGGAGGGGGCTGAGAGAGAGGGGCTGAGAGAGAGAGAGAAAAGGGGGACAGAGAGAGAGAGGGATGTGAGGGATATGCTGAGAGAGAGAGGGAGGGGGGCTGAGAGAGAGAGGGAGGGGGGGGCTGAGAGGGAGGGGGCTGAGAGGGAGGGGGGCTGAGAGAGAGAGGGAGAGGGGCTGAGAGAGAGGGGACAGAGGGAGAGGGGATAAAGAGAGATGGGTGTGAGAGAGATGTTGAGAGAGAGGGGCAACAGAGAGAGGGGAGAGGGGCTGAGAGAGAAGGGTGTGAGAGAAATTCTGAGAGAGATGTGAGCTGAGAGAGGAGGAACAGAGAGAGGGAGAGAGGGGGGACAGAGAGCGAGAGAGATGGGGGACAGAGAAGGAGGGGTGTGAGAGAGGGGGAGCAGAGAGAGAGGGGTGCGAGAGAGATGCTGAGAGAGGGGTGAGCTGAGAGAGAGGGGGAACAGAGAGAGGGGGACACAAAGAGGGGGGGATGGAAAAAGAGAGAGGGGGGCTGAGAGGAGAGAGAGACCTCTAGCTCTATCCTGGACCCTCTCGTGTGCCCACAGAGATGGCTCTGTGTGCCAGCTGTGGCACGCGTGCCATAGGTTTGCCATCACTGGTATATAGAAAGGGAAAAGCGCCATCTAGTGGGCAGTTTAGAAAATTTTTTTTAGACCTTGCAGTATACATTTGGCCACATACAAAATAATCTACGTAGGTGTCCCAGTCCGCCGATTATGGCAAATCAGGACCGCTGGAGGTGCTCACAAGGCTGGAGGAGAAGTTCCGGGACCCCTGTGGGTATAGGGGGGGGGGAAGTGATGTCAGCTGTGGGGGGGGGGGCGGACCGCCTCTACATCTTCTCAAGCCCTGTGAGCTCCTCCAGCGGCTGTGATTTGCTATCATCGACGGACCGAGACACCTATGTAGATTATTTGGCATGTACTGAGTTCTAACATTTTTTTTTTTAAACTGCCCACTAGATGGCGCTTTTCCCTTTCTATACACACGTACAGGAGCGGTGGGGGAAATCTCACGCGATTCGGACGGGCACCCATTCATTTTTTTTTTTTTTATTGTCGCGCCACAAAGTATCGGTATCTGGAGCATTTGCTCGAGTACCGATACTCGCACAAATGCTTGGCGCCGGTTCTGATACCGTTTATCGGTGCATCCCTAGTAGGAGCCTCAGATTGTTAGCTCCTTGGGGGCGGGGACTAGTGTGCAGTGTGTAAATTTTTTGTATTCATGAATCCCAAATTTTGTCAATTTTTCTTCTCTAAAGGTAGCCATGCAGTCCCTGTGGAATATTAAAATCGTCGTCCTTGTCCGGGCGGAACACGAAAACCGAATTACGCACATCAGCACCTCCAGCGTTAAGACCGGAATCGCAAATACTCTGGGTGAGTGAGAGACGAAATCCCGAGCTTTACTGAACTCCGTACTCCGTTTTTTTTTTATTTAAAATCTCCATGGAGGACAGATAAAAAAAAAAAACCTTCAATTCAGAGCTGTCTTTGTATAGCAGTACCTTTTCTTCGCCACAAGATGTCCTCAGTCTTCTGAACTGAGTGTTGTCATGAGATGCTACATGCTCTATGCCCCGCCCTAGAGGAACCACTCCCTCTTTATTTTGCCATTTAATAAATTAATTGGAGTCAGTAGGTACACTACATGTGCCTTTTGGTGTTTTTTAGGGTATAAATGGCTCCTGAGGGTCAATTCAGACCTTGTTGTCCCGGTTGTGATAGGCATTAAGTCAGCTGATTTAAATGTCATGGGATGCCCCTCTCCATTTTGCCATTCTGTAAATTATTTGGAGTCAGTAGGTGCTTTTTGGTGTTTTTTTTAGGGTTGGAATGGGCTACAAATGGCTCCTGAGCACCCATTTAGACCTCGTTGCTCTGGTGCATTATCATGAGTGGCATTAAGACAAAAAAGTAAAACCCACAACAGACATGCATCAGTTTTGGCACCACAATGCACTGTAAGGTGTTGCCATGCGTTGTGTGCTGTAGCACACGTGTTGGTAATTCTTGGCCTTAGTGTGTTGGTACTGCTACACGCTAACATGTGTAGCTGCAGCAGGTCAGATCAGAGCCCACCTCACTTCCTTCCTGGAGGACATCCAGCATCATCTAGCCCTCTCCTCCCCAGCCTGGCCGCCCCTGGCCCGCCCCTTTTCATTTATTGGTTCTTTCAATCATGGAGGCTCAGCATCACGTTTTTGGGCGTTATCTATGCAAATTCAGCCTGTCTAGGAAACGCCCACTCCTAGCAGCAGTGCGCTACTATTTGTTGCAACCCATGTCCATTGGAGCCGTGTTGTCCTTAGTGGATTGCGGTGCTATTCGAAGCTAAACTCGGACAAATTTTTGGTTATTCTGCGATTCGGAATGTATTCGAATTTCCGAAAAACAATAGAAAGGGACTTCGTTAAAATTTTTGTTTTGTTTATTCATTTTCTAACGAATTCCAAATTTTCAGAACAATTTGAATTCTTGTGTGTAGA
Source organism: Lithobates sylvaticus (assembly GCA_028564925.1). Lineage (NCBI taxonomy): Eukaryota > Metazoa > Chordata > Amphibia > Anura > Ranidae > Lithobates > Lithobates sylvaticus. Next base: position 623,579,307 of record CM053027.1, on the reverse strand, counting down.
ATAGCTGGTTGTTAAGAAGGGGGCAAAAAGTGTTTAAAAAAAAAAAAAAAAAGGTTGTGGACCCTTAAATAACGATGGGGGCGGGGTCACCTGATGTTGTCCCCGCCCCCTGTGACGTAATCGATCCAGCATGCCCGAGATAAGGTGCTTTGGGAGGGAGGGGGCTGCCATGTTGAGGGCATGTGCCCTTATATGGTTCACTTGTTCCCCTCCCCTTTTATGATTTGCCAGGCTGCACGCTTGGATAAGGGTCTGGCATGGATTTTGGGGGGGTTCCCACGCCGTTTTTTTTTTTTTTTTTTTAAATTGCATATTTTTTTTTTTTGTTTGTTTGTTCAATAAAAAAAAATTCCGCTTTAAGGCCGTTTGACGTCGCTTCTGTCATCCAACGTCATTGAGTCAAGTAGGGGCCATTTTTCCCTCATTCGAGTGCCTCTGAGGGGAAAGGATCGGATTGTCTCCGCCGCTTTCGATTTTTTTTTTTTTTTTTTTTTTTTTTTTTTTTAGCGTTCTGCACATGTCTATATTGATTTAAAATGGAAAATACAGCATTTGGCCACTAGATGGAGCTTTAGTAGTAAAGGAAATTGCAATGATACTTATCCCCATCTAGTGGCCGAATGCGGTATTTTTCTTTTCTAAACCTGTGATTTTTTTTTTTGATTTTTTTTTTTTTTTTTTTTACATTTTAAAGCATATAACCTTTTTAAGTTTGTTTTTGCCCCATTCGGTTTGTATTGATCTTCTGTATTTATTCTCTTTTATATTCTAAATTTTTTGTTTTATATTTGATTTATTCTTAATTATTTTATAAGAAATTTTGGGGGGGGGGAGGAGGCTCCTGAACTCTCTGGCTGTTCCGGTGGCCTCAGATCACACTGAACCCAAAACAAGTAGTCCATGAGTTCTGCCTTCACTGGCTGCATGCTTGTTCTGGGTTCATTGAGCATGAAAGCCAGAGAATCAGCATTTTCAGGAGTGGTGACCCCCACCCCCTCCCCCCTCCTTCCTTCATATGTTTGTAATAACGTCGCTGTCTCCTCCTGCAGGTAATAAAGGTGCGGTGGGAATATCTTTTATGTTTAACGGCACTTCGTTCGGCTTTGTGAACTGTCACCTGACCTCCGGCAATGAGAAGACCAACAGGTGAGTGGCGGGTCACCTTTAAAAAAATCCTCCCCCCCCCTCCCCCCCCCCCTCTCCTGTCCTGAAACGGCTTCCTCTGATTTCACCGCACACTGAGAGCTTCTCACAATGTGCATTAGAAGCTGCAGCGAGTCAGATAGAGCCCCGCCCTCATTTCCGGGCTGGGGGGACGTCCAACATCATCTAGCTCTTTCCTATGTGAATACAGCCCCCCTAGACCAACACCCACCCATAAAGGCATTTTTTGATATTTGCATAACTCCTCCCACTGCCTGCATTAGGACTGAGGGCTGTTGAGAGGAGTACTGAGGCCGGGGGGGGGGGGGGGTGTGATGTTTTCAGGAAGGTGTGTACAGGCTCCTCCCACCAGCCATGATCTGCCTGCATTGCATAGAGAAGCACAGAGACCCAGTGATGGATTATAATAAGGTGTGTAATGAAAACTGAAAGGTTTTTATTGATGTTGATGGGGGGGGGGGGAGGGACCATGGAAGGGCGAAATATATATAAGCAGAATAAATGTCATTTTTTCCCCCTCGTCTCTCCGATCTCTCCCAGACGTAACCAGAATTACCTGGACATCCTGCGGCTCCTCTCCCTCGGGGACAAACAGCTGAACTCCTTCGATATCTCTCTGCGCTTCACCCACCTCTTCTGGTTCGGTGACCTGAATTACCGCCTGGACATGGACGTACAGGTGAGGCGGCCATCTTGTGCGTGGCGATCGGGGGGAGGGGGGGTCCCAGAGGAGGTCCCCTCCCTATATTAGAGCATTGATCTGATGAGCGTATACTGAGGACGTATTGTGTAGATTATATAATAAATATATCGTCCTATTAGGCCTCATGTACACTTCTGCTGGTAAACGGACGTTCAGTGGCAGTTGGCTGCTTTTTTCAGCTGCCCCCTGAACTCATCCAATGTTATCTTATGTGTACACAGGGTCTTTTAATGTCGTTTTTATGCAGTTGCGTTTTTATAGTAAAAAAAATGAGTTCAGACGCCAACGTTTCTGATGTTTCAGATGCAAAATGCTGCTTACTGCCTTGAAGAACAAGTTAGGGGTTGGGGTTAGGGTATCCCATTAGGGTTAGGGGGTTATGGTAAGGATTTTCCCCTTGCAGAACAAGTTTAGGGTTATGGTAAGTGTTATGGTTTCCCATTAGGGTTAGGATTTTTGCATTAGGGTTTTCCCCTTGAAGAACAAGTTAGGGTTAAGGTTTCCAGTTAGGGGTTAGGGTTTCCCATTAGGGTTAGGGGGTTATGGTAAGAGTTTTCCCCTTGAAGAACAAGTTAGGGCTAGGGTTTCTGGTTAGGGCTAGGGGGTTATGGTTATGGTTAGGGTTTTCCCCTTGAAGAACAAGTTAGGGTTTCCGGTTAGGGGTTGGGGTTAGGGTTTCCCATTAGGGTTTTCCCCTTGAAGAACAAGTTAGGGTTTCCGGTTAGGGTTAGGGGTTGGGGTTAGGGTTAGATTTAGGGTTTAGGGTTAGGGTTTCCCATTAGGGTTAGGGGGTTATGGTTAGGGTTTTCCCCTTGAAGAACAAGTTAGGGATAGGGGTTGGGGTTAGGGTTAGGGCTTCCAGTTAGGGTCAGGGTTTCCCATTAGGGTTAGGGGGTTATGGTAAGGGTTTTCCCCTTGAAGAACAAGTTAGGGCTAGGGTTTCCGGTTAGGGGGTTATGGTTAGGGTTTTCCCCTTGAAGAACAAGTTTAGGGTTATGGTAAGTGTTATGGTTTCCCATTAGGGTTAGGATTTTTCCATTAGGGTTAGGGTTTTCCCCTTGAAGAACAAGTTAGGGTTAAGGTTTTCAGTTAGGGTCAGGGTTGGGGTTTCCCATTAGGGTTAGGGGGTTATGGTAAGAGTTTTCCCCTTGAAGAACAAGTTAGGGCTAGGATTTCTGGTTAGGGTTAGGGGGTTATGGTAAGGGTTAGGGTTTTCCCCTTGAAGAACAAGTTAGGGTTTCCCATTAGGGTTAGGGGGTTATGGTTAGGGTTTTCCCCTTGAAGAACAAGTTTAGGGTTATGGTAAGTGTTATGGTTTCCCATTAGGGTTAGGATTTTCCCCTTGAAGAACAAGTTAGGGTTAAGGTTTCCAGTTAGGGTCAGGGTTGGGGTTTCCCATTAGGGTTAGGGGGTTATGGTAAGAGTTTTCCCCTTGAAGAACAAGTTAGGGCTAGGGTTTCTGGTTAGGGTTAGGGGGTTATGGTAAGGGTTAGGGTTTTCCCCTTGAAGAACAAGTTAGGGTTTCCGGTTAGGGGTTGGGGTTAGGGTTACCCATTAGGGTTTTTCCCTTGAAGATCAAGTTAGGGTTAGGGCTTCCAGTTAGGGTCAGGGTTAGGGTTTCCCATTAGGGTTAGGGGGTTATGGTTAGGGTTTTCCCCTTGCAGAACAAGTTTAGGGTTATGGTAAATGTTATGGTTTCCCATTAGGGTTAGGATTTTTGCATTAGGGTTTTCCCCTTGAAGAACAAGTTAGGGTTAAGGTTTCCAGTTAGGGTCAAGGTTTCCGGTTAGGGCTAGGGGGTTATGGTTATGGTTAGGGTTTTCCCCTTGAAGAACAAGTTAGGGTTTCCAGTTAGGGTCATGGTTAGGGTTTCCCATTAGAGTTAGGGGGTTATGGTAAGGGTTAGGGTTTTCCCCTTGAAGAACAAGTTAGGATTTCCGGTTAGGAAATATTGCAATTAAAATTTGCATAAAAAAGACTAAATAAATTAAAGAGAAAAATTAAATTGCATATATACAGCTTATAATAAAAAAATAAACAAAATAATATACTAATCAATTGAAATTTAAAAAGTAAATATATTAAAAAATTAGCATTTTTTTCCTCACATATGTTCATTGCGGGATCCCGACATTGAGGTAGATACAAGTACACTGCGGCTCTCTGAGCTGCTGCTCCTCACTCTGCTCTCACAGAATGGCTGAAATGGTTAAATAATACAGTTTTTTGGGCTTCGGGAGGGTCCTATGATGTTATCTTAAAAAAAACGCTCCTAGGTGCAAACGCGGCAAAGTGGGCGTTTTTTTAAACGCCGGTTTGAAGCTGTCAAAAAATTTGTTCAGAGGAGGTAGCTTCAGCGTCCCGTGTCGTACTGAGGCAGAGGTTTTAGAATTGAACAAGGAAAATCTTAGACAGTTGATTAAGGAAAATGAGTTAAAGTAGAACTCCGGAGACACCTGTCTGAGCGTCCCTAGTCTTCATGAATAGGTGTCCCCAACATGGTCCCTATTTTACTTTTGAAAGTGACCGGTCACCGCTGCCTGCTTGCTAAGAGACAAGGTGACCAGTCTTTACACTGCCCCCATGTGGTTTAATAAGGTAGTGCCAGTAACGTAATGACGTCACCGCTGCCTGCTTGCTACACAAGGTGACCAGTCTCTACACTGCCCCGTGTGGTTTAATAAGGTAGTGCCAGTCATGTAATGACGTCACCGCTGCCTGCTTGCTAAGGGACAAGGTGACCAGTCTCTACCCTGCCCCCATGTGGTTTAATAAGGTAGTGCGAGTCACGTAATGATGTCACCGCTGCCTGCTTGCTAAGGGACAAGGTGACCAGTCCCCGCACTGCCCCCATGTGGTTTAATAAGGTAGTGCCAGTCACGTAATGACGTCAGCACTGCCTGCTTGCTAAGAGACAAGGTGACCAGTCTCCACACTGCCCCCATGTGATTTAATAAGGCAGTGCTAGTCATGTAATGACGTCACCGCTGCCTGCTTGCCACGCAAGGTGACCAGTCCCTACACTGCCCCCATGTGGTTTATTAAGGTAGTGCCAGTCACGTAATGACGTCACCCCCAGCAGTCATCCGCTTGTCAAAATGCCTTGTATATCAGAATGAGCTCACTGGCGCCCCCATCCATACAGTAAACTACTGCGCCCAGGGCAGCCGCCCCCTCCTGCCCTCCCCTTGTCCGGGTTATAATGTTATAAGAGACGGAGGAACAATAACAATCTTTTTTGGTTGGTCAGGTTAGAAATCTGTGTTTTGCTATTGCATGATACTTATTATTATTATTATATTATTATTATTATTATTATTATTATTATTATTTTTTTTATTATTATTATTATTATTAATAATAATAATAATATTATTAATAATATAAATAGTAATAATGAGCAATAATAATTCCTTCTCCTCTGATCCTTAGAGAGGACAGTTACATTGTAACATGTTACATACATGTAGGGCGAGTTGCTCCTATTGGGGGGGGGGGGGGGGGGGAGCCCAGAGGTACCGCCCCCCCCCCCCCCCTCTGCAGAGGTGGGATCTCCCCGCTGGGTAGGATTCACAGCTCCGCCCACAAGGGGACAGTCACTCATATTGTCATTCATACTGGGGTTAGTTACTACTCTGATTTCACTGCACACTGTGAGCTTCTCACCATGTGCATTAGAAGCTGAAGCAAGTCAGATAGAGCCCCGCCCTCACTTCCTGGCTGGAGGAGGGCGTTCCAGCATCATCTATCTCATTCCTCCCCATCCTGGGCCAGGACAATCCTGTGGTTCCGGGTGTCCCATGCATGGTTTACCACTCCCAATAAGAGCTGAGCCTCTCCCCTGTATATTGCAACTCCTCTGATTTATGTCTCTTCATTCCGGGATAACTCTGTGTTTTCGTAGGAAATCCTGAATTTCATCAGCAGAAAGGAATTCGATCCGTTGCTGAAGGTGGACCAACTCAACCTGGAGAAGGAGAAGAACAAGATATTCCTGCGTTTTAGTAAGTTTCCACAGCAAGGAGATTGTTTGTATTTATTGTCATCCTGGAGTTCAGATTTAAAGGGTAACTCCACTTTCCTGGGATCAAAAAATTTTGCATATATAAAAAATAATAATAATAATAATATAATGTATACAATTGCGACTCAAGTCATATTGTAATTGAATGTTATTAAAAATGACCTCTGTCATTTTCTGTCAAATGCAATATGGCCACCTGGGGGCGCTCTGTACACACAATGTGTATACACCCCCCCCCCCCCCAGAAATATCATTCCTGCTTGTGTGATTGGCTCACTGATTTTCCCCATTCTGCACTAAGATACAAGTCCTATTTTGGGCATCCCCTGCAACAAAAATTTCATTTTTGGTGAGATACTCCCAAAAGGGAAATCGCATCTAAAGGGATGCAGACCCTGCCACTTTCCTCCAATAGAGCCCTGCAGGTGTAGCAGCTGATTGATAATTCTAAAACCGCTCCCATGCAGAGTCACACACGGGGGCACAGACAGACAAACAGCTATTCCTTCAGAATAACAAAAGGTAGAAATTTGCCTTTGAAGAGTTCTGTGTTTCGGTACACAGAGTGCCAGTATGGGTGAGGGGAGCACACGGCTACAAGTAGGTCCCACAGGGCAGCGTAGCCACCCAGGAGGCAGAAATAATCACCCCCAATACTTTGTTCCGGTGTTCTGTCACCAATAGTCCGGCTATCAAAAAGTGTCCGCCCCGTACTGCGCATGCGCAGTACAGAGCAGAAGGAGTTTTGGAAAATCTCCGAAGATGAACGGCGCCTGCGCCGTGAGTCGAAGTGCGAGCCCCACCATCCAAGTGGACATAGGGCTGCACAAAGTTAGAGGGCCCCTCGCTTCGCTCGCCACGCTTCGGGCACGGCCTCGCTGCGCTCGGCTCTTTTTATTCTAACTCTATGTCCACTTGGATGGACTCACGGCGCAGGCGCCGTTCATCTTCGGCTATTTTCGGAATCTGGCTGTCATGTGTACTGCGCAGTACACAGCGGACTGTATCCGATGGGGGACGAGGTTGGATCAGTGATGACACAATCATTTAAATCCTTGTGGCTGTGTTCATAAATGTCTGACACAAATCAGCCCTCAGCTACATCGTCTCCGACTGCATCCTCTCCCGCTACATCCTCATCCTCTCCCGCTACATCCTCTCCAGCTTCATCCTCTCCCGCTACATCCTCTCCAGCTTCAGCTTCATCCTCATCCTCTCCCGCTTCATCCTCATCCTCTCCCGCTACACCCTCTCCAGCTTCATCCTCATCCTCTCCCGCTGCACCCTCTCCAGCTTCATCCTCATCCTCTCCCGCTGCACCCTCTCCAGCTTCATCCTCATCCTCTCCCGCTGCACCCTCTCCAGCTTCATCCTCATCCTCTCCCGCTGCACCCTCTCCCGCTTCATCCTCATCATCTCCCGCTGCACCCTCTCCAGCTTCATCCTCATCCTCTCCCGCTGCACCCTCTCCAGCTTCATCCTCATCCTCTCCCGCTGCACCCTCTCCCGCTTCATCCTCATCATCTCCCGCTGCACCCTCTCCAGCTTCATCCTCATCCTCTCCCGCTGCACCCTCTCCCGCTTCATCCTCATCATCTCCCGCTACACCCTCTCCAGCTTCATCCTCTCCAGCTTCATCCTCATCCTTTCCCGCTACACCCTCTCCAGCTTCATCCTCATCCTTTCCCGCTACACCCTCTCCAGCTTCATCCTCATCCTTTCCCGCTACACCCTCTCCAGCTTCATCCTCATCCTCTCCCGCTGCACCCTCTCCAGCTTCATCCTCATCCTCTCCCGCTGCACCCTCTCCAGCTTCATCCTCTCCCGCTGCACCCTCTCCAGCTTCATCCTCAGCCTCTCCCGCTGCATCCTCTCCCGCTACATCCTCTCCCGCTGCACCCTCTCCCGCTGCACCCTCTCCAGCTGCATCCTCTCCCGCTGCACCCTCTCCAGCTTTATCCTCTCCCGCTACATCCTCTCCCGCTTCATCCTCATCATCTCCCGCTACAACCCTCTCCAGCTTCATCCTCATCCTCTCCCGCTGCACCCTCTCCCGCTTCATCCTCATCATCTCCCGCTACACCCTCTCCAGCTTCATCCTCTCCAGCTTCATCCTCATCCTCTCCCGCTACACCCTCTCCAGCTTCATCCTCATCCTCTCCCGCTACACCCTCTCCCGCTTCATCCTCATCCTCTCCCGCTGAACCCTCTCCAGCTTCATCCTCATCCTCTCCCGCTGCACCCTCTCCAGCTTCATCCTCATCCTCTCCCGCTGCACCCTCTCCAGCTTCATCCTCAGCCTCTCCTGCTGCATCCTCTCCCGCTGCATCCTCTCCCGCTGCACCCTCTCCAGCTTCATCCTCATCCTCTCCCGCTGCATCCTCTCCCGCTGCACCCTCTCCCGCTGCACCCTCTCCCGCTGCACCCTCTCCAGCTGCACCCTCTCCAGCTGCATCCTCTCCCGCTGCACCCTCTCCAGCTGCACCCTCTCCCGCTGCACCCTCTCCAGCTGCACCCTCTCCAGCTGCACCCTCTCCAGCTTCATCCTCTCCCGCTGCACCCTCTCCAGCTACATCCTCTCCCGCTGCACCCTCTCCAGCTGCATCCTCTCCCGCTGCACCCTCTCCCGCTGCACCCTCTCCCGCTGCACCCTCTCCAGCTTCATCCTCTCCCGCTGCAGCCTCTCCCGCTGCACCCTCTCCAGCTTCATCCTCTCCCGCTTCATCCTCTCCCGCTGCACCCTCTCCAGCTTCATCCTCATCCTCTCCCGCTGCACCCTCTCCAGCTTCATCCTCATCCTCTCCAGCTTCATCCTCATCCTCTCCAGCTTCATCCTCTCCCGCTGCACCCTCTCCAGCTTCATCCTCTCCCGCTACACCCTCTCCAGCTTCATCCTCATCCTCTCCCGCTGCATCCTCTCCAGCTTCATCCTCTCCCGCTACACCCTCTCCAGCTTCATCCTCTCCCGCTACACCCTCTCCAGCTTCATCCTCATCCTCTCCCGCTACATCCTCTCCCGCTTCATCCTCATCATCTCCCGCTACACCCTCTCCAGCTTCATCCTCATCCTCTCCCGCTGCACCCTCTCCCGCTTCATCCTCATCATCTCCCGCTACACCCTCTCCAGCTTCATCCTCTCCAGCTTCATCCTCATCCTCTCCCGCTACACCCTCTCCAGCTTCATCCTCATCCTCTCCCGCTACACCCTCTCCAGCTTCATCCTCATCCTCTCCCGCTTCACCCTCTCCAGCTTCATCCTCATCCTCTCCCGCTGCACCCTCTCCAGCTTCATCCTCATCCTCTCCCGCTGCACCCTCTCCAGCTTCATCCTCAGCCTCTCCTGCTGCATCCTCTCCCGCTGCATCCTCTCCCGCTGCACCCTCTCCAGCTTCATCCTCATCCTCTCCCGCTGCATCCTCTCCCGCTGCACCCTCTCCCGCTGCACCCTCTCCCGCTGCACCCTCTCCAGCTGCACCCTCTCCAGCTGCATCCTCTCCCGCTGCACCCTCTCCAGCTGCACCCTCTCCCGCTGCACCCTCTCCAGCTGCACCCTCTCCAGCTGCACCCTCTCCAGCTTCATCCTCTCCCGCTGCACCCTCTCCAGCTGCATCCTCTCCCGCTGCACCCTCTCCAGCTGCATCCTCTCCCGCTGCACCCTCTCCCGCTGCACCCTCTCCCGCTGCACCCTCTCCAGCTTCATCCTCTCCCGCTGCATCCTCTCCCGCTGCACCCTCACCATCTTCATCATCTCCCTCTACATCCTCTCCCGCTGCACCATCTCCATCTTCATCCTCATCCTCTCCCGCTGCACCCTCTCCAGCTTCATCCTCATCCTCTCCAGCTTCATCCTCATCCTCTCCAGCTTCATCCTCTCCCGCTGCACCCTCTCCAGCTTCATCCTCTCCCGCTACACCCTCTCCAGCTTCATCCTCTCCCGCTACACCCTCTCCAGCTTCATCCTCATCCTCTCCCGCTGCATCCTCTCCAGCTTCATCCTCTCCCGCTACACCCTCTCCAGCTTCATCCTCTCCCGCTACACCCTCTCCAGCTTCATCCTCATCCTCTCCCGCTGCATCCTCTCCAGCTTCATCCTCATCCTCTCTCGGTTCTCCCTCTCCGGCTGCGTCCTCTCTCGCTGCGTCCTCTCCCGCTACATCAGGGGTCTCAAACTGGCAGCCCTCCAGCTGTTGTGGAACTACAAGTCCCATCATGCCTTTGCCTGTGGGAAGCATGCTTGCAACTGTCAGCCTTGCAATGATTCATGGGACTTGTAGTTTTCGTAACAGCTGGAGGGCTGACAGTTTGCGACCCCCTGCGCTACATCCTCTCCCGCTGCTTCCTCTCCCTCTACAGCCTTGTGACAGTTACAATGTTACAAAGCCAATTGTGCAAAAATTGAGCTCAAATAAAGAGATGAGGAAACCAGAGATGAGATCCAGAATTCTAACAGATTTATATTTTATCTTTCAAGGTTTAATGACACGATTTTCTCTTAGTCCACCCCATACCCTGTGGCGGCGTGGTGGGCGGATTTACCCCGACGGGTGAAGGCACCCTCCGTGTTACTGTACCAGGGACCCCCCGAATTCACCGATTTATTATACTCTGTATTCCTCCCACACAGGAAGATCTAACGGATTATATTTCTCTCTTTATAGGTGAGGAAGAAATCTCCTATCCGCCCACCTACCGCTATGAGAGGGGCTCCCGGGACACCTATGTGTGGCACAAACACAAACCCACCGGGGTAAGTCCACATCTCTTATATTGTCTTTTTATCCTCCGCGCTGTCCAATCGCATCATTCTGTCCCCCCCCCCCCCCATGTGTAATTTTAGAATCTTTTCCAGCCTCAAAGTGGACCTGTCATCACATAGGCAGCATGAAGAATAATGTGTCTTTGTAACGCTCCTGGATATTTCTTATCAATCATAGAGATCACAGAACCCCCCCCCCCCTGACAACGACATTATCTGCATTTCTCTCCAGAAGGGCGGCGCCATTATTATCATTTGTAATTGTACTTTATAGTTACAGATAATGTGTCTAATCTTTTGTTTCTGGATTTTTATTAAGGTGCGAACAAACGTCCCGTCCTGGTGCGATCGCATCCTGTGGAAGTCCTACCCAGAGACCCACATCATCTGCAACTCGTATGGTGAGCGCCGTCCATATACTGTGTGTGTGTATGTGTGTATATATGTATAGTGTGTGTGTGTGTGTGTATATATATATATATATATATATATGTGTGTGTGTGTGTGTATATATATATATATATATATATGTGTGTGTGTGTGTGTGTGTGTATATGTATATATATATATATATATGTGTGTGTGTGTGTGTATATGTATAGACATATAATGTGTGTTCAAAAAGTTTATTTTATAACGCTATTAAATATAAATAAGTGTGGAAATGTTTTGAAGACCCCCCTCATATATATATATTATTTTTTTTTATTTTATTTTTTATTATTATTATTATTTTTTTTTTTATATATATATATTTATTTATTATATTTTATATATATATATATACTGTATTCCCTCAGTTCCGTGCATCTCTGTCCAATGACTCTCCCCCCCCCCCCCCCCCATTCCAATCTGTATTTTTTGTATTTAACTCCGCCCCCCCTTCCCTGTCCAGCTCTACTTATCCCCCCCCCCCAACCTTTGCTGCTCTCCAACAATTAACCCCCCTTCACCCCTTCTCACCCTACTCTACCAATCTCTCCCGACCCCCCAAAAAATATCATGCTACAACCTGGACTCCCAAGAGCCTGTCCACTTACTGTGTGTGGCATTATTTCCCCCATTAACACCAACAATAAGACACCCATTCCTTTCAATGACACCAATGATGGGGCACTATTCCTCCCACTGATACCAATGATGGGGCACTATTCCTCCCACTGATGGGGCACTATTCCTCCCACTGATGGGGCACTATTCCTCCCACTGATGGGGCACTATTCATCCCACTGATGGGGCACTATTCCCCCCACTGATACCAATGATGGGGCACTATTCCTCCCACTGACACCAATAATGGGGCACTATTCCTCCCACTGACAACAATGATGGGGCACTATTCCTCCCACTGATAACAATGATGGGGCACTATTCCTCCCACTGACACCAATGATGGGGCACTATTCCTCCCACTGACACCAATGATGGGCACTATTCCTCCCACTGACACCAATGATGGGGCACTATTCCTCCCACTGACACCAATGATGGGGCACTATTCCTCCCACTGATACCAATGATGGGAAACTATTCCCCCCACTGATACCAATGATGGGCACTATTCCTCCCACTGACACCAATGATGGGGCACTATTCCTCCCACTGACACCAATGATGGGGCACTATTCCTCCCACTGATGGGGCACTATTCATCCCACTGACACCAATGATGGGGCACTATTCCTCCCACTGACACCAATGATGGGGCACTATTCCTCCCACTGATGGGGCACTATTCATCCCACTGATGGGGCACTATTCCCCCCACTGATACCAATGATGGGGCACTATTCCTCCCACTGATGGGGCACTATTCATCCCACTGATGGGGCACTATTCCCCCCACTGATACCAATGATGGGGCACTATTCCTCCCACTGACACCAATGATGGGGCACTATTCCTCCCACTCATGGGGCACTATTCCTCCCACTGACACCAATAATGGGGCACTATTCCTCCCACTGACAACAATGATGGGGCACTATTCCTCCCACTGATAACAATGATGGGGCACTATTCCTCCCACTGACACCAATGATGGGGCACTATTCCTCCCACTGACACCAATGATGGGGCACTATTCCTCCCACTGATGGGCACTATTCCTCCCACTGATGGGGCACTATTCCTCCCACTGATGGGGCACTATTCATCCCACTGATGGGGCACTATTCCCCCCACTGATACCAATGATGGGGCACTATTCCTCCCACTGACACCAATGATGGGGCACTATTCCTCCCACTCATGGGGCACTATTCCTCCCACTGACACCAATAATGGGGCACTATTCCTCCCACTGACAACAATGATGGGGCACTATTCCTCCCACTGATAACAATGATGGGGCACTATTCCTCCCACTGACACCAATGATGGGGCACTATTCCTCCCACTGACACCAATGATGGGGCACTATTCCTCCCACTGACACCAATGATGGGGCACTATTCCTCCCACTGATACCAATGATGGGAAACTATTCCCCCCACTGATACCAATGATGGGGCACTATTCCTCCCACTGACACCAATGATGGGGCACTATTCCTCCCACTGACACCAATGATGGGGCACTATTCCTCCCACTGATGGGGCACTATTCATCCCACTGACACCAATGATGGGGCACTATTCCTCCCACTGACACCAATGATGGGGCACTATTCCTCCCACTGATGGGGCACTATTCCTCCCACTGATGGGGCACTATTCATCCCACTGATGGGGCACTATTCCCCCCACTGATACCACTGATGGGGCACTATTCCTCCCACTGACACCAATGATGGGGCACTATTCCTCCCACTCATGGGGCACTATTCCTCCCACTGACACCAATAATGGGCACTATTCCTCCCACTGACAACAATGATGGGGCACTATTCCTCCCACTGATAACAATGATGGGGCACTATTCCTCCCACTGACACCAATGATGGGGCACTATTCCTCCCACTGACAACCAATGATGGGGCACTATTCCTCCCACTGATACCAATGATGGGACACTATTCCCCCCACTGATACCAATGATGGGGCACTATTCCTCCCACTGACACCAATGATGGGGCACTATTCCTCCCACTGACACCAATGATGGGGCACTATTCCTCCCACTGATGGGGCACTATTCATCCCACTGACACCAATGATGGGGCACTATTCCTCCCACTGACACCAATGATGGGGCACTATTCCTCCCACTGATACCAATGATGGGGCACTATTCCTCCCACTGATACCAATGATGGGGCACTATTCCTCCCACTGACACCAATGATGGGGCACTATTCCTCCCACTGACACCAATGATGGGCACTATTCCTCCCACACATTTTGGTAAATCTCCTCTGTAGCCTCTCATTTATTATTTGAGCAGATTGGTCCCCTGCTGTGAGCCTAACTTGGAGTCTTGAACCTCATTTCAGGTTGCACCGATGACATCATGACCAGCGACCATTCTCCCGTCTTTGCGTCGTTCGAGGTCGGCGTGACGTCGCAGTTCGTCTCCAAGAAAGGTGATGAATCCGTAAAGGTCCTGCGGCTCCTCGTGGGAGGGGTTGTTGTCCTGTGAGCTCACTCCTTGTTTTCCATGCAGGTCTACTGAAGCCATCGGACCAGGCCTACATAGAGTTCGAGAGCATCGAAGCCATTGTGAAGACCGCCAGCCGCACCAAGTTCTTCATTGAGTTCTATTCTGGCTGCCTGGAAGGTGAGTTACCCTCGGTGTGGGGGGGGGGGGGATACTGACCACACCGGTCCTCCACATCTCAGACTTTGTCATTTTAATCTTCAGCCCGCGTGGTTTCCAGGGGCATCTCCTCCATAAGTAACGTCTTGGTTGGAAGACAACCAGCCTGGTGGCCCGGGTCACCTTCTGACTTTGAGGCTCTCCCCGCGCGCCCCCCCCCCCTCCTGAACCGTCCCAGGCCGCATGCCCTTAACATAGGGGGGTGGGTGCTTTGGGGAAGGGGGGGCGCTCTGCGGGCCCCCCCCCACCCCAAAGCACCTTGTCCCCATGTTAATGAGGACAAGGGCCTCTTCCCGACAACCCTGGCCGTTGGTTGTCGGGGTCTGCAGGCGGGGGGCCTATCGGAATCCGGAAGCCCCCTTTAAGGGGGCCCCCAGATCCCGGCCCCCCACCCTATGTGAATGGGTAAAATTTAAAATAGTTTATTAGACAGCTCCGGGGGTCTTCTTCCGTCTTGGGGGGTCTTCTCGCCGGACTCATCCGCTATCTTCTGCTCTCTTACTAGCGGAGGAGCCCGTCTTTCTCCTTTGCCGCCGCCGTCCGGGGGGTCTTGTTCAGACTTCGGGGGTCTTGTCCCGCTCTTCGGCTCTTCGGTTCTTCTTGCCGGGCCTCTGCTATCTTCTTATAGCTCTTTTACTAGCGTTGGCCCGGGCTTCTGCCGCTGGGCCGGGATCTGGGGGCGCCCTTATTAAAGGGGGGTTTCCGATAAGCCCCCCTCCCCCCGCCCGCAGACCCCGACAACCAATGGCCAGGGTTGTGGGGAAGAGGCCCTTGTCCTCATCAACATGGGGACAAGGTGCTTTGGGGTGGGGGCCCCTTTTCCCCAAAGCACCCACCCCCCCATGTTGAGGGCATGTGGCTTGGTACGGTTTAGGAGGGGGGGGGGGGGGGCGCTCGATCGTTTTGTCGGACCTTTTCTGTCGAAAAGTCCGGTCGTGTGTACGCGGCATAAGGTACATAAGGAGCCACTGCAAGGGGATAATCGGTCATTTTGGTGGAGGAGAACATTCAAAGTCAATAAAGCTTAGCAGAGCTTCCACTCCTCCCCGCAGCTAGAGCGCCCCCTGCAGCTGCTGCACCCCTCACGCTCTCGTGGTCTATAGTCCTCCTCCTGACGTCTCAGTTCTGAGCCGGGTCTACAGTCCTGGATGTGGGGACAATGAGGGACAGTCCATCGATGGATCGTGGGGGAGAAAAGACTGGGAAAGTAAAACCTTTGCTCCTTTCCCTCGGACATTAACCGTTCATCGCCCCCGAGATAGTTTGACCGGCACGGAGTTGGGCTTTAAAGAAAGAACAGAGATCATGGTGGAGGTCTCCTCTGTAACTCCAATTGTCCCAGGTTTGGACTCATTCCTGAAGCTGGATAAAGAAGTATGACCCAACAGATCTGCTTTCTAATCATCTGTTGGCTAAACGGGGCATATAGACTCCGCTACAGTGTGATGTCCATCTACAGCAGGGGTCTCCAAACTGCGGCCCTTTACTTGCTTTTATCCTGCCCTTGGGGCACTATTCCCCCCCAATGACACCAACAATGGGGCACAATTCCTCCCAATGACACCTAACAAAGGGGCACAATTCCTCCCAATGACACCCAACAATGGGGCACCATTCCTCCCAATGACACCCAACAATGGGGCACAATTCCTCCCTATGACACCCAACATTGGGCACAATTCCTCCCACTGACACCCAACAATGGGTCACAATTCCTCCCACTGACACCCAACAATGGGGCACAAATCCTCCCAATGACGCCCAACAATGGGGCACCATTTCTCCCAATGACGCTCAACAATGGGGCACAATTCCGCCCAATGACACCCGACAATGGGGCACCATTTCTCCCAATGACACCCGACAATGGGGCACCATTTCTCCCAATGACACACGACAATGGGGCACCATTTCTCCCAATGACACCCGACAATGGGGCACCATTTCTCCCAATGACACCTGACAATGGGGCACCATTTCTCCAAATGACACCCGACAATGGGGCACCATTCCACCCAATGACACCCGACAATGGGGCACAATTCCTCCCAATGACACCTAACAAAGGGGCACAATTCCTCCCTATGACACCCAACATTGGGCACAATTCCTCCCAATGACACCCAACAATGGGGCACAATTCCTCCCACTGACACCCAACAATGGGTCACAATTCCTCCCACTGACACCCAACAATGGGGCACAAATCCTCCCAATGACGCCCAACAATGGGGCACCATTTCTCCCAATGACGCTCAACAATGGGGCACAATTCCGCCCAATGACACCCGACAATGGGGCACCATTTCTCCCAATGACACCCGACAATGGGGCACCATTTCTTCCCAATGACACCCGACAATGGGGCACCATTTCTCCCAATGACACCCGACAATGGGGCACCATTTCTCCCAATGACACCTGACAATGGGGCACCATTTCTCCAAATGACACCCGACAATGGGGCACCATTCCACCCAATGACACCCGACAATGGGGCACAATTCCTCCCAATGGCACCCAACAATGGGGCGCAATTTCTTCCCAATGGCACCCGACAATGGGGCGCAATTTCTTCCCAATGGCACCCGACAATGGGGCGCAATTTCTTCCCAATGGCACCCGACAATGGGGCGCAATTTCTTCCCAATGGCACCCGACAATGGGGCGCAATTTCTTCCCAATGGCACCCGACAATGGGGCGCAATTTCTTCCCAATGGCACCTGACAATGGGGCGCAATTTCTTCCCAATGGCACCCGACAATGGGCGCAATTTCTTCCCAATGACACCCAACAATGGGGCGCAATTTCTTCCCAATGACACCCAACAATGGGGCGCAATTTCTTCCCAATGACACCCGACAATGGGGCGCAATTTCTTCACAATGACACCCGACAATGGGGCGCAATTTCTTCCCAATGACACCCGACAATGGGGCACCATTTCTTCCCAATGACACAAACAATGGGACATCATTGAGACCTTCTCTACTCCCCAAGAAAACTAGGACGGTAAACCGGCCCCCGAGTTACAGGAATGGGAAAGCAGCTCTATATTTGTGTTTTAAGCCAAATCTTTTGGATTTATGTATTTTATCTCCATTTATGATTATACTTTGCATTGATGTAATGACACACAATACGTTTTATTTATAACAGAGTATAAAAAAAGCAGCGAGAATGACAGCCAAAGCGTCGACAACATCAACTTCCTCAAAGTCCAATGGTCATCCAGGCAGCTCCCGACGGTAAGTGACCCCGCCCACAAACAGTGACATCACCCAATCACTTCACGTCGGCTGCGGCTGAAGACTTCTATATTTATTTTGTTCGGTACAGAAAGACACCCAGACTGACTGGCTGAGCAAAATACACCATCAGGAATGCCGTTGGGTTGCTCAGGCAAAGTCGTGATCCATGGAAGGATTACAGAGCCTTGAAAAAGTATTCATACCCCTTAAAATTTTCCACATTTTCTCATGTTACAACCAAAAATAAAAAAAAAAATATTATTGGGGTTTTATGTGATAGACAAACACAAAGTGGCACATAATTGTGAAGTGGAAGGAAAATGATAAATGGGTTTCAATTTTTTTTACAAATAAATATGTGAAAAGTGTGGGGGGGGGGGGGGGACATTTGTATTCAGCCCCCTTTACTCTGATACCCCTAACTAAAATCTAGTGGAACCAATTGTCTTTAGAAGTCACCTAATTAGTAAATAGAGTCCACCTGTGTGTAATTTAATCTCAGTATAAATACAGCTGTTCTGTGCAGCCCTCAGAGGTTTGTTAGAGAAACTTAGTGAACAAACAGCATCATGAAGGCCGAGGAACACACCAGACAGGTCAGGGATAAAGTTGTGGAGAAGTATAAAGCAGGGTAGGTTATAAAAAAATCTCCCAAGCTTTGATCTTCTCACGGAGCTCTGTTCAATCCATCATCGGAAAATGGAGAGAGTATGGCACAACTGCAAACCTACCAAGACATGGCTGTCCACCTAAACTGACCAAGCCGGGCAAGGAGAGCATTCATCAGAGAAGAGCCAAGAGGTCCATGGGAACTCTGGAGGAGCTGCAGAGATCCACAGCTCAGGGGGGAGAATCTGTCCACAGGACAACTATTAGTCGTGTTCTCCACAAATCTGCCCTTTATGGAAGAGTGACAAGAAGAAAGACATTGGAGGAAGAAAGTCATAAGAAGTCCTGTTTGTAGTTTGTGAGAAGCCATGTGGGGGAGGGGAGCAAACATGTGGAAGAAGGTGATCTGGTCACATGAGACCAAAATTCTACTTTTTGGCCTAAAAGCAAAACGCTATGTGTGGGGGAAAACTAACACTGCATTTCACCCTGAACACACCATCCCCACTGTGAAACATGGTGGTGGCAGCATCATGTGGTGGGGATGGTTTTCTTCAGCAGGGACAGGGAAGCTGGTCAGAGTTTATGGGGAGATGGATGGAGCCAAATACAGGGCAATCTTAGAAGAAAACCTGCAAAAGACTTGAGACTGGGGGGGAGGGTCACCTTCCAGCAGGACAACGACCCGAAACATACAGCCAGAGCTACAATGGAATGGTTTACATCAAAGCATATTCATGTGTTAGAATGGCCCAGTCACAGTCCAGACCTAAATCACATTGAGAATCTGTGGCAAGACTTGAAAATTGCTGTTCACAGACGCTCTCCATCCAATCTGACAGAGCTTGAGATATTCTGCAAAGAAGAAGAATGGGCAGAAATGTCCTCTCTAGATGGGCAAAGCTGGTAGAGACACCCCCAAAAAGACTTGTAGAGAAAGGGGGTTCTACAAAGTATTGACTCCGGGGGGCGCCATACAAATGTACCCCCCCCCCCCACACTTTTCACAGATTTATTTGTAAAAAAATATTTTCCTTCCACTTCACTTTGTGTTGGTCCATCACATAAAATCCCCAAAAAATACATTTACGTTTTTGGTTGTCACATGACAAAGTGTGGAAAATTCCAAGGGGTATGAATACTTTTTCAGGGCACTGGACCTCAGACCAAATATAACCGCTTCATCCATCAGGATAAGTTGTGACGGATCCTTTCTCTGTGCTGACACGGCCATACCACGAGCTGGCGGCTTTTGTTTGTAAACAGACCCATACTGTCATGAGTGTGGTTGGTGGGGGGCGGACCCGGAGCTGTCCAATGACAGTGGGGTCTGGGAACTAGTTCCTCGCACAGGTGCACATCGCTAGTTCTGATGACACGGGGTATCCGGATTGATAATGTTACTGGCCCGATTGTAGACTCCATCTGCTTTAAAGATGTCAAGTCTGCTAAAAAAATGGGAGTTTAGATCTTACCTGTGGACAGTGCCGATCCTGACCTCCCTGGGGCCCTAAGCAAAATTCTGCTAAGGGGCCCTCTACCTGACCCGTGATGCCGTGAGCTATGGGAACTATTTGCCACACAGTCACACCTGACACTTCAGCGCTCCCAATACAATCCTCCCTCCTTTAAACAAAACAGTCAAAGAATAAGTACAACAATATAGAACAGAATGAGGTCCCCAGAGAGCCCCCCCTTACATCAGGGTCCTCAGAGAGCCCCCCCTTACATGAGGGTCCTCAGAGAGCCCCCCTTACATGAGGGTCCTCAGAGAGCCCCCCTTACATGAGGGTCCTCAGAGAGCCCCCCTTACATGAGGGTCCTCAGAGAGCCCCCCTTACATGAGGGTCCTCAGAGAGCCCCCCTTACATGAGGGTCCTCAGAGAGCCCCCCTTACATCAGGGTCCTCAGAGAGCCCCCCTTACATCAGGGTCCCAGAGAGCCCCACCTTACACCAAGGTCCCCAGAGCCCCCCTTAAATCAGTGTCCTCAGAGAGTTTCCCCCTACATCAGGGTCCCCAGAGAGCCCCTCTTACATGAGGGTCCTCAGAGAGCCCCCCTTACATGAGGGTCCTCAGAGAGCCCCCCTTACACGAGGGTCCTCAGAGAGCCCCCCTTACACGAGGGTCCTCAGAGAGCCCCCCTTACATGAGGGTCCTCAGAGAGCCCCCCTTACATGAGGGTCCTCAGAGAGCCCCCCTTACATGAGGGTCCTCAGAGAGCCCCCCCTTACATGAGGGTCCTCAGAGAGCCCCTCCTTACACCAAGGTCCCCAGAGAGCCCCCCTTAAATCAGTGTCCTCAGAGAGTTTCCCCCTACATTAGGGTCCCCAGAGAGCCTCCCCCTACATTAGGGTCCCCAGAGAGCCTCCCCTTACATTAGGGGCCCCCGAGAGCCTCCCCCTACATTAGGGTCCCCAGAGAGCCCCCCCTTACATCAGAGAGTCCCCAGAGAGCCCCCCCTACATTAGGTTTCCCAGAGAGCCTTCCGTTTACATCAGTGTCCCCAGAAAGCCCCCCCTTACATCAGGGTCCCCAGAGAGCCCCCCTTACATCAGGGTCCCCAGAGAGCCCCCCTTACGTCAGTGTCCTCAGAGAGCCCCTCCTTACATCAGGGTCCCCAGTGAGCCTCCCTACTTACATCAGGGTCCCCAGAGGGTATCCCCTTACATCAGTGTCCCCAGAGGGCCCCGTCTTTACATTAGTGTCAGCAGAGGGCCCCCCGTTTACATTAGTGTCCCCAGAGGCCCCCTTCCTTACATTAGTGTCCCCAGAAAGCCCCCCCTCTTACATTTGGGCCCCCAAACAGCTGACTCCCCCCTTGCAGAGGTTCCCCTGTACCTGGCTGGTGGAGGTGGGAGGCGGCGATTGGCAGCTCTATGGTGTCCACAGGCAGGGGGATCTCCCTGGGGCTAGTAGTTCTATCTCCGAATGTATACAGCGGAGAGGGGAGGGGCCTCTGACCCGGGCATCAGCAACAGTGTTCAAGCAGAGTGAAAGTGAAACTGATACCTGCCTGGGTCAGAGGCCCCTCCCTTCTCCGCTCCACTGTATACACTGAGAGTACTACAAACCCCAGGGAGATCCCGCCGCCCACTCAGGCACCATAGAGCTGCCGATCGCCGCCTTCCACCTCCTCCCACCTCTACTCACTGCACTCTAAACGGCCAGCCAGAGGTGCAGGGGGGATGCTGGGTCTTGGGGGCCCCCCCACAGCGGCGGGGCCCTAAGCAGCTTGCATAGTGTGCCTATAGGGCCGATCGGCTCTGCCTGTGGACTCCTGCAGGGCCCTCTGGTGGACAGATCATGAATTACTGGACAGAGTTCTTTTTAGCTTATTCTGTATTCTCCCTTTAGGAAGTGCAAAGCCAAATGTATTATGGGAATTGTTGATGGATTATGATGCTTTTCCCCTCCCCGCAGTTGCGGCCAATCGTCTCGGAGATTGAGTATTTGCAGGACCAGCACTTGCTGCTGACGGTCAAGTCGATGGATGGGTACGAGTCATACGGTAAGTCAGAGACTGCAGACATGATACAAAAGATGATCAAAGACTGCAGACATGATACAAGAGATGGTCAGAGACTGTGTATAAAATACAAAAGATGATTAGAGACTGCAGACATGATACAAGAGATGGTCAGAGACTGCAGACATGATACAAGAGATGGTTAGAGACTGCAGAGACTGCAGACATGATATGGTCAGAGACTGTGTATAAAATACAAAAGATGATTAGAGACTGCAGACACGGTGCAAGAGATGGTCAGAGACTGCAGACATGATACAAGAGATGGTCAGAGACTGCAGACATGATACAAGAGATGGTCAGAGACTGTGTATAAAATACAAAAGATGATTAGAGACTGCAGACATGATACAAGAGATGGTTAGAGACTGCAGACATGATACAAGAGATGGTCAGAGACTGCGGACATGATACAAGAGATGGTCAGAGACTGCAGACATGATGCAAGAGATGGTCAGAGACTGCAGACACAATACAAGAGATGGTTAGAGACTGCTAACATGATACAAGAGATGGTCAGAGACTGCAGACATGATACAAGAGATGGTCAGAGACTGCAGACATGATACAAGAGATGGTTAGAGACTGCAGACATGATACAAGAGATGGTTAGAGACTGCAGACATGATACAAGAGATGGTCAGAGACTGTGTATAAAATACAAAAGATGATTAGAGACTGCAGACATGATGCAAGAGATGGTCAGAGACTGCAGACACGATACAAGAGATGGTCAGAGACTGCGGACATGATACAAGAGATGGTTAGAGACTGCAGACATGATGCAAGAGATGGTCAGAGACTGCAGACACAATACAAGAGATGGTCAGAGACTGCAGACATGATACAAGAGATGGTCAGAGACTGCAGACACAATACAAGAGATGGTCAGACTGCGGACATGATACAAGAGATGGTCAGAGACTGCAGACATGATACAAGAGATGGTTCGAGACTGTGTATAAAATACAAAAGATGATTTGAGACTGCAGACATGATACAAGAGATGGTCAGAGACTGCAGACATGATACAAGAGATGATCAGAGACTGCAGACATGGTACAAGAGATGGTTAGAGACTGCAGACATGATGCAAGAGATGGTCAGAGACTGCAGACATGATACAAGAGATGGTTAGAGACTGCAGACATGATACAAGAGATGGTTAGAGACTGCAGACAAGAGATGATCAGAGACTGCAGACATGATACAAGAGATGGTCAGAGACTGCAGACACAATACAAGAGATGGTCAGACTGCGGACATGATACAAGAGATGGTCAGAGACTGCAGACATGATACAAGAGATGGTTCGAGACTGTGTATAAAATACAAAAGATGATTTGAGACTGCAGACATGATACAAGAGATGGTCAGAGACTGCAGACATGATACAAGAGATGGTCAGAGACTGCGGACATGATACAAGAGAGGGTTAGAGACTGCAGACACGATACAAGAGATGGTTAGAGACTGCAGACACGATACAAGAGATGGTTAGAGACTGCAGACACTATACAAGAGATGGTTAGAGACTGCAGACATGATACAAGAGATGGTTAGAGACTGCAGACATAATACAAGAGATGGTTACCGACTGGGGACAACCATATGAATGGAGGCAGGAGGCATATTACTTGAGTCTGCTATAACAGAACAAACAAATGAGTGTCTGCAGGAAGTCCGAGGGCTGCACAAAAAAGTACAAAAGAGCTGCTTGAGGCCCCCTAGACTGCAGGTTGGGCACCAGCTCTGTAGAGGGCAGTCTGCAGAACATCTTCCTTCATCGTTACGGAGATGAAGAGGGGAGTTTTGTAGTCATCACACACTTCCTGTCCCAGGGTGACAACGATACTCCCCCATAGATAAAGTACAGTGAGCGTGGTTACCCTAGGACAGGAAGTCGTATCTGGCGGGGTGTGTTATCCCCCCCCCCCCGGCGTGCAGTCATGTGACTCCTGACATGTCCCCATTACATTTCCTGTACAGGTGAGTGTGTGATCGCATTAAAGTCGATGATCGGCAGTACCACGCAGCAATTCCTGACCTACTTGTCTCATCGAGGAGAGGAAACCGGCAACATCCGCGGCTCTATGAGGGTGCGCGTGCCTGCGGAGCGCATGGGCACCAGGGAGCGGCTTTATGGTGAGATAAATGGGCCTGTCTGAATGGTGACGCATAATGTACCCTAAATGTTGATTGGACGCTGACACCAGCTGTTCAGGATGAAAGAAGCGACCTTGTAATGGTTCCTCCTTTACTTAATTCTGTGGATGTGCCAACAATGGAGCACACAGAGCGATGAATAGAGAGGAGGTCTTGCTGGGCATTGTATGACCTAGACAACCCCTGTCACGTTGCCTCTCTCTGTGCACTCCCCGAGCTGTCACTGTGCCTCTCTCTCTGTGCACTCCCCGAGCTGTCACTGTGCCTCTCTCTCTGTGCACTCCCTGAGCTGTCACTGTGCCTCTCTCTCTGTGCACTCCCTGAGCTGTCACTGTGCCTCTCTCTCTGTGCACTCCCTGAGCTGTCACTGTGCCTCTCTCTCTGTGCACTCCCTGAGCTGTCACTGTGCCTCTCTCTCTGTGCACTCCCTGAGCTGTCACTGTGCCTCTCTCTCTGTGCACTCCCTGAGCTGTCACTGTGCCTCTCTCTCTGTGCACTCCCTGAGCTGTCACTGTGCCTCTCTCTATGTGCACTCCCTGAGCTGTCACTGTGCCTCTCTCTGTGCACTCCCTGAGCTGTCACTGTGCCTCTCTCTCTGTGCACTCCCTGAGCTGTCACTGTGTCTCTCTCTCTCTCTGTGCACTCCCTGAGCTGTCACTGTGCCTCTCTCTCTGTGCACTCCCTGAGCTGTCACTGTGCTTCTCTCTCTCTGCACTCCCCGAGCTGTCACTGTGCCTCTCTCTCTGTGCACTCCCTGAGCTGTCACTGTGCCTCTCTCTCTGTGCACTCCCTGAGCTGTCACTGTGCCTCTCTCTCTCTGCACTCCCAGAGCTGTCACTGTGCCTCTCTCTGTGCACTCCCTGAGCTGTCACTGTGCCTCTCTCTCTCTCTGCACTCCCAGAGCTGTCACTGTGCTTCTCTCTCTGCACTCCCTGAGCTGTCACTGTGCCTCGCTCTCTGTGCACTCCCTGAGCTGTCACTGTGCCTCTCTCTGTGCACTCCCTGAGCTGTCACTGTGTCTCTCTCTCTCTGTGCACTCCCTGAGCTGTCACTGTGCCTCTCTCTCTGTGCACTCCCTGAGCTGTCACTGTGCCTCTCTCTGTGCACTCCCAGAGCTGTCACTGTGCCTCTCTCTGTGCACTCCCTGAGCTGTCACTGTGCCTCTCTCTGTGCACTCCCTGAGCTGTCACTGTGCCTCTCTCTCTGTGCACTCCCTGAGCTGTCACTGTGCTTCTCTCTCTGTGCACTCCCTGAGCTGTCACTGTGCTTCTCTCTCTGTGCACTCCCTGAGCTGTCACTGTGCCTCTCTCTCTGTGCACTCCCCGAGCTGTCACTGTGCCTCTCTCTCTCTGTGCACTCCCTGAGCTGTCACTGTGCTTCTCTCTCTCTCTCTCTGTGCACTCCCTGAGCTGTCACTGTGCTTCTCTCTTTCTCTCTCTGTGCACTCCCAGAGCTGTCACTGTGCCTCTCTCTCTGTGCACTCCCTGAGCTGTCACTGTGCCTCTCTCTCTGTGCACTCCCTGAGCTGTCTCTGTGCCTCTCTCTCTCTGCACTCCCTGAGCTGTCACTGTGCCTCTCTCTCTCTCTGTGCACTCCCTGAGCTGTCACTGTGCCTCTCTCTCTGTGCACTCCCTGAGCTGTCACTGTGCCTCTCTCTCTGTGCACTCCCTGAGCTGTCACTGTGCCTCTCTCTCTGTGCACTCCCTGAGCTGTCACTGTGCCTCTCTCTCTCTCTGTGCACTCCCTGAGCTGTCACTGTGCCTCTCTCTCTCTGCACTCCCTGAGCTGTCACTGTGCCTCTCTCTCTCTCTGTGCACTCCCTGAGCTGTCACTGTGCCTCTCTCTCTGTGCACTCCCAGAGCTGTCACTGTGCCTCTCTCTCTCTGCACTCCCTGAGCTGTCACTGTGCCTCTCTCTCTGTGCACTCCCTGAGCTGTCACTGTGCCTCTCTCTCTGTGCACTCCCTGAGCTGTCACTGTGCCTCTCTCTCTGTGCACTCCCAGAGCTGTCACTGTGCCTCTCTCTGTGCACTCCCTGAGCTGTCACTGTGTCTCTCTCTCTCTCTCCACTCCCTGAGCTGTCACTGTGCTCCTCTCTCTGTGCACTCCCTGAGCTGTCACTGTGCCTCTCTCTCTGTGCACTCCCTGAGCTGTCACTGCTTCTCTCTCTCTCTCTCTCTCTCTCTCTCACTCTCTCTCTCTGTCTCTGTCTCTCTCTCTCTCTCTCTCTCTCTCTCTCTCTCTCTCACACCTCTCTCTCCTCTCTCACACCCCTCTCTCTCTCTCTCTCTCTCCTCTCTCTCTCTCTCTCTCACACCCCTCTCTCTCTCTCTCCACCCCCTCTCTCTCTCTCTCTCTCTCTCTCTCTCTCTCTCTCTCTCTCTCTCTCTCTCTCTCTCTCTCTCTCCCCCTCCCTCTCCCTCCCTGAGCTGTCACTGTACATTACATTATATACAGGCCTCTGTGGCCTCTGGCATTTTTTTTTTTTTTTAAGTGTTTTTTGTTTTATTACTTAATACTTTGTCTGCTCTGTCATCTACTATTAATCATCACAAAGGTGATACAGCCTGGATCACTCTGTCTCATTCTCCCATCTGTGTACAGAGCAGTCACGCCCACTGCAAGTCTAATTTCAGCTGGTGTGCAGAACATTAACATAACCCCAGATGATGGGCGGAGCTGTACTCATTATATGCTTTTTTTTCTTATTTTTTTTCCTTCCTGCAGAATGGATCAGTATAGACAAAGACGAAACCGGAGCTGTGAAAGGGAAACCGCCTACTGTGCTGCGAACCAATCAGGGGTACAGCAAGTAATGTCTGAGGCTTTGTGTGATTGGTGATCATTTACCCTCCCCCCATATCCCTTCCAGGCCTTGTCAGTGCTTAATGCAGACTAAATATTAGAGATGGGCCCGGTGTTCGATTCAAACCCATGTTCGAATCGAACATCGGGCGTTCGCCCGCTTGGCGAGCCCAGAACTATTTGGGCCGCTCGCATCAAATTCGTGTGATGCGAGCGGCCCGCAATGCACTGCGCCAGTTGCAGTGCATTGCTGGCTGATGATTGGCCAAGCATGCACTGTGACCCGCATGCTTGGCCAATCAAAGAGCCAGCGGCTAGGAGAGCAATAATTGGCCACAGGCAGGATGCCTGTGGCCAATTATAGCTCAGGGGGTTTAGTACACGCCCCACAGTATAAAAGGCCGCCGCGCCGGCGGCCTCGCATATTGTGTTGTGTTCCAGCATCAGTGTCAGTGTTATTATGTGTTGCTGACTGCTGACATTATGTACTATGATTCTGGGGATTAGTGTGTGCGTGCTGTTAGTACAGCATTGCAGTATCACATCTGGGGGTGCCTATAGTATGCCTGTGAAGGGGCGCATGTTTCCTGTGCTTAGAACTGTCCCTGCACAAAGTGTCATTTTTGCAGGAAAAAAAGCTATTTAAAATCACTCGCGGCTAATGAATTGACGGCTCCAGTAACACAGAGAACAGTCATTCATTGAAAGCCATTGATAAAAAAAAAATAATTGAGAAAAAAAAAAAAAAAAGCGTCTGAGACCCCCAAAGCACCTTGTCCCCATGTTGATGAGGACAAGGGCCTCTTCCCCACAACCCTGGCCATTGGTTGTGGGGGTCTGCGGGCGGGGGGCTTATCGGAATCTGGAAGCCCCCTTTAACAAGCGGACCCCCAGATCCCGCCCCCCCCTGTGTGAAATGGTAAGGGGGTACAAAAGTACCCCTACCATTTCACCAAAAAAGTGTCAAAAATTGTAAAAATGACAGGAGACGGTCTTTGACAATTCCTTTATTAAAATCTTCCTTCTTCTTTTCTTCATCCTTCGGTTTCTTCATCTTCTCCTTCCGGCATCTTCTTCCATCTTCTTCCTCCGATCCGCTTCTTCTTGCTCTGGTCTTCTCGTCCGGCATCTTCTTCCAGGGTGTCGGCGTCTCTTCTGGGCCGCTCCGCGCAATGGGAGGCTCCCGCTGTGTGAGGCTTTGCTGCGTCTGACAGGTCTTTTGTAACGGTGGGCACCTGGTAATTCCCTATGGCTTTCCCCATGACGTCAGAGGGGGGCGGGGTCACCAGGTGCCCTCCGTTATAAAAGACCTGTCAGACGCAGCGAAGCCTCACACAGCGGGAGCCTCCCATTGCGAGGAGCGGCCCGACAGAAGAACAGACGCCGACGCCCTGGAAGAAGATGCCGGACGAGAAGGACGAGAAGACCAGTGCAAGAAGAAGCTGATCGGAGGAAGAAGAAGATGGAAGAAGATGGAAGAAGATGCCGGAAGGAGAAGATGAAGAAACCGAAGGATGAAGAAAGGAAGACCAGAAGAAAGAAGATTTTATTAAAGGAATTGTCAAAGACCGTCTCCTGTCATTTTTACCATTTTTGACACTTTTTTGGTGAAATGGTAGGGGTACTTTTGGTACCCCCTTACCATTTCACACAGGGGGGGCGGGATCTGGGGGTCCCCTTATTAAAGGGGGCTTCCAGATTCCGATAAGCCCCCTTCCCGCAGACCCCCACAACCAATGCCCAGGGTTGTGGGGAAGAGGCCCTTGTCCTCATCAACATGGGGACAAGGTGCTTTGGGGGTCTCAGACGCTTTTTTTTATTTTTTTTTCTCAATTACTTTTTTTTTTATCAATGACACTTTTTTATTTTTATTTTTTATTTTTTTTATCAATGACTTTCAATGAATGACAGTTCTCTGTGTTACGGGAGCCGTCAATTCATTAGCCGCGAGTGATTTTAAATAGCTTTTTTTTCCTGCAAAAATGACACTTTTTTTGCAGGGACAGTTCTAAGCACAGGAAACATGCCCCCCTTCACAGGTATACTATAGACACCCCCCAGGTACGAAAGTTAAAGGAATATTACACTTTTATTGTTTCAATTTAAGCATTATTAAAATCACTGCTCCCGAAAAAACGGCCGTTTTTAAAAAAAAAATTTGCATTGATGCATGTCCCCTGGGGCAGGACCCGGGTCCCCAAACACTTTTTATGACAATAACTTGCATATAGGCTTTAAAATTAGCACTTTTGATTTTGAACGTTCGTGTCCATTGTAACTAATAGGGTTCTTATGTTCGTACGGACTTTAGGTCCGTTCGCGGGTTCTGGTGCGAACCGAATCCCGGGGATGTTCGGCTCATCCCTACTAAATATACTACAAGAAAAAAAAATGTCATTGTCAGTTGGGAATCTGTGTATCTATAATGGAGTGTATAAACTCCACCCCTTTCCTCTGCCAGCTGCCCCCCCCTATGGTCCACTTTTTTACTTTCTTACTATAAACCTATACATTCCACAACAACTTTGTCATTGATAGAGGTAGTAAAATTAACACATACAGTATATCTTTATTTTATTTATTTTTTGTTAAAAAAAAAAAGCACAAAATTAGAAAAAAATTTTTTTTATAGAATAAAGTTTATACTGTTATCTATAGTATTTCTTTTTTGTGAAATTACAAAATTAACAAACAAAATGAATAAAGGTTTTTAGTATCTTTTTTTTCGAATTTTTTTTGTGCTTTTCTTCTTTGTTCATTTTTGAATTTCACAAAAAAAAAAAAAAAATGTAAAAAAAACGTTTTTTAATATCTTTTTTCCCAATTTTGTGCTTTTTTTTTTTATTTTTTTATTTTTTTTTTTCGTGAAATTCAAGGATTAGCAAACACAATTTATTCAAAAAAATTGGATTTTTAGGGGTGCAAAACATAACACAATAGAATATATCAAAAATATTTATTTAGGGTGAAAACGTGCTAAAATAAAAGAAAATCCGTCAACCAAAGATACATTTATGCACACGGTCGGATATTCCGATGGAAAAAGTCCGATCGGATTAGGTTGTCGGACAATCCGATCGTGTGTGGGCTCTAGTGGGCTTTTTCCCGTCGGAGAGCATGATCTAAAATTTTCCGACAACAAAATCCGATCTGACTTTTTTTTTCCGATCGTGTGTATAGAATTCCGACGCACAAAGTGCCACGCATGCTCAGAAGAAATTTGGAGACGAAAGCTATTGGCTACTGGCCTCTACGTTGTCCCGTCGTACGTTTTTTATACGTCGCCTCGTTCGTAAACAATCAGATTTTCCGACAACTTTGTCCGACCGTGTGTGTGTAAGACAAGTTTCGGACAAAATCCGTTGGAAAAAATCAGAGGGATTTTGTGGCCGGAATGTCCGACCGTGTGTACGGGGCATTAGAGTTTACAGAAGGTGCAAATTGACAAATTCTCAACATGTTTCACCACGAATTGTAGCTTCCTCAGGAGAATTTAAGTTTGTCGAGCGCCATCTACTGGAAAGATAGAAATACAACAATTTTTTTATGTGATATGTTTTTTTTTTTTTTTTGGTAGATCTGTAAGTCGGAAGCCCCCTGCCACGGAAACTCCAGGCCCCACCCTCGGAAAGCAATCTGAAGAAGCAGAAAAAGTTGCGGGCCTCTCTACGGGCCGCCCACCGGTTGCACTGCCGACCTCCATTAGGGAAGATCCGGCGCTGGCGCGGTAGGTGACCAATACAATGACAGGGAGAACGGGAAAGTTGGGGAGGAAAGGGGATCACCTGTGTGATTAGTCTTTTGATGGAAGCAGCCAATCGCCAACTGCGGCCTGAATCTGACATGTGTCACATGAGTCATGAAAGGGCTGCTTCCGTCAGAGCCTGATCACACAGATTATTTCACTGTACAGCACTGCGGTATATGTCAGAGCTAGAGTGTGTGACTGTGGGGGGGGGGGGGGACATTAGAGTGTAAGCTCCTCTGGTACAGAGACTGATGTGACTGGCTCTGTGTTCTCTGTACAGCACTGCTGTATATGTCGGAGCTATATAAATTAATAATACCGTATATACTCGAGTATAAGCCGAGATTTTCAGCCCTTTTTTTTGGGGGCTGAAAGTGCCCCCCCTCGGCTTATACTCGAGTCGCCGTCGTCTGCCTACCTGATCAGCGCGTCATGCAGACAGCCGGCTTATACGTGGTATGAGGATGAGCGGATGTCCGTGATAGGTGGAACACTGACTGCTGGGAAATTGAGTGTTCCGCCTATCACAGACGAAGAGGAGGCGCGGCTTTTGAATACTGGAATGGCCGCCGTATGTTTTTTTTATTACACGCTGATCGGCACAGAGGCATGCAGGTGGGCACAGAGGCATGCAGGTGGGCACAGAGGCATGCAGGTGGGCACAGAGGCATGCAGGTGGGCACAGAGGCATGCAGGTGGGCACAGAGGCATGCAGGTGGGCACAGAGGCATGCAGAAGGACACAGAGGCTGCAGATCGGCACACGGAGGCATGCACAGGACACAGGTAGGCTGCAATGGACACAGGGAGGTACACAGGACACAGGGAGGTACACAGGACACAGGGAGGTACACAGGACACAAGTAGGCTGCAATGGACACAGGGAGGTACACAGGACACAGGTAGGCTGCAATGGACACAGGGAGGTACACAGGACACAGGTAGGCTGCAATGGACACAGGGAGGTACACAGGACACAGGTAGGCTGCAATGGACACAGGGAGGTACACAGGACACAGGGAGGCTGCAATGGACACAGGGAGGAACACAGGACACAGGTAGGCTGCATATATATATATATATATATATATATATATATATATATATATATATAGATATATAGATATATAGATATATAGATATATATATATATATATATATAATATATATAGATATATATATATATATATGTTTTGTTTGTTCCTTTAAAAAAAAAAAAAAAAATTTATATATATATATATATATATATATATATATATATATATATATATATATATATATATATATAATTTTTTTTTTATTTTTTTAAAGGAACAAACAAAACAAAAAAATAAAAAAAGTTTAAAATATAAATGGTCACGAATAATTAAGAGGATAAATATTACAAAAATTTAAGAGAAGGTGGAATAAGGAGTTCATTAAGGCTGATTAAGGTAAATTAATCTGCTCTAAAAAAAATGTATTAACCGATTTTTTTTTTTTTTTTTTACATTATATCACCGATTTTTCTTTTTATCTATCTATTTTTTTTTCTATTTAAATATTTTTAAATTTTTACCGTTTTAGAAACAGTAAAAAGTAAAATTTATAAAGACTATACAGAAAAAACACTTTTATTGGCACATACAAATAATAATTCTTATTCTGGTCTTGGATATGTGAATATATCTGTTTTACATTTACGTGTTATAATCATGGCAGTCATGTGACTTTTCCATCACCTCTCTTGTCTCCGCAGGTGCAAGATGGAGGTCCAGGCGGAGGGTGACGGACACGGTCATAAAAACAGCTTCAATAACCCAGCCTATTACGTCCTGGAAGGGGTGCCGCATCAGATGATGCCCCCCGATGGGCAGCTGTCCACCACCGCATCGTCTAAGAACAGGGTGCAAATCACAGTGCCCGCGCAGCACTCCGAAAAACGCAGGCAATACCCGCCATCTGCTCGAGGGGAGGACACCTCTTCTGACGACGAGGTTGGCACTCTGAATCTGCCGCCGCCGGACTTCCCTCCCCCTCCTCTTCCCAAGTCAGCCGAGTTCGAAATGCTGGACAACCCCTTTTACGTGACCTCAAGTGAGTTGCACGGCCGGCCGGCAGAAGACGGGGATTCCCGGACGGGACCTGGAAAGGCCCGCGTGGGCGTCACCTTCAGCGAACCCCCAGAGACGAAATATCATCCGAAGGTCCAATCGCGGCCTCCTATACCGACCCCCCAGCCTTCCTACATGGCTGAGGCTCATGGGACAATGCAGGATGACCGCTCCTGCTCTGTCCTGCAGATGGCGCGCACGCTGAGTGAGGTGGACTATACTGGAGGCAAGGAGGCCCAGGGACGCCCGCCTCATCTCACGGGGGGCAAAAGTAAGATGGAACTGCCGAGCCGCTGCATGGACTTCAGTCGGCCCCTTGTCTTTCCTCCTCACTGCATTCGGGAGAGCATACAGGAGGATGAAGAGGTAGGTGGGCGTGTACTGACCTGAGCCCCCTTCTAATGGGGAATCACCTGATCCATACACAGGATGTAGGCCATGGCATGGTCCTAACATATGCATTCTTAAAATGTTAAAACATACATCAAAGTTTGAAAAAACTCCTAAGGCCATCAGGGTCAGCCTACAGTATATGGCCAAACGTCTGTGAAAACCCGACTACCAAACTTGTATGAGCTTGTTGGACACCTTATTCCAAAACCATGGACATTAATATGGAGTTTTCCCTCACCGTGGCCATTAATATTGAACTTTCCCTTACCATGACCATTAATATGCAGTTTTTCCTCACAATGACCATTAAAATTGAGTTTTCTCTCACTGTGGCCATTAATAAGTTTTCCCTCACCATGGGCATTATTATGGAGTTTTCCCTTACTAAGTCCATTATTATGGATCTTTCCCTTACCCTGACCATTAATATGTAGTATTCCCTCACCGTGGCCAATAATATAGTTTGCCCTTACCATGGCCATTAATATGCAGTTATGGATCTGCCCTCACCATGGCCATTATTATGGAACTTTCCCATACCATGGCCATTATTATGGATCTTTACCATACCATGGCCATTATTATGGATCTTTCCCTTACCATGGCCATTATTATGGATCTTTCCCTTACCATGGCCATTATTATGGATCTTTCCCTTACCATGGCCATTATTTTGGATCTTTCCATTACCATGGCCATTAATATGGAGTTTTCCCTCACCATGGCCATTAATATGGAGTTTTCCCTCAACATGGCCATTAATATGGAGTTTTCCCTCAACATGGCCATTAATATGGAGTTTTCCCTCACCATGGCCATTATTATGGAGTTTTCCCTAATCTTGTCCATCAATATGGAGTTTTCCCCCACCATGGCCTTTAATATGGAGTTTGCCCTCACCATGGCCATTAATTATGGAGCTTTCCCTCACCATGGCCATTAATATGGAGTTTGCCCATTACCATGGCCATTAATATGGAGTTTGCCCTCACCGTGGCCATTAATATGGAGTTTGCCCTCACCGTGGCCATTAATATGGAGTTTGCCCTCACCGTGGCCATTAATATGGAGTTTGCCCTCACCGTGGCCATTAATATGGAGTTTGCCCTCACCATGGCCATTAATATGGAGTTTGCCCTCACCGTGGCCATTAATATGGAGTTTGCCCTCACCGTGGCCATTAATATGGAGTTTGCCCTCACCGTGGCCATTAATATGGAGTTTGCCCTCACCGTGGCCATTAATATGGAGTTTCCCCTCACCGTGGCCATTAATATGGAGTTTGCCCTCACCGTGGCCATTAATATGGAGTTTGCCCTCACCGTGGCCATTAATATGGAGTTTGCCCTCACCATGGCCATTATTATGGAGTTTTCCCTAATCTTGTCCATCAATATGGAGTTTTCCCCCACCATGGCCTTTAATATGGAGTTTGCCCTCACCATGGCCATTAATTATGGAGCTTTCCCTCACCATGGCCATTAATATGGAGTTTGCCCATTACCATGGCCATTAATATGGAGTTTCCCCTCACCGTGGCCATTATTATGGAGTTTGCCCTCACCGTGGCCATTAATATGGAGTTTGCCCTCACCGTGGCCATTAATATGGAGTTTGCCCTCACCGTGGCCATTAATATGGAGTTTGCCCTCACCGTGGCCATTAATATGGAGTTTACCCTCACCATGGCCATTAATATGGAGTTTGCCCTCACCGTGGCCATTAATATGGAGTTTGCCCTCACCGTGGCCATTAATATGGAGTTTGCCCCCACCGTGTGCCATTAATATGCAGTTTGCCCTCACCGTGGCCATTAATATGCAGTTTGCCCTCACCGTGGCCATTAATATGCAGTTTGCCCTCACCGTGGCCATTAATATGCAGT
This sequence comes from Lithobates sylvaticus, assembly GCA_028564925.1. Lineage (NCBI taxonomy): Eukaryota > Metazoa > Chordata > Amphibia > Anura > Ranidae > Lithobates > Lithobates sylvaticus. The sequence continues at coordinate 623,544,427 of CM053027.1, read as the reverse complement.
TTGCCCTCACCGTGGCCATTAATATGCAGTTTGCCCTCACCGTGGCCATTAATATGGAGTTTGCCCTCACCGTGGCCATTAATATGGAGTTTGCCCTCACCGTGGCCATTAATATGGAGTTTGCCCTCACCGTGGCCATTAATATGGAGTTTGCCCTCACCGTGGCCATTAATATGGAGTTTGCCCATTACTATGGCCATTAATATGGAGTTTGCCCTCACCATGGCCTTTAATATGGAGTTTGCCCTCACCATGGCCATTAATATGGAGTTTGCCCTCACCATGGCCATTAATATGGAGTTTGCCCTCACCATGGCCATTAATATGGAGTTTGCCCTCACCATGGCCATTAATATGGAGTTTGCCCTCACCATGGCCATTAATATGGAGTTTTCCCTCACCATGGCCATTAATATGGAGTTTTCCCTCACCATGGCCATTAATTTTTAGAGCTGCCCTCACTTTGGCCATTATTATGGAGTTTTCTCCCTAATCTCGTCCATCAATATGGAGTTTTCCCTCACCATGGCCATTATTATGGAGTGGCCCCCCTTTTGTGGTTATAACATCCTCCACTCCTCTGGGAAGGCTTCCCACAAGATTGCGGAGGGTGCCTCTGGGATTGAGCGCCATTTGTGAGGTGAGGTTTTGGATAAGAAGACCTGTGAAGGGATAGGAAGTCACCAGCACTCCGATGAAATTCTTGCCCATCTATTGGTGGAATGTCACATTAGTCAAAGCCGAGGTTTATGGTCCTTTCCTCAAGGTGACATAGTAACAATAAACATACTCATCAGACATGCCTTTTATACCATACAGTAACCCATGTATAACCCAATGTATGCCCTCCTATGACGTCACAGTGGTGTAATAATCCCACCAATTATATCATAGATCACCTAATACCAAACAAAACCGCCAAACATGTCTTGAAAAGCTCCACGAGAATAAGGATGTGTGATGATGTGATTCATAACCACGGATTGGTGGTATTGAGGGTGTCGTAACATTGCAAGGGTTTTGGTGAATTATGACTTTATTGACGGGATTATGATGTCATTGTGATGTCTAGGGATGTGCACAGGATTCCTATATGGCAGTGATGGCGAACCTATGGCACGCGTGCCACCGCTGGCACACAGAGCCATCTCTGTGGGCACACGAGAGGGTCCAGGACAGAGCTAGAGGTCTCTCTCTCCTCCCAGCCCCCCCCTCCCTCTCTTTCAGCCCCCCTCTTTTTCTGTCCCCCCCTCTTTGTGTCCCCCTCTCTCTGTTCCCCCTCTCTCTCAGCTCCCCCCTCTCTCAGCATCTCTCTCGCACCCCTCTCTCTCTCTGTCCCTCTTCTCTCTCTCTGTCCCCCTTCTCTTTCTCTGTACCCCCTCTCTCTCACCCCTCTCTCTCTGTCCTCCATATCTCTCTACCTGTCCCCTTCCCTCTCTCTGTTCCTCCTCTCTCTCAGCTCACCTCTCTCTCTCAGCATTTCTCTCACACCCATCTCTCTCAGCCCCTCTCCCTCTCTCCATTGCCCCTCTCTCTCAGCATCTCTCTCTGTCCCCCTCTCCCTCTCTCTCTCTAGTCCCCCTCCCTCTCTCTCTAGCCCCCCTCCCTCTCAGCCCCCCTCCCTCTCTGTTCCCCCCTCTCAGCATATCTCTCGCAACCCTCTCACTCTCTGTCCCCCCTCCCCCTCTCTCTCTGCCCCCTCCCTCTCAGCATCTCTCTCACACCCCTCATTCTCGCTCACCCTCTCTCTCTCACACCCCTCTCTCTCTCTCTCTCACACCCCTCTCTCTCTCTCTCTCTCACACCTCTCTCTCTCTCTCTCTCTCTCTCTCTCTCTCTCTCTCTCTCTCTCTCTCTCTCTCACACCCCTCTCTCTCTCTCACACAACCCCTCTCTCTCTCTCTCTCTCTCTCTCTCTCACAACCCCTCTCTCTCACGCAACCCCTCTCTTTTGCTCAGCCCCCCCCCCCCCCCCTCTCGCGAATTGCCGTGCTGGCACTTTGCAACACAAAACCAATGTATTTATTTCAGTTTGGGCACTCGGGATCAAAAAGGTTCGCCATCACTGCTATATGGTATATAGGCTTGTCCAGTGAGTATGTCACCACGTCACCTTGAGGAAGGAACCGGAGACCCTGCGTTCTATTAGATGAACAATGAGTCTGGTCTGACAACCCAATAACTCCTGATCTCACCTTGTTACACTTCCCACTAGTCTCGGGGTGTTGCCACTCCTCCAGCTACTGTGATGTCACTCCTATATATTTTATTTCTGGAGAGCAGCGATGCCACTCCTGTGTAATTTATTTTATATCTGGAGAGTGGTGATGCCACTCCTCTGTCACATCATATATATTCTGTATAGAGTGTACGTTGAGTGTAGCGCTGTCCTATCTGTACAATACCGGTAAGATTGGTGTGTCTGACGCTCTGCCCCTCCCCCCCACACAGGCTCTCTATCACGGTGGGCGGAATTCCTCCAGCTTGCAGGGCTCCAGCGTTGGCGAATGGCTGAGAGGGATCGGCATGGAGCGATACGAAGAGGGGCTCATACACAACGGGTGGGATGACTTAGAATTTCTCAGGTAAAATTGGATGTTCTGGAGACTATGGTCATGCCTTGTTCGGGAGCATTTACATATTTACATAATGAGAACAACCCGCTACTAGTAACGTGTACCTAATAATAAAGTGGTCAGTGAGTGTGTATGGGGTAAACCCTGCCTTCTCAGTGTCAGCCAGTAGGTGGCGATACAGGGCTCATTTTCATATGTTTTCCTGGAAGTAGTGGAAGTGTTTACAGAGCTCAATAGGGAAAATGAGTCAATGAGTCAGAGCTCTGACTCCCCATTCCCTCCGCCCCCAAAACAGTAACTCCTCCCCCTTTAACTCCCTCTTGATGTGTGACTCCGTCCTCTCCAGTGAAGCTCTCCTCTTTCTCTTAGCCTCCAGAGGTATGAGTCCTCCCTTTCTTTCCTCCTCCTCCAGAGCAGTAACCCCACCCCCTTCTTCCATCCCCCTAGAGAACAATGACTCCTCCCCCCTCCAGAGATGTGACTCCTCCCTCTCCCTGCTCCTCCCCTCTGCTCAGTTCTAGCAGATGCATCTAATGTTTCAATTAGAGGAAGACAGTCTGAAAGCAATCTTCTATCAAAAACCTACAATTCACTGAGCCCAGCATCATATTACTGATATTACATGTTCAGAAAGGATTGTAGATGCAAAATATATTTATATATCTCTCATCCAGTCTGTATACATTGTATCCCTCCTCCGGTCTGTATACATTGTATCCCTCCTCCGGTCTGTATACATTGTATCCCTCCTCCGGTCTGTATACATTGTATCCTTCATCCAGTCTGTATACATTGTATCCCTTCTCCGGTCTGTACACATTGTATCCCTCCTCCGGTCTGTACACATTGTATCCCTCCTCCGGTCTGTATACATTGTATCCCTCATCCAGTCTGTATACATTGTATCCCTCCTCATCCAGTCTGTATACACTGTATCCCTCCTCATCCAGTCTGTATACACTGTATCCCTCCTCATCCAGTCTGTATACACTGTATCCCTCCTCATCCAGTCTGTATACACTGTATCCCTCATCCAGTCTGTATACATTGTATCCCTCCTCATCCAGTCTGTATGCACTGTATCCCTCATCCAGTCTGTATACATTGTATCCCTCCTCATCCAGTCTGTATACACTGTATCCCTCATCCAGTCTGTATACATTGTATCCCTCCTCATCCAGTCTGTATACACTGTATCCCTCATCCAGTCTGTATACATTGTATCCTTCCTCATCCAGTCTATATACATTGTATCCTTCATCCAGTCTGTATACATTGTATCCCTCCTCCGGTCTGTATACACTGTATCCCTCCTCCGGTCTGTATACATTGTATCCCTCATCCAGTCTGTATACATTGTATCCCTCATCCAGTCTGTATACACTGTATCCCTCCTCATCCAGTCTGTATACCTTGTATCCCTCCTCATCCAGTCTGTATACCTTGTATCCCTCATCCAGTCTGTATACATTGTATCCCTCCTCCCGTCTGTATACATTGTATCCCTCCTCATCCAGTCTGTATACATTGTATCCCTCATCCAGTCTGTATACATTGTATCCCTCCTCATCCAGTCTGTATACATTGTATCCCTCATCCGGTCTCTATACATTGTATCCCTCATCCAATCCAGTCTGTATACATTGTATCCTTCATCCAGTCTGTATACATTGTATCCCATCTTTAAGCCCTGATGAAGGGGGCAAGTTTTGGCTCCCGAAATGTGTTGGCTCTTTTATGAAGTCTTCTATTTGATTCTACATTGTTATTAATTTATTATTTAAATATTGTATGTAATAGAAATGGAAAGATGGTGGGTGGGGGATGGGGACCAGAGAAACTATAAAATATACAGTGAGGGGAAAAAGGGTATTTGACCCCCTGCTGATTTTGTAGGTTTGCCCACTGACAAAGAAACGATCCGTCTATAATTTTATTGGTCGGTTTATTATAACAGTGAGAGACAGAATAACAACAAAAACACATTTAAAAAAGGCTATGAATTGATTTGCATTTTAATGAGTGAAATAAGTGTTTGACCCCCAATCAATCAGCAAGATTTCTGGCTCCCAGGTGTCTTCTATACAGGTAACAAGCTGAGCTTAGGAGCACTTGCTTAAAGGGAGTGCTCCTACTCTCAGCTTGTTACCTGTATAAAAGACACCTGTCCACAGAATCAATCAATCAGATTCCAATCTCTCCACCATGGCCAAGACCAAAGAGCTGTCCAAGGATGTCGGGGAGAAGATTGTAGACCTACACAAGGCTGGAATGGGCTACAAGACCATCGCCAAGCAGCTTGGTGAGAGGGTGACAACACTTGTGATTGTTCCCAAATGGAAGAAACGCAAAATAATGATCGATCTCCCTCGGTCTGGGGCTCCATGGAAGATCTCACCTGGTGGAGCTTCAATGATCATGAGAACGGTGAGGGATCAGCCCAGAACTACACGGGAGAATCTTGTCAATGATCTCAGCTGGGACCAAAGTCACCAAGAAAACAATTGGTAACACTCTACACCCCGAAGGACTGAAATCCTAAAGCCCCCGCAAGGTCCTCCTGATCAAGAAAGCACCATGTACAGGTCCAGATCCAGGTCCAGGTCCATCTGATGTTTGCTAATGAACATCTGAATGATTCCGAGGAGAACTGGGGGAAAGTGTTGTGGTCAGATGAGACCAAAATCGAGCTCTTTGGCCTTAACTCAACTCGCCGTGTTTGGAGGAGGAGGAATGCTGCCTATGACCCCAAGAACACCATCCCCCACCGTCATACATGGAGGTTCTATGACCCCAAGAACACCATCCCCCACCGTCATACATGGAGGTTCTATGACCCCAAGAACACCATCCCCCACCGTCATACATGGAGGTTCTATGACCCCCAAGAACACCATCCCCTACCATAATACATGGAGGTTCTATGACCCCCCAAGAACACCATCCCCCACCATCATACATGGAGATTCTATGACCTCAAGAACGCCATCCCCCACCGTCAAACATGGAGGTTCTATGACCCCAAGAACGCCATCCCCCACCGTCCTACATGGAGGTTCTATGACCCCAAGAACACCATCCCCACCGTCCTACATGGAGGTCCTATGACCCCAAGAACACCATCCCCCACCGTCATACATGGAGGTTCTATGACCCCCAAGAACACCATCCCCCACCATAATACATGGAGGTTCTATGACCCCCAAGAACACCATCCCCCACCATCATACATGGAGATTCTATGACCTCAAGAACGCCATCCCCCACCGTCATACATGGAGGTTCTATGACCCCAAGAACACCATCCCCACTGTCCTACATGGAGGTCCTATGACCCCAAGAACACCATCCCCACCGTCATACATGGAGGTTCTATGACCCCAAGAACGCCATCCCCCACCGTCATACATAAGGTCCTATGACCCCAAGAACACCATCCCCACCGTCATACATGGAGGTTTAATGACCCCAAGAACGCCATCCCCCACCGTCATACATGGAGGTCCTATGACCCCAAGAACACCATCCCCCACCGTCATACATGGAGGTCCTATGACCCCCAAGAACACCATCCCCACCGTCATACATGGAGGTTCTATGACCCCAAGAACACCATCCCCACTGTCCTACATGGAGGTCCTATGACCCCAAGAACACCATCCCCACCGTCATACATGGAGGTTCTATGACCCCAAGAACGCCATCCCCCACCGTCATACATAAGGTCCTATGACCCCAAGAACACCATCCCCACCGTCATACATGGAGGTTTAATGACCCCAAGAACGCCATCCCCCACCGTCATACATGGAGGTCCTATGACCCCAAGAACACCATCCCCCACCGTCATACATGAGGTCCTATGACCCCAAGAACGTCATCCCCACCGTCATACATGGAGGTCCTATGACCCCAAGAACGCCATCCCCACCGTCATACATGGAGGTTCTATGACCCCCAAGAACGCCATCCCCACCGTCATATATGGAGGTTCTATGACCCCCAAGAACACCATCCCCCACCTTCATACATGGAGGTTCTATGACCCCAAGAATAACATTCCAACCGTCATACATAGAGGTTCTATGACCCCAAGAACACCATCCCCACCATCATACATGGAGGTTCTATGACCCCAAGAACACCATCTCCCACCGTCATACATGGAGGTTCTATGACCCCAAGAACACCATCCCCCACCGTCATGCATGGAGGTTCTATGACCCCAAGAATGCCATCCCCCACCGTCATACATGGAGGTCCTATGACCCCAAGAACACCATCCCCACCGTCGTACATGGAGGTTCTATGACCCCAAGAACGCCATCCCCCACCGTCATACATGGAGGTTCTATGACCCCAAGAACACCATCCCCCACCGTCATACATGGAGGTCCTATGACCCCAAGAACGCCATCCCCACCGTCATATATGGAGGTTCTATGACCCCAAGAACGCCATCCCCCACCGTCATACATGGAGGTCCTATGACCCCAAGAACACCATCCCCCACCGTCATACACGGAGGTTCTATGACCCCAAGAACACCATCCCCGCCGTCATACATGGAGGTTCTATGACCCCAAGAACACCATCCTCCACTGTCATACATGGAGGTTCTATGACCCCCAAGAACACCATCCCCCACCGTCATATATGGAGGTTCTATGACCCCAAGAACACCATCCTCAACCGTCATACATGGAGGTCCTATGACCCCAAGAACACCATCCCCACCGTCCTACATGGAGGTTCTATGACCCCAAGAACACCATCCCCACCGTCATACATCAAGGTTCTATGACCCCAAGAACACCATCCCCGCCGTCATACATGGAGGTTCTATGACCCCAAGAACACCATCCCCACCGTCATACATGGAGGTCCTATGACCCCAAGAACACCATCCCCACCGTCCTACATGGAGGTTCTATGACCCCAAGAACACCATCCCCACCGTCATACATGGAGGTTCTATGACCCCAAGAACACCATCCCCGCCGTCATACATGGAGGTTCTATGACCCCAAGAACACCATCCCCCCACCGTCATACATGGAGGTCCTATGACCCCAAGAACACCATCCTCCACTGTCATACATGGAGGTTCTATGACCCCCAAGAACGCCATCCCCACCGTCATATATGGAGGTTCTATGACCCCAAGAACACCATCCTCCACCGTCATACATGGAGGTCCTATGACCCCAAGAACACCATCCCCACCGTCATACATCAAGGTTCTATGACCCCAAGAACACCATCCCCGCCGTCATACATGGAGGTTCTATGACCCCAAGAACACCATCCCCACCGTCATACATGGAGGTCCTATGACCCCAAGAACACCATCCTCCACTGTCATACATGGAGGTTCTATGACCCCCAAGAACGCCATCCCCACCATCCTACATGGAGGTTCTATGACCCCAAGAACACCACCCCCACCGTCATACATGGAGGTCCTATGACCCCAAGAACACCATCCCCGCCGTCATACATGGAGGTTCTATGACCCCAAGAACACCATCCGCCACCGTCATACATGGAGGTTCTATGACCCCAAGAACACCATCCCCACCGTCATACATGGAGGTTCTATGACCCCAAGAACACCATCCCCACCGTCATACATGGAGGTTCTATGACCCCAAGAACATCATCCCCCCACCGTCATACATGGAGGTTCTATGACCCCAAGAACGCCATCCCCCACAGTCATACATGGAGGTCCTATGACCCCAAGAACACCATCCTCCACCGTCATACATGGAGGTCCTATGACCCCAAGAACACCATCCCCCACCGTCATACATGGAGGTCCTATGACCCCAAGAACACTATACCCCACCGTCATACATGGAGGTCCTATGACCCCAAGAACACCATCCCCCACCGTCATACATGGATGTTCTTTGACCCCCAAGAACGCCATCCCCCACCGTCATACATGGAGGTCCTATGACCCCAAGAACGCCACCCCCCACCGTCATACAAGGAGGTTCTATGACCCCAGTAACGCCACCCCCCATCGTCATACATGGAGGTCCTATGACCCCAAGAACACCACCCCCCACCATCATACATGGAGGTCCTATGACCCCAAGAACACCATCCCCACCGTCATACATGGAGGTTCTATGACCCCAAGAACACCACCCCCACCGTCATACATGGAGGTCCTATGACCCCAAGAACACCATCCCCACCGTCATACATGGAGGTTCTATGACCCCAAGAACACCATCCCCACCGTCATACATGGAGGTTCTATGACCCCAAGAACGCCATCCCCCACTGTCATACATGGAGGTTCTATGACCCCAAGAACACCATCCCCACCGTCATACATGGAGGTCCTATGACCCCAAGAACACCATCCCCACCGTCATACATGGAGGTCCTATGACCCCAAGAACACCATCCCCCACGGTCATACATGGAGGTCCTATGACCCCAAGAACACCATCCTCCACCATCATACATGGAGGTTCTATGACCCTAAGAACACCATCCCCACCGTCATACATGGAGGTCCTATGACCCCAAGAACACCATCCTCCACCATCATACATGGAGGTTCTATGACCCTAAGAACACCATCCCCACCGTCATACATGGAGTTGAAAACATTATTCTTTGGGGGTGTTTTTCTGCTAAGTGGACAGGACAACTTCACTGCATCAAAAGGGACGATGGACGGGGCCATGTACCATCAAACCCTTCCCTCAGCCAGGGCATTGAAAATGGGTCGTAGAGGGGTATTTCAGCATGAAAATAACCCAAAACACACGGCCAAGGCAACAAAGGAGCGGCTCAAGAAGAAGCACATCATTAAGGTCCTGGAGTGGCCTAGCCCGTCTCCAGACCTTAATCCCATAGAAAATATGTGGAGGGAGCTGAAGGTTCGAGTTACCAAACGTCAGCCTTCGAAACCTTAATGACTTGGAGAGGATCTGCAAAGAGGACAAAAAGCCTCCTGAGATGTGGGCAAACCTGGTGGCCAACTCCAAGAAACGTCTGACCTCTGTGATGGCCAACAAGGGTTTCTCCACCAACTACCAAGTCACGTTTTGTGAAGGGGGTCAAATACTAATTTCACTCATTAAAATGCAAATCAATTTTATAAAGTTTTTTTTTTTTGAAATTTTTCTGGATGTTTTTGTTATTTTGTCTCTCACTGTTAAAATAAACCGACCATTAAAATTATAGACGGATCATTTCTTTGTCATCGGGCAAAAGTACAAAATCAGTAGGGGGGTCAAATACTTCCCTCCCCCCCCCCTCACTGTAAGCCCAATAATCTCCAGCTCTGACAGTGATCCGGACGAGGTCCAGGGTGACCCCCCCCCCCCCCCCATTGACATGTTCTTATTATCCAGACGACGAGGTCCAGGGTGACCCCCCCCCCCCCCCCCCCCCCCCCCCCCCATTGACATGTTCTTGTTATCCAGACGAGGTCCAGGGTGACCCCCCTCCCCCCCCATTGACATGTTCTTGTTATCCAGACGAGGTCCAGGGTGACCCCCCCCCCCATTGACATGTTCTTGTTATCCAGACGAGGTCCAGGGTGACCCCCCCCCCATTGACATATTCTTGTTATCCAGACGAGGTCCAGGGTGACCCCCCCCCCCCCCCATTGACATGTTCTTGTTATCCAGACGAGGTCCAGGGTTACCCCCCCCCATTGACATGTTCTTGTTATCCAGACGAGGTCCAGGGTGACCCCCCCCCCCCCCCCCCCCATTGACATATTCTTGTTATCCAGAGAAGGTCCAGGGCGACCCCCCCCCCCCATTGACATGTTCTTGTTATCCAGACGAGGTCCAGGGTGACCCCCCCCCCCCCCCCCCCCCCCCATTGACGTGTTCTTGTTATCCAGACGAGGTCCAGGGTGACCCCTCCCCCCCCCCCCCCCCCCCCCCCCCCCCCATTGACATGTTCTTGTTATTCAGACGAGGTCCAGGGTGACCCCCCCCCCCCCCCATTGACATATTCTTGTTATCCAGACGAGGTCCAGGGTGACCCCCTCCCCCCTCATTGACATGTTCTTGTTATCCAGACGAGGTCCAGGGTGACCCCCCCCCCCCCCCCATTGACGTGTTCTTGTTATCCAGACGAGGTCCAGGGTGACCCCCCTCCCCCCCCCCCATTGACATGTTCTTGTTATCCAGACGAGGTCCAGGGTGACCCCCCCCCCCCCCCATTGACATGTTCTTGTCTTCCAGACAAGGTCCAGGGTGACCCCCCCCCCCCCCCCCCCCCATTGACATGTTCTTGTTATCCAGACGAGGTCCAGGGTGACCCCCCCCCATTGACATGTTCTTGTTGTTTGCAGTGACATAGTGGAGGAGGACCTGGAAGAGGCCGGAGTCCTGGATTCCAACCACAAGAAGACCATTCTGGACAATCTTCAGCTCAGGAAGTGACCTTCACCTTCTACATCCTTCAACATGTGGCCTTATCATCGCGACCGTAGCCTTCGCCACGCGCGGTTTTTGTTTTTTGTAACGCCACCGCACCTTATCGGGCTCTGGCAGCCCCCCCCCCTCCCCGGGTCCTGGCGAGGATTAAAATCCTTACGCAGCGTCCGTTCCTTTTGTTGCTGGACAACAGCACTAGTCCCCCCCCCCCCGACCCTTCCATCGCTGTCCTTCCATACATTTCCCTCTCCGGACAAAAAAAAAGACTTTTTCCAATGCAGAGATTTTCTTCTTCTTTTTTTTTTTTTTTTTTATCGATTTTTAAATGGAAGTTGTTTTCTTGTGTATTTAAAATATTTTCTCAGCGCGACGTTAGACCAAAATTGGGTCTTCCTCCTACCATCTTGTGTTTGGCGTTTTTTTAAGGGACCTATAACTGTTGTCGCCTCAAGGGGGCAGCAGCTCTTTTTGGAGATCTGGGAAAAATGTGGCGCCCCCACTGTCTAAACGGAGGTGCGCGGTCTTGACTTTTTTTTTTTAAGAGTTTGCGTCAACGGATAAAAGTCTTCCTCGCCTGACCCAAGAGCTGAAAACCGACGTAGAGAGGGCGGAGCCCAGCGGTCGTTTTATAAAAGGGAAACCCCGCCTTATCTGCTGGGACTCTGGAGTTCTGTGACTTTAACTTTCAGATTTTTTTTTTTTTTATTGCTTTCGGAGCCGCCTCCCTCCCTCCCACATGGTGTCATGACGTCAGTCCACGTCAGTCCAATGGGGACTTAGTTCAGCTTTTGTCATTGCAGGCACTACAGCATTATGTACCCCACCTATAGGCATGAATTATCCCTGTAATGTGTCTAAAATGTTTATTTTCTATGGTCGTCGGCGCCACCTACTGGCCACAATGTGGCATTTTTATTCTGATTGGAGTATTTCAGGAAAATACCGCATTATGGCCACTAGACGGAGATGACAATCTTACAAAATGCATATCTAATATGTTTTATTTTCTGTGGTCGTCGGCGCCACCTACTGGCCATAATGTGACATTGATTTGAGTATTTCAGGAAAATACCGCATTATGGCCACTAGATGGAGATGACGATCTTACGAAAAATACATATCTAATATGTTTATTTTCTGTGGTCGTCGGCGCCACCTACTGGCCATAATGTGGCATTTTTATTCTGATTGGAGTATTTCAGAAAAATACCGCATTATGGCCACTAGATGGAGATGACGATCTTACGAAAAATACAGATCTAATATGTTTATTTTCTGTGGTCGTCGGCTCCACCTACTGGCCATAATGTGGCATTTTTATTCTGATTGGAGTATTTCAGAAAAATACCGCATTATGGCCACTAGATGTAGATGACAATCTTACGAAATGCATATCTAATATGATTTATTTTCTGTGGTCGTCGGCTCCATTTACTGGCCATAATGTGACATTGATTGGAGTATTTCAGGAAAATACTGCATTATGGCCACTAGATGGAGATGACAATCTTATGAAATACATATCTAATATGTTTATTTTCTGTGGTCGTCGGCGCCACCTACTGGCCATAATGGGACATTGATTGGAGTATTTCAGGAAAATACCGCATTATGGCCACTAGATGGAGATGACAGTCTTACGAAATACATATCTAATTATGTTTTATTTTCTGTGGTCTTGAGTAGGGTTGCACCGATACCGCTTTTTTTTTTATTTTTAATTTTTTTTAATCGAGTACCAATACTTTTGGTCAAGTACTCGTCGATACGACTACCGATACTTTGCAGTGCGATTTGCGTTAATATAAAAAAAAAAACTATTGGTGCAAATCGCACTGCAAATAATCGAATGCGATTTGAACAGGGATGCGTTGCGATTCCTATCCGAATCGCTCGCGGGTTCCCCCACTGCTCCTGTGTGTGTGCAGAAAGGGAAAAGCGCCATCTAGTGGGCAGTTTCCGCTGTTGGCACTCCCAGTACATGCAAAATCATCTACATAGGTGTCCCGGCCCCGCCGATGATAGCAAATCACGGCGGCTGGAGGTGCTCACAGGGCTGGAGGAGATGTAGAGTCGGTCCGCCCCCCCCCCCCCCCCAGCTAACATCACTTCCCCCCCTATACCCATGGGGGGTTCTGGAACTTTTCCTCCAGCGTCTGTGATTTGCTATCATCAGCGGACCGGGACACCTATGTGCATGTGGCCAGATATGTACTGTGAGTTCTAAAAAAAAAAATTAAATGGCCACTAGATGGCGCTTTTCCCTTTCTATACCTATATACACACCCCCACACACACGAACAGTGGGGGAAATCGCGTGCAATTCTTTGCAGTGCGTTTTGCGCCCATTCATTTTGTATTGCCGCAAAGTATCAGTACTGGGTATCGGCGAGTACTTGACCTGAAAGTATCGGTGCTCATCCTATACCCGCATCACTTTCGCCCTATACCCACAGGGTCCCCGGAACTTCTCCTCCAGCCCTGTGAGCGCCTCCAGCGGCTGTGATTTGCTGTCATCGGCGGGACCGGGACACCTATGTCGATTATTTTGCATGTGGCCAGATATGTACTGTGAGTTCTAACGTTTTTTTTTTTTTTTTTTAAACTGCCCACTAGGTGGCGCTTTTCCCTTTCTATAAACACACACAGGAGCGGTGGGGGGAATCGCATGCAGTTCCGATAGGAATCGCACCGCATTCCTGTTCAAATCCCATACGATTCTTTGCAGTGCGATTTGCGCCCATTCATTTTTGTGTCGACACCGCAAAAATATTGATTTCGATATTGGGAGCATCTGGGTGAGGGCTGATACTTCGAATGCTTAGTATGGGCATCTGTGCATCCCTAGTCTTGAGCTCCATCTAGTGGCCATAATGTGGTATTTTTTCTGATTGGAGTACGTCAGGAGGATGGCCACTAGATGGAGCTGACGACCTTAGGAAATTTTTATATTACAGGGATTGTGATGATTGTGCGAATGCCAAGACATTCGTACAGCAGATTTTTTTTTATGCATAGACCCCAAAGTCTACTTCCACTGCCTTCTCTTATGAAGTGCTGCACAGCGATCGGCATGTTGCTGTATGTGTTTGCAGTTACCGGCCTGTTCTTTGCTGGTCTGAAATCCTTGGTTACCCCCGGAACGCTCTGCGCTCTGTCTGCTCAGTGATGCCCGCGGTGCTCAGCGCTGGTTTCTGGCGCTCCGTAAAAAGGGAAGTTGAGGTTTGACGCTCATCCTTCATTTATAAGAGATGGACTCTTCCGATGCTGTAATCTGCCGGCTGTATTCTCACTAACCCGGTTATGAGTTGTGTGCTCGTTTTTGTCAATAAAATGTTACCATGAAATATTTGCGTTGCGTTTATTTTTGTCATGTTGCCAATGTCAAATTACATGCGACCTTGGGCAGTGGCTCCCAAGCGAAGGGGCCGCAGCCTGGATGGCCCGGCACCAGACCACGGGCTTCCTACTCCTCCTTGCTGTAAGCTCCAGCCAGGATAGTGGCAGTCCAGTAGGCACTTCCTGACCTACACGTCTCTACCCTGTCCAACACGTGCCTACCTTGTCCTACATGCCTCTCCCCTGACCTACACGCCTCTCCCCTGACCTACACGTCTCTCCCCTGACCTACACGTCTCTCCCCTGACCTACACGTCTCTCCCCTGACCTACACGTCTCTCCCCTGACCTACACCCCTCTACCCTGGCCTACACGCCTCTACCCTGGCCTACACGTCTCTCCCCTGACCTACACGTTTCTCCCCTGACCTACACGTCTCTCCCCTGACCTACACGTCTCTCCCCTGACCTACACACGTCTCTCCCCTGACCTACACGTCTCTCCCCTGACCTACACGCCTCTCCCCTGACCTACACACGCCTCTCCCCTGACCTACACACGTCTCTCCCCTGACCTACACGCCTCTCCCCTGACCTACACACCTCTACCCTGGCCTGCACGCCTCTACCCTGGCCTACACGTCTCTCCCCTGACCAGCACGTCTCTCTCCTGACCTACACGCCTCTCCCCTGACCAGCACGTCTCTCCCCTGACCTACACGTCTCTCCCCTGACCTACACGTCTCTCCCCTGGCCTACACGCCTCTCCCCTGACCTACACTCCTCTCCCCTGACCTACACGTCTCTCCCCTGACCTACACACGTCTCTCCCCTGACCTACACACGTCTCTCCCCTGACCTACACACGTCTCTCCCCTGACCTACACACGTCTCTCCCCTGACCTACACGCCTCTCCCCTGACCTACACGTCTCTCCCCTGACCTACACACGCCTCTCCCCTGACCTACACACGCCTCTCCCCTGACCTACACACGCCTCTCCCCTGACCTACACACGTCTCTCCCCTGACCTACACACGTCTCTCCCCTGACCTACACACGCCTCTCCCCTGACCTACACACGCCTCTCCCCTGACCTACACACGCCTCTCCCCTGACCTACACACGCCTCTCCCCTGACCTACACACGCCTCTCCCCTGACCTACACACGCCTCTCCCCTGACCTACACACGCCTCTCCCCTGACCTACACACGCCTCTCCCCTGACCTACACACGCCTCTCCCCTGACCTACACACGCCTCTCCCCTGACCTACACGTCTCTCCCCTGACCTACACGTCTCTCCCCTGACCTACACACGCCTCTCCCCTGACCTACACACGCCTCTCCCCTGACCTACACACGCCTCTCCCCTGACCTACACACGCCTCTCCCCTGACCTACACGTCTCTCCCCTGACCTACACACGCCTCTCCCCTGACCTACACACGCCTCTCCCCTGACCTACACACGCCTCTCCCCTGACCTACACGTCTCTCCCCTGACCTACACACCTCTCCCCTGACCTACAGGTCTCTCCCCTGACCTACAGGTCTCTCCCCTGACCTACACGCCTCTCCCCTGACCAGCAGGCCTCTCCCCTGACCAGCAGGCCTCTCCCCTGACCAGCAGGTCTCTCCCCTGACCTGCACGCCTCTCCCCTGACCTGCACGCCTCTCCCCTGACCTGCACGTCTCTCCCCTGACCTGCACGTCTCTCCCCTGACCTGCACGTCTCTCCCCTGACCTGCACGTCTCTCCCCTGACCTACAAGTCTCTCCCCTGACCTACACGTCCCTGACCTACACGTCTCTCCCCTGACCTACACACGTCTCTCCCCTGACCTACACACGTCTCTCCCCTGACCTACACGCCTCTCCCCTGACCTACACGCCTCTCCCCTGACCTACACGCCTCTCCCCTGACCTACAAGTCTCTCCCCTGACCTACACGTCTCTCCCCTGACCTACAAGTCTCTCCCCTGACCTACAAGTCTCTCCCCTGACCAGCACGCCTCTCCCCTGAACAGCAAGTCTCTCCCCTGACCAGCACGTCTCTCCCCTGACCTACACACGCCTCTCCCCCTGACCTACACACGCCTCTCCCCCTGACCTACACACGCCTCTCCCCCTGACCTACACACGCCTCTCCCCTGACCTACACACGCCTCTCCCCCTGACCTACACACGCCTCTCCCCCTGACCTACACACGCCTCTTACCCTGACCTACACACGCCTCTTACCCTGACCTACACACGCCTCTCCCCCTGACCTACATGCACCTACCCCAGCCTGTGTGCACCTACCATGACCTACACGCCACTACCCTGTCCTACACGCACCTACCACTGGCCTGCATGCAACTACCCCGTACTACACACACACCTACCGCGGCCTGCATGCACCTACCATGACCTAAACGCCCCTACCCCGTCCTGCGTGCACCTACCCTGGCCTGTGCGCCCCTACCCGCCCCTACTCCAGCCTGCCTGCACCTACCCCATCCTACGCACACCTACCCTGGCCTTCAGTAACCACCACACTGTTAGCACTGGGTTAGTGATGTTACCTGCCTAGTGCCTGCTATATATGTCTATTCATCTACCTTTTGCAGTCATTGAATGACATGATGATCAACAGAAATTCACAGGCTGGATATAAAAAAAAGTTTACCAATGTTGCATTCCCATACATTTATTTATATATATATTTTTTTTTTTTTTTATGAATGCAAACTTTTTTTTTTTTAAGGTCGGATACACATTTCTGCATTACAGGGTCACTCATTTGAAAAACAACCCAACACACTATGGCAACACACCTGCGTTGTAGCGCACCACAACGCATGGCAAGGTAGGTGTGTTACCAAAAAAGGGGTGTGCAATTCTAGGCAACCCAGTGGCGGCAGAGCCCCCGGGGACCGGTCACAGACCCTCATCTGAGAACCCCTGGTGTAGTAAATGATGCCCCAGTGTATCTAATGTCACTTCTGTAGTGAATACGGCCCACGTTTAACTCTTATCACTTCACAATATAGTAAATGGCGGCCCGGGTTCACTTCTCGTCACACTATAGTTTATAGAACCCAATGAATCTTATATAATCCCATTTCTCTAATCAGTGCTCCCTACAGCCCCCCCAAAATACCTGGTATGACTTCTCAGTAAGATCCATTATAAAAGATCAAAGGAAGAAAAGAGCAAAGGGAAGGACAGCAGAGAAATTCTGACGACCGTGCGAAAGAAAGAAACCAAAAGAATATTATTCCTTCACTGGCTGGAGTAAGGGGCCCAAAGACTTCACAATAAGTGCCAAAGGGCCCCATGTGGCCCCTGGGACTCCATAGGTCCCAAAAAGTAAGTGAGGGGGGGGTGATTCTACTTTCTAGAAATCTGCCCAATTTATTAGTTATGGCTGCACTAACCTTTATCCACCACTAGATGGCGGTATGAGCACATCACATAGAAGCAGTGGTTAGTGGACGGTATGGAATGGTTCCATCCTATCCTGACTGCTGCACATTGATACATGGCAAATCCAGCTGCCAATATTGTTCAATCATCTTTCATAAAAAGTGCAGCGCTTCTAAATCCCTTAATAAATACAATAGTGTAAACATCTGTGAAATTACCATTCTTTGACACAACTTCGTCAATAAAGGATTTGCCAAAACCCCCCCAAGAATCCATCGGAGGCTTGCCAGAGTGCATGCAACCCTCAGAATTGCAAAACTCTACAGATCAGCAACCCCTGGGATGATCTCACAACGGTTCCTCAGCCGCATACAGCGAATTCCAGGCATTAACCATTATTTTCCAGCACTGCCTTAACCCTCTTGGGCATGGAGGTCACCAGAGCTTCACAGGTTGCCACTGGAGTCCTCTTCCCCCTCCTCCATGATGACATCACAGAGCTGGTGGATGTTGGAGACCTTGCGCTCCTCCACCTTCCGTTTGAGGATGTCCCACAGATGATCAATAGGGTTTAGGTCTGGAGACATGCTTGGCCAGTCCATCACCTTTACCCTCAGCTTCTTTAGCAAGGCAGTGGTGGTCTTGGAGGTGTGTTTGGGGTGGTTATCATGTTGGAATACTGCCCTGCGGCCCAGTCTCTGAAGGGAGGGGATCATGCTCTGCTTCAGTATGTCACAGTACATGTTGGCATTCATGGTTCCCTCAATGATCTGTAGCCCCCCAGTGCCGGCAGCACTCATGCAGCCCCCAGACCATGACACTCCCCCCACCATGACACTCCCACCACCATGACACTCCCACCACCATGACACTCCCACCAACATGACACTCCCACCAACATGACACTCCCCCCACCATGACACTCCCCCCACCATGACACTCCCACCACCATGCTTGACTGTAGACAAGACACACTGGTCTTTGTCCTCCTCACCTGGTTGCCCCCACACACGCTTGTCACCATCTGACACCAAATACGTTCATCTTGGTCTCATCAGACCACAGGACATGGTTCCAGTAATCCATGTCCTTAGTCTGCTTGTCTTCAGCAAACTGTTTGTGGTCTTTCTTGTGCATCATCTTTAGAAGAGGCTTCCTTCTGGGACGACAGCCATGCAGACCAATTTGATGCAGTGTGCGGCGTATGGTCTGAGCACTGACAGGCTGACCCCCCCACCCCTACAACCTCTGCAGCAATGCTGGCAGCACTCATACGTCTATTTCCCAAAGACAACCTCTGTAAATCTTTTCTTCTATCTTTTCATGTGACAACACTGAAGAAATGACACTTTGCTACAATGTAAAGTAGTGAGTGTACAGCTTGTATAACAGCTAGAGCCGGTTCACACTGAGGCAGCACGACTTGGAGCGCGACCGCCTCAGGCGACCGACTTCAGCGGCGGCTTGCAAAATGACTTCTGTATAGAAGTCAATGCAAGTCGCCTGAAGTCGCCCCCAAAGTAGTACAAGAACTAGACATGTGCACAACAAAAAAATTAGTTTATTTTCGTTTCGTTTTTTTTTTGTTTCCGTTGATTCGTAACGATTCGTAAATTCGTAAGTCGTCGGTATTCGTAACGATTCGTACATTCGTAAGAGTTATTTTTTCGTTGATTTGTTTTTTCGTTAGTTTAATTTTAGTTTATTCGAAATTCGGACGCATTCGTATTTATTCGTACATTCGTAGATTCGTAATCGGAGCATAATTCATAATTGTATGTAATGTGTATGCTATTATTACATTTTAAGAGACACGGAAAATTACGAATCGAAAAAAAAAGTTACGAATCGAAAAAAAAAGTTACGAATGTACGAATTTTTTCGTTCAATCTATTCGAAGCACGTTAAGCAGCGCCATTGTAAGAGACACGGAAAATTACGAATCTAAAAAAAAAGTTACGAATGTACGAATTTTTTCGTTCAATCTATTCGAAGGGACACGGAAAATTACGAATCGCAAAAAAAAAGTTACGAATGTACGAATTTTTTCGTTCAATCCATTCGAAGCACGTTAAGCAGCGCCATTGTAAGAGACACGGAAAATTACCAATTCAACAAAAAAAAAAAAAGTTACGAATGTACAAATTTTTTCGTTCATTTTCGTTGTTCCTGTTTTAGTTTTCGGATTTTCTTCATTCGTTGTTTCTAATTTGTTTTTTTCGGATTTTCGTTGTCTTTCGGATTCGTTCGATTCGAACGATTCGTTAATCGGATTCGTTCGATTCGAACGATTCGTTCATTCGTACGAAAACGAACGAACGAACGAAAATAACGAAAAAAAAACGAAAAACGGAAAGGTTCTATACTACAGAACGGGACGCGACTTGTCAGGCGGCTAAGTCGCCTGACGAGTCGCCCCGGGGTGAACCGGCTCTTAGGGTTGCAACAATACCGATACTAGTATCAGTGCCGATACCAAGTATTTGCCAAGTACTTATACTCGGGCAAATGCTCCCGATACCTAATCCAGTACCTGGTAATGCAGAGGCAGCCGCACCCGTTCCCGGAAGTCAGTGGGCGGAGAGGGCAGGGCGGAGAGGGCGGAGAGAGCGAGTCAACAGGCTGGCAGTGTTGGGTAAGCTGGCCGGGGCAGGGGTGTGGGTCGCACTTGCAGCCGCATGTTATGTCGGAATTGGTGACCCGGGCCATCAAATTCGTTAACGGAAGTGACATTGCGTGTCTCCGTCAGAGATTGAACACTGCAATGCCCATCTTGGTACACCCTGCACTCAGCCGCAGTAAGCCTGCAGTCACAAGGCGACAGCAGACATCTTGTTACACCCAGCCCATATAGTTCACTAACTATATAGGCTGGGTGTAACAAGATGTCCGCTGATGCCTTCGGACTGTAGGCTTTCTGCGGCCGAGTGCAGGGTGTACCAAGATGGGCGTCGCAGCTTTTGTACTAGAGCTGCAAAATCCTGCAAGTTTGTCGCACTCACTTCAGTGCCACTGCCTGCCCATAAGTGCCACCTATCAGTACCCATAAGTGCCAGCAACCAGTGCTGCATATAAGTGCCCATCAGTCAGTGCCACCTATCAGTGCCCATAAGTGCCAGTGCTGTATATAAGTGCCCATCGGTCAGTGCCACCTATTAGTGCTCATCAGTGCTGCAAATCAGTGCCCATCAGTCAGTGCCACCCATCAGTGGTCATCAGTGCCAGTTGGTATTGTGCTTGGAAAACTGTCACATTACCTAAAAAAAAAAAAGTATCGGTATCGGCAAGTACTTGAAAAAAAGTCCTAAAAAGTGGTATCGTTGTAACCCTAATAACAGTGTAAATTTTCTGTCCCCTCAAAATAACTCAACACACAGGCATTAATGTCTAAACCGCTGGAAACAAAAGTGAGTACATCCCCAAGTGAAAATGTCCAAATTGGGCCCAAAGTGGTCAATATTTTGTGTGGCCGCCATTATTTTCCAGCACTGTCTTAACCCTTTTGGGCATGGAGTTCACCAGAGCGCCGCACACTGCATCAAATTGGTCTGCATGGCTGTCGTCCCAGAAGGAAGCCTCTTCTAAAGATAATGCACAAGAAAGACTGCAAACAGTTTGCTGAAGACAAGCAGACTAAGGACATGGATTACTGGAACCATGTCCTGTGGTCTGATGAGACCAAGATAAACGTATTTGGTGTCAGATGGTGTCAGGCGTGTGTGGGGGCAACCAGGTGAGGAGGACAAAGACAAGTGTGTCTTGTCTACAGTCAAGCATGGTGGGGGGAGTGTCATGGTGGTGGGAGTGTCATGGTGGGGGGAGTGTCATGGTGGTGGGGGTGTCATGGTCTGGGGCTGCATGAGTGCTGCCGGCACTGGGGGGCTACAGATCATTGAGGGAACCATGAATGCCAACATGTACTGTGACATACTGAAGCAGAGCATGATCCCCTCCCTTCAGAGACTGGACCGCAGGGCAGTATTCCAACATGACAACCACCCCAAACACACCTCCAAGACCACCACTGCCTTGCTAAAGAAGCTGAGGGTAAAGGTGATGGACTGGCCAAGCATGTCTCCAGACCTAAACCCTATTGAGCATCTGTGGGACATCCTCAAACGGAAGGTGGAGGAGCGCAAGGTCTCCCACATCCACCAGCTCCGTGATGTCATCATGGAGGAGGGGAAGAGGACTCCAGTGGCAACCTGTGAAGCTCTGGTGAACTCCATGCCCAACAGGGTTAAGGCAGTGCTGGAAAATAATGGTGGCCACACAAAATATTGACACTTTGGGCCCAATTTGGACAATTTCACTTAGGGGTGTACTGACTTTTGTTTCCAGTGGTTTAGACAGCGCGACTTGGGGCGACCTGAAGTCGGATCCTGATTCGCCCTGGTGTGAACCGGCTCTAACGAGTCACATGACACCGGGGGTGGGAAAATGGCTAATTGGGCCCAATTTGGACATTTTCACTTAGGGGTGTACTCACTTTTGTTGCCAGCGGTTTAGACATTAATGGCTGTGTGTTGAGTTATTTTGAGGGGACGGCAAATTTACACTGTTATACAAGCTGTACACTCACTACTTTACACTGTAGACAAGTGTCATTTCTTCAGTGTTGTCACATGAAAAGATAGAAGAAAAGATTTACAGAAATGTGGGGGGGGGGGGGGGGCGTACTTACTTTTGTGAGATACTGTACCTAGTTGAAAAAGTTTGGACTAGATTGAAGAATTCACATTTTCATACAAAAAATAATAATTTTGATGGCATTTTTCTGTCATGTTTTATACATTGCACATGTTATGATATATGTACAATAAGGTGTATTGTTTTATGTGTATCCATTTGTAACTTTTGGGGTATTAAGTAGATTTGCACATTTTTATATCAATTTGAGGTATTGAGTGGGATAAGCGCCTACTTTATACGTTCTCTATCACAGCAGATGAACAACATGTGATGGCAAAGACAGGTCCTCTTTATGGTGAGATTAGGGGTCTCTTAGACCCCTGATCCCTTCTCTGTCCTCCAAGGCAACTGATGAAACACAGATCTAAATGATCGGCTGCCTTCCCATAGCTGACCGGATAAACAAAGAACCAAAACCGTAAGTAATGTAATAAACGTGTACAGATGGGGGAACTCAGCACAGGGATGGTGGGAACCCCTCATAATGGGCACAGCGGGTGTACAGACCAGGGAACTCAGTACAGGGATGGTGGGAACCCCTCATAATGGGCACAGCGGGTGTACAGACCCGGGAACTCAGCACAGGGATGGTGGGAACCCCTCATAATGGGCACAGCGGGTGTACAGACCCGGGAACTCAGCACAGGGATGGTGGGAACCCCTCATAATGGGCACAGCGGGTGTACAGACCCGGGAACTCAGCACAGGGATGGTGGAAACCCCTCATAATGGGCACAGCGGGTGTACAGACTCGGGAACTCAGCACAGGGATGGTGGGAACCCCTCATAATGGGCACAGCGGGTGTACAGACCCGGGAACTCAGCACAGGGATGGTGGGAACCCCTCATAATGGGCACAGCGGGTGTACAGACCCGGGAACTCAGCACAGGGATGGTGGGAACCCCTCATAATGGGCACAGCGGGTGTACAGACCCGGGAACTCAGCACAGGGATGGTGGAAACCCCTCATAATGGGCACAGCGGGTGTACAGACCCGGGAACTCAGCACAGGGATGGTGGGAACCCCTCATAATGGGCACAGCGGGTGTACAGACCCGGGAACTCAGCACAGGGATGGTGGGAACCCCTCATAATGGGCACAGCGGTGTACAGACCCGGGAACTCAGCACAGGGATGGTGGGAACCCCTCATAATGGGCACAGCGGGTGTACAGACCCGGGAACTCAGCACAGGGATGGTGGAAACCCCTCATAATGGGCACAGCAGGTGTACAGACCCGGGAACTCAGCACAGGGATGGTGGGAACCCCTCATAATGGGCACAGCGGGTGTACAGACCCGGGAACTCAGCACAGGGATGGTGGGAACCCCTCATAATGGGCACAGCGGGTGTACAGACCCGGGAACTCAGCACAGGGATGGTGGGAACCCCTCATAATGGGCACAGCGGGTGTACAGACCCGGGAACTCAGCACAGGGATGGTGGGAACCCCTCATAATGGGCACAGCGGGTGTACAGACCCGGGAACTCAGCACAGGGATGGTGGAAACCCCTCATAATGGGCACAGCAGGTGTACAGACCCGGGAACTCAGCACAGGGATGGTGGGAACCCCTCATAATGGGCACAGCGGGTGTACAGACCCGGGAACTCAGCACAGGGATGGTGGGAACCCCTCATAATGGGCACAGCGGGTGTACAGACCCGGAGACTCAGCACAGGGATGGTGGGAACCCCTCATAATGGGCACAGCAGGTGTACAGACCCGGGAACTCAGCACAGGGATGGTGGGAACCCCTCATAATGGGCACAGCAGGTGTACAGACCCGGGAACTCAGCACAGGGATGGTGGGAACCCCTCATAATGGGCACAGCGGGTGTACAGACCCGGGAACTCAGCACAGGGATGGTGGGAACCTCTCATAATGGGCACAGCGGGTGTACAGTCCCGGGAACTCAGCACAGGGATGGTGGGAGCCCCTCATAATGGGCACAGCGGGTGTACAGTCCCGGGAACTCAGCACAGGGATGGTGGGAACCCCTCATAATGGGCACAGCGGGTGTAAAGACCCGGGAACTCAGCACAGGGATGGTGGGAACCCCTCATAATGGGCACATCGGGTGTACAGACCTGGGAACTCAGCACAGGGATGGTGGGAACCCCTCATAATGGGCACAGCGGGTGTAAAGACCCGGGAACTCAGCATAGGGATGGTGGGAACCCCTCATAATGGGTACAGCGGGTGTACAGACCTGGGAATACTGCAGGGCCTCTAACTCTCTCTCAGGTGATGTGGAATCCGGCACTTTCTATCTAAACAAATGTCCAGGTTCCCAATGCAGTCTTTGTAATGATCAGATAATGAAGCGCGGAGACTTTTCAATAAATTAGTCTTTATTTGGGATTATCATAAATTGCAGATGACTTCAATAAATGACATTTCGGTGATCTCCCACCATGTACCCTCCATTCTCTGTATACAGGGTCTTCGTATTTGACCTCACCAGTTCAGAAGATATATATAGAGGTATACATCAGATACAGGGAGAGTGTCATGGAACGTCCCATCTCCTTGCAGCATTCCAGAGACTGCGACCTGTATAGAGACCTAGTCATGGAACGTTCCGTCTCTTGCAGAATTCCGGAGACTGCGGCCTATTTGCCAACTGTTGCCCTCCCATGGAGGGGAATCCTAGGAGGAACGTATTTTTGGGGATATTACCTGTCCAAGGAATGACCATTTGCTTGATGAAAAGTGGAAACATTGTATAATTTATACAAGTCATGGTTGGATTTACCACAAGGAAATTGATTGCAAAACAAATATACGGATAATAGGAGTTATCACCAAATTGGAGGCGCACCAACATCCCGTCAATCAGCTTCTATTTTTTATTTCCTTTATCTTTTATTACAAAAGTTCCAGTAAAAATAATCAATGTGATGATGGCTAATTCTCAACGCGTTTCATAGACCAACAGTGTACTTCCTCAGGGGGCACTGTATCATATAGAACGCAATATGGGGGGAATTTTATCAAAACTGGAGCAGCTGTGCACGACAGCCAATCAACTTCTGTCTATCATTTTCAAAGCCTAACCGAACAAGCTGAAGGTAGAAGTTGATTGGTTGCTTAACAACGCGTTTTATAGACCAACAGTGCACTTCCTCAGGGTGCACTGTATTATATAGAACGCAATATGGGGGGAATTTTATCAAATCTGTAGCAGCTGTGCACGACAGCCAATCAACTTCTGTCTATCATTTTCAAAGCCTAACTGAACAAGCTGAAGGTAGAAGCTGATTGGTTGCTTAACAACGCGTTTTATAGACCAACAGTGTACTTCCTCAGGGGGTCACTGTATTAT
This sequence comes from Lithobates sylvaticus, assembly GCA_028564925.1. NCBI lineage: Eukaryota > Metazoa > Chordata > Amphibia > Anura > Ranidae > Lithobates > Lithobates sylvaticus. The sequence continues at coordinate 623,518,655 of CM053027.1, read as the reverse complement.
ATAGAACGCAATTTGGGGGGAATTTTATCAAATCTGTAGCAGCTGTGCACGACAGCCAATCAACTTCTGTCTATCATTTTCAAAGCCCAAATGAACAAGCTGAAGGTAGAAGCTGATTGGTTGCTTATGTACAGGTGCTTCGGTTTTTATAAATTCCCTCCCACCCTGCATATGTGGGGATTTGCAGAAAAAACACAGCTCAGCAGATAAGGTCTGAACATGGCCTTAGGCTCCATTCACATCTGCCTGTTCCCGGAACGCTCACAACAGCTTGCGTTTTCACGCGCGTTCACGGAATGTGCAAAAAAAACGTGGTGCCATTCAGCTTCTTTGGTTCGTTCTTCGCACATATTCAATTGAATGGACTGCCCTATGTGTGTTGTGTGGGAAAAAAATTACAAAAATTGCGCATTTACGTGATGCTAAGATGTAACATTTTATTTTTATATATTTTTTTATTTATTTTTTTACAAAATGGGATGACAAGGATTTAAAACATTGTGTGTTGCCACTGTGCTGATACCATAGGTGACCCCTGTATGAATTATATTAATAATTGTATTATAATGATACATTTGTACATTTTAGACAATTACCTCCAGTGATCCCCCTGAGGAAGCGCACCGTTGGTCTATAAAACGCGTCTTCTCATTGATTATCTTCACTCGAAATTGTTTGACGAAAGATAAAGTGATATTATTTATTGATGTGTGTTGTGATTGATTAGATATAAGCATGGTGGGAAGCAATGAGCAAAAATGAAGACAGCCTTTTACATGTTTTATAAATGTCCTGCTATGTCTGGTGTGCCTTTACAAGCGAGATCTCACAGCCTGGAACTATTATAACTTAATGACCTAATTCTTTTAGAATTCTGCGTGCCTAAATCCCTAAGGGCTACTGGGGTCTTTATCTCCTAAGTCTGTGATATGGCAGCCAATGTGTTCTCAGGTTCAAGCTCCGCCCTCTGTAGTGTAGCATGGTTGCGTTACACAAATTACTGCCACCTCCAGATACACTACGAAAAGCCTGCTGAATACAGCCGCAGGTTAGAAGTTCTGAGAGTATTTGCCGGTATAGCCAGGCGACTAGCATTTTCAGGATGTCAGCCATGGTGGCCTTCTTATCTTACTCGCTGCAGGTCTCTGAAGGGGAACTTCCCGTTGTCCTGATTATTGTCCAGACATTCCTTAAAGAAAAACCCTTGACAAAAATGGTCTGTTTTCCCTGAAACTTGCTTTTTATAGAAGATGATTACAATATGTTGAATCAGTAATTGCACCCCGTTCCCTTCACCCCCCTGCATACCATCTGAAATTGCAAATCAGGTTCACAGTGGGTGCTGAGAGAGCAGGCAAATGGCTGGAGTGAGCTACACTGTCTCTCCCATCTGCAGCCCCGAAGGGCTCGTATTTCTGGGGAGGGGGACAAAGCCGGGGATTATTTTAGGCTCAGAAAAGGCTGCTCAAAAAAAATTGAAATCAGCCTCCCCCCCCCCCCCCCATTTGCTTCACCCAGTTGTTTATTACAGCTGGAGCTATTATTTCTAAAGATGGCCGAAGGGGTCTAAAATATTGTCCAGCCTTTGGTTTGCCGAACACTGAACTGGTGTGCTGGAAGTGAGGCTGTAATGCAAAAACTAGCTTTTCTGGAGGTGGGGCTGACACACAAAAGTTTGCAATGCTGGAGGTGGGGCTGTAAAGCAAAAAAATTGTTCTGCCAGAGGTGGGGCTGTGACACAAAAATGCTAGCTCTGCCAGAGGTGGGGCTGTGACACAATTGTTAGCTCTGCTGGAGGTGGGGCTTGGACACAAACGTTAGCTCTGCCGGAGGTGGGGCTGTGACACAAAAATTAGCTCGGCCGGAGGTGGGGCTGTGACACAAAAATTAGCTCTGCCGGAGGTGGGGCTGTGACACAAAAATTAGCTCTGCCGGAGGTGGGGCTGTGACACAAAAATTAGCTCTTCTGTAGGTGGGGCTGTGACACAAAAATGATCTCTTCCAGAGGTGGGGCTGTGACACAAAAATTAGCTCTTCCAGAGGGGGGGGGGGCTGTGATGCAAAAATTAGCTCTGCCGTAGGTGGGGCTGTGACACAAAAGTTAGCTCTGCCGGAGGTAGGGCTGTGACACAAAATTTAGCTCTGCTGGAGGTGGGGCTGTGACACAAAAATTTGCTCTTTTGTAGGTGGGGCTGTGACACAAAAATTATCTCTTCCGGAGGTGGGGCTGTGACACAAAAATTAGCTCTGTCGGAGGTGGGGCTGTGACACAAAAATTAGCTCGGCCGGAGGTGGGGCTGTGACACAAAAATTAGCTCTGCCGGAGGTGGGGCTGTGACACAAAAATTAGCTCTGCCGGAGGTGGGGCTGTGACACAAAAATTAGCTCTTCTGTAGGTGGGGCTGTGACACAAAAATGATCTCTTCCAGAGGTGGGGCTGTGACACAAAAATTAGCTCTTCCAGAGGGGGGGGGGGGCTGTGATGCAAAAATTAGCTCTGCCGTAGGTGGGGCTGTGACACAAAAGTTAGCTCTGCCGGAGGTAGGGCTGTGACACAAAATTTAGCTCTGCTGGAGGTGGGGCTGTGACACAAAAATTTGCTCTTTTGTAGGTGGGGCTGTGACACAAAAATCATCTCTTCCGGAGGTGGGGCTGTGACACAAAAATTAGCTCTGTCGGAGGTGGGGCTGTGACACAAAAATTAGCTCTGTCGGAGGTGGGGCTGTGACGCAAAAATTAGCTCTGTCGGAGGTGGGGCTGTGACGCAAAAATTAGCTCTTCCAGAGGTGGGGCTGTGATGCAAAAATTTGCTCTGTCGGAGGTGGGGCTGTGATGCAAAAATTAGCTCTGTCGGAGGTGGGGCTGTGATGCAAAAATTAGCTCTTCCAGAGGTGGGGCTGTGATGCAAAAATTAGCTCTGCCGGAGGTGGGGCTGTGACACAAAAGGTAGCTCTGGCCGGACGTGGGGCTGTGACACAAAAGGTAGCTCTGCCGGACATGGGGCTGTGACACAAAAGGTAGCGCTGCCAGACGTGGGGCTGTGACAGAAAAGTTAGCTCTGCCGTGGGTGGAGGTGTAACACAAAAATGAGCTCTGCCAGAGGTGAGATTCTGACGTAAAAATTAGTTTTGCTGTAGGTGGGGCTGTAATACCAAGACTAACTGTGCTGGAAGTGGGGCTGTGATGCAATAATTAGCTCTGCAAGAGGTGGAGCTGTGGCACAAAAGTGAGCTCTGCCGGAGGTGGGGCTGTGACATCATAACTAACTGTGCCGGAGGTGGGGCTGTGACCCAAAAATTAGCTCTTCCGGAGGTAACTAAGTGTGCCGGAGGTGGGGCTGTGACACAAAAGCTGACACTGCCGGAGGTGGGGCTCTGACATCAAAGCTAACTGTGACAGAGGTGGGGCTGTGATGCAAAGTTAGCTGTCCTGGAGGTGGGGCTGTGACTCAAAAGTTAGCTCTGCCAGAGGTGGGGCCATGACACAAACATTAGCTTTGGAACCATAAATAAAGCATTTTGTGTGTGTTTTTTTTGTAGACGTTTCATAGATGATATTTCTCAGACTGGTACCGTTTCCCTGAAAATAAGACCTAGTGTATGTTTCTGGGATGGCTGCAATATAATCCCTACCCCGAAAATAAGCCCTAGTTAAAGTCCTTGTTTAGTGTGTGTCCTTGTGTAACTTTATTGTGGAAAATACCTTTTTTTACAGCGCCGCTGGGCGCTCACGTGACCCGCTGGTACTCTTCTCTTCTCCTCCCGGCTGACGTCAGCAGCCCCTCCCTCTGCAGCGCTCGGAGCAGGCTGACGTCAGCCAGGATATTGGCCTCTCTCTTTCTGCAGTATTCGGAGCGGGAAAGAAGAGCTCCGGCGGGTGACGTGAGCGCCCAGCGGCGCTGTTAATAAGGTATTTTCCACAATAAAGTTACACAAGGAGACACATTGCACATTATGTTATCTTTTTACAGAACGGATTACATGATTTTACAAGGACTTTCACTAGGGCTTATTTTCGGGGTAGGGCGTTTTTTGGGATGACAGAATTTCACAATGCCGACTCCTGAGCTGACTGGGGGAGGAACCTTTTTTGTACATACAGTAAATAAATAAGACATCCCCTGAAAATAAGCCCTAGTGTGTTTTCTGTAGCCAAAATTAGTATAAGACCCGGTCTTATTTTCGGGGAAACGTGGTATGTTTTTGATCGTACGTCAGCGCTGTTCCCGAGTAGCAGATTTGACACACTTATGCCCCGTACACACGGTCGGAAATTCCGACCACAAAATCCGTCGGATTTTTTCCGATGGATTTGTCCGACACTGGTGTTGCATACACACGGTCGGACAAAGTTGTCGGAAAATCCGATCATTCTGAACGTGGTGACGTTCGTTGCGTACGACGGGACTACGTAGAGGCTGGTAGCCAATAGCTTTGGTCTTGTAATGTGATCTGAGCATGCCTGGCACTTTGTCCGTCGGAAATTCGCTACACACGATCGGAAAAAGTCCGATAGGACTTTGTTGTCGGAAAATTTGAGAGCAGGAGATAAAATTTTGTCCGTCGGAAAATCCGATGGAAAAAGTCCGATGGAGCCTACACACGGTCGGAATTTCCGACAACATTGTCCGATAGGACATTTTCCGTCGGAGAATCCGACCGTGTGTATGGGGCATTACAGTAACAGTGCTGGGGCACAAGCTCCCAATTTTTTGGGCACGTCTTCTGCGCGTGAACCTCATTGGCTGTCTGGGCACCCAGGGAAATCTGACGTGGAGGCGGAGCTTGCTAACTACCTATCAGTTCCATCGAGTTCCATCAAGTCCGTTCTCCCTCTTTGGCTGCGCTCAGGAATAACACCAGGCCAATCAAAAAAAACTAATTTAAAAAAAGGAGGAGCTAAACTCTGTGGGAGGGTGGAGGAGGAGCTAAGGTTCAGAGGGTGGGGCCGTGCTGGAGGCGGGGCTGCGACACACAAGATAGTTCAGAAAAGTGTGCCCCACTCTAGAATGAATACAAATATATAGATATATATTGCAGGTTGCTAAATAGAGGCTTTTTGTGTTTCAGCCTGGTGTTCTTTAAGAGGTAAAAATATACAATACATTTCATATACAACACAAATCCTGATTCCTTTGAAAGTAAAAATACAAAAAAAAAAAAAATTATAATAAATCAGTGCTTCCTAGTCAGAAAAGAACTGAAAAATAAAAACAAAAACTACTTAAATACAATAAATAATAAATAAACATGAATTAAGCGATCTGCGGCTTGGTGGGCGATACCGCGGCGTCCATGAAAGGTTACTGTACATCCGCTGGTTCAGATCCCTTTTCCTCCAAACGCCTTTTTTTTTTTTTTTAAAGGGCACCCCAGTCTCTCAATGTACATGGAAGTCACCCGCGGGCTCTAGGCCCCGGCTTGATGCAGACACGTGAGGCTATGAGGACGAATACGCGAAAAGGTCCTTCCCCCAAAATTGGTGGTTTTCTATATATAACCACGAAGTCTATAGTTCAGATTTTGGGTCCTGTCCACGTTTTGCATTGGGTCTTATTTCAAGAATTTTTTTACAATTTGCGCTTTTTATTTTTTTTTGTTGTTGTTGGCTTTCTTCTAGAATAGGTTTGTTTTTAGGGTGTTTGGTTTCCGGTGAAAGGTGGAAAGGACCCCGGCGAAGGGTCCGGGGACGGCTTCGGCCGGCTGCCAGGCTTTAAGGAGGTCGGCTGTGTTGGCGCTGCTGCTAGTTGGGATGCCGGGCCACACGGGGGCCTTCAGGCTCTGGGCGGCGTGGCTCGGCACCAGATTGGTCCCTGTGCTGGGGCTGGGGCTGAGGCTGGGGCTGTTGAGGCTGGCGGTGTTGGGCAGGGAGGCCGTGCTGTCGGGCGTCGGGCTGCAGTTGGACTCTTTGGACTCGTCGTCCTCGGAGGAGGACCTGGGGTCCGACTTTTTACCGCTCGAGCCGCTGCTGGAGTTGCTCCCCGATTTGGAGTTGGCCGCTCGCTCCTGCTTGCGGAATTTGGCGCGTCGGTTTTGAAACCAGACCTGAAAAAAAACAAAAAACAAAGACTGAAATTGCTGATTTGTTTCTGGAAGGCACCGTAGCCCTACATTGTGGGCTTGAGTTGGCAAAGGAGTGTAATCAGTTTTTAGTTTTGTTAATGAAATACACTATATCGTCTAAAATATTGGGACACCTGCCTTTATACACACTTGAACTTTAATGGCATCCCAGTCTTAGTCCGTAGGGTTCAATATTGAGTTGGCCCGCCCTTTGCAGCTATAACAGCTTCAACTCTTCTGGGAAGGCCGTCCACAAGGCTTAGGAGGGTGTCTATGGGAATGTTTGACCATTCTTCCAGAAGAGCATTTCATCCCAAAGGTGTTCTATCGGGTTGAGATCAGGACTCTGTGTAGACCAGTTAACGTTCCTCAAACTCGCTTATCCATGTCTTCATGGACCTTGCTTTGTGCACTGCTCCAAATCTTCTGGTGGAGGGGGGGTTATGGTGTGGGGGTTGTTGTTTTTCAGGGGTTGGGTTCGGCCCCTTAGTTCCAGTGAAGGGAACTCTTAAGGCCTCAGCATACCAAGACATTTTGGACAATTTCATGCTCCCAACTTTGTGGGAACAGTTCGGGGACGGCCCCTTCCTGTTCCAACATGACTGCCCACCAGTGCACAAAGCAAGGTCCATAAAGACATGGATGAGCGAGTTTGGGGTGGAGGAACTTAACTGACCTGCAAAGAGTCCAGAGCTCAACCCAGTAGAACACCTTTGGGATGAATTAGAGTGTGGGCTACGAGCCAGGCCTTCTCGTCCAACACCACTGGCTTCGCTAACCTGAAACCGGTAGAGCAGGTGTTCTAACAGCCCTTTTATATCACTTCCTGCAGATCAATGCATTATGGCAGCCAGAGACAGCCCAGGAAACAGCATTTTCAAAAGGTATCAGCCTTCATCTTTTTCACATGACACGGGAGTCCAGGTTCCAGGGCTGTCATTCTGACCCCCCCTCCTTACTAATTACTTGGTGAGTTGCTGACCCTTGGGTTCAGGTTCCAGGATTGTCATCCTCACCACCTCTACTTACTACCTTGTGAGTTGCTGACCCTTGGGTTCAGGTTCCAGAACTGTCATCCTGATCCCCCTCCTTACTACTTGCTGACCCTTCAGTTCAAGTTCCAGGGCTGCCATCCTGACCTTACTACTTAGTAAGTTGCTGACCCTTGGGTTCAAATTCCATTGCTGTCATCCTGATCCCGCTCCTTACTACTTGGTGAGTTGCTGACCCTTGGGTTCAACTGCCAGGGCTGTCATCTTGACCCCCATCCTTACTACTTGTTGAGTTGCTGACCCTTGGGTTCAGGTTCCAGGGTTGTCAACCTGACCCCCCTCCTTACTACTTGTTGAGTTGCTGACCCTTGTGTTCAGGTTCCAGGGTTGTCATCCTGACCCCCCTCCTTAGTACTTGTTGAGTTGCTGACCCTTGTGTTCAGGTTCCAGGGTTGTCCACCTGACCCCCCTCCTTAGTACTTGTTGAGTTGCTGACCCTTGGGTTCAGTTCCCACGGTTGTCATCCTGACCCCCCTCTTTACTACTTTGCGTTGATGACCCTTGAGTTCCGGTTCCAAGGCTGCCATTCTGACCCCCATCCCTACTACTTGGTGAGTTGCTGACTCTTGAGTTCAGGTCCCACGGTTGTCATCCTGACCCCCCCCCCCCTCCTAACTACTTGGTGAGTCGATGCCCCACACATCCTGAAATATCCCTGGCTCCATGGTTGTTCTGAGTCATTGGCTGAGCAAGTATTGGGAGAATAAAGATGACTGCTCCATCACCAACAAGTCACAATGGTCCACCCAGTTATGGAGGCCTCCATTATTGACCTGCTTCTAAAAAACCTTTAACCTGGATGTGCCCGGCTTGAATATTTATAAGTCACCGGTACAATACATCCAACAAGTATAATTATGAGATACAAACTTTTCTGTACCACTCAAAACTGAAAAGAAAACCCTTTAGACTGGTGTTAGATGGGCTAATTACCTGCACCCGGGCCTCTGTCAGGTCTATCTTGAGTGCCAGCTCTTCTCGGGTGTAGATGTCGGGGTAGTGGGTTTCCGCAAAGACTCTCTCCAGCTCCTTCAGCTGTGAGCTGGTGAAGGTGGTCCGGATCCTCCGCTGCTTCCTCTTCTCGTTGATGCTGGACGGGTCTGAGAAGAACTTGTAGGGGACTGTCAGAGAGAAAGAGACACCACCATCAACCCAACGTTCCTACGACACCCATCAATACAGAAATTAGAGTGCCCATACATGGATTCTCACACACCCCAAAGTCTGCCCCCTTGTGGTATTTTTAAATCTATAACTAAAACTGTAAAAACATTGTAGATGCTGCCAGAAATCCATTGAGCTGATACCTTCCAGTGCTCTCTGCCTGTGCTGAGCTCTTATCGGTTATATTGTTCCCAGCTCTCTCTGTGGGCTAAAGAATACTTCTCTTTATGTATATATAGAGAGGAGAGGGGAGGTGTTCTGTAGTCTTGACCACACTACATAGATGTGGTGGCTGCATTCGTTTTCAGTCATTGCATTTTTATGTTCAATATTCTCTTAAGTACGTTGTAAAAAAACTGTTTTTATTTTTACCACTATTATTATTAATATTACTAATATTATTATTGTTATTACTACTACTACTATAATTATTATTACTACTGTTACTACTACTATTATTATTATTGCTATTACTACTACTATTGTTATTACTATTACTACTATTATTATTATTATTGCTATTACTACTATTATTATTATTACTATTACTACTACTACTATTACTATTACTACTACTACTATTATTATTACTATTTCTACTATTATTATTATTGCTATTACTACTATTATTATTATTGCTATTACTACTACTATTATTATTACTATTACTACTATTATTATTACTATTTCTACTATTATTATTATTGCTATTACTAATATTATTATTATTGCTATTACTACTACTATATTTTCGTTTATTACTACTAAAATTATTGTTATTATTATTACTACTACTATTGTTTTTATTACTATTGCTATTATTATTATGACTACTACTGCTGCTACTATTATTATTATTATCATTATTATTAGCCCATTATGGAAGGAGAGGCTTTTTAAGGCCTCCCTAGCACAGAAGAAGAATGTCCTAACATGATAGCATAATAGTCATCACCATCATCAAATAATAATAACATGATAACATAATATAATATTAATAATACTAATGTTTATGTGCAACATTTTATATATTTTTTTTCTTTTAACTAATACATAAAAGAAGAATTATAAATGAAAATTAAAAAATAGAATTTAACATACGTTCGGTTTGCACAGTCATTATGTTTTTATGTTCAACATTCTTTTTAATAATAAAAAATAGTTTTTATATTATTATTATTATTATTATTATTATTATTTTATCATCATCATTATTACTACTACTTGTATTATTATTACCAGTACTACTACTTCTATTATTATTATCACTACTACTATTATCACTAATACTACTACTACTACTATTATTATCAATAATACTACTAATACTATTATTATTATTTACACTAATACTATTACTATTATTATTATTAGACCATTATGGAAGGAGAGGCTTATTAAAGCCTCCTTAGCACAGAGGAAGAATGTTCCAACATGATAGCATAATAATAGTCATCATCATATAATAATAACATGATAACATAATATAATATAATGAATACTAATGTTTATGTGCAACATTGTATACTTTTTTTCTGTTAACTAATAAATAAAATAAGAATTATAATAAAAAATAAAAAATAGGATTTAACGTAAGTTCTCTTTGCACAGTCATTATATTTTCATGTTCAACATTGTCTTAAATAAAAAAAAGTTTTCATTATTACTATTATTTTTATCATCATCATTATTATTATTATTACTACTACTTGTATTATTATTATCACTACTACTATTATTATTATCACTTATACTACTATTATTAATATTTACACTAATACTATTACTATTATTCTTATTTGCCCACTATGTGCTAGAGAGGCTTTAATAAGCCTCTCCTTCCAGAGGAAGAATGTTCTAACATGATAGCATAATAATAGTCATCATCATATAATAATAACATGACAACATAATATAATAGTATTAATACTAATGTTTATGTGCAACATTGTATATATTTTTTTTCTGTTAACTAATAGATAAAATAAGAATTATAATAAAAAATAGGATTTAACGTAAGTTCTGTTTGCACAGTCATTATATTTTCATGTTCAACATTCTCTTAAATAAAAAAAAAAAAGTTTTTTATTATTACTATTATTTTTATCATTATTATTATTACTACTACTATTATTATTATCACTACTACTACTACTATTATCACTAATACTACTATTATTATTATCACTACTACTACTACTATCACTACTACTACTATTATTATTATTATTATCACTAATACTATTATTATTATTTACACTAATACTATTACTATTATTATTATTAGACCATTATGGAAGGAGAGGCTTATTAAAGCCTCCTTAGCACAGAGGAAGAATTTTCTAACATGATAGCATAATAATAGTCATCATCATCATATAATAATAACATGATAACATAATATAATTATTAATACTAATGTTTATGTGCAACATTGTATATATTTTTTTCTGTTAACTAATAGATAAAATAAGAATTATAATAAAAAATAAAAAATAGGATTTAACGTAAGTTCTGTTTGCACAGTCATTATATTTTCATGTTCAACATTCTCTTAAATAAAAAAATAAAAAAAGTTTTTATTATTACTATTATTTTTATAATTATTATTATTACTACTACTATTATTATTATCACTACTACTACTATTATCACTAATACTACTATTATTATTATCACTACTACTACTATTATCACTAATACTACTATTATTATTATGATCACTACTACTACTATTATCACTAATACTACTATTATTATTATTATCATTACTATTATTATTATTTTAAATAATATTATTATTATTTGCCCACTATGGAAGGAGAGGCTTATTAAAGCCTCCTTAGCACAGAGGAAGAATGTTCTAACATGATAGCATAATAATAGTCATCATCATATAATAATAACATGATAACATAATATAATTATTAATACTAATGTTTATGTGCAACATTGTATATATTTTTTTTCTGTTAACTAGTAGATAAAATAAGAATTATAATAAAAAATAAAAAATAGGATTTAACGTAAGTTCTGTTTACACAGTCATTATATTTTCATGTTCAACATTCTCTTAAACAAAAAAAAAAAGTTTTTATTATTTTTAATTTTTTATCATTATTATTACTACTACTATTACTATTATTACTACTACTATTATCACTAATACTACTATTATTATTATTATACACTATTATTATTATTACTATTATTATTATTATTATTAGACCATTATGGAAGGAGCGGCTTATTAAAGCCTCCTTAGCACAGAGGAAGAATGTTCTAACATGATAGCATAATAATAGTCATCATCATATAATAAGAACATGATAACATAATATAATAGTATTAATACTAATGTTTATGTGCAACATTGTATCATTTTTTTCTGTTAACTAATAGATAAAATAAGAATTATAATTAAAAAAAAAAATAGGATTTAACGTAAGTTCTGTTTAAACAGTCATTATATATTCATGTTCAACATTCTTTTAAGTAAAAAAAAAAGTTTTTATTATTACTATTATCATTATTATTATTATTATTACTACTATTAATACTACAATTATTAACTGCTTTTGAAGGAGGGACATATTAAGGCCTCCCTAGCATGGAGGAAGAATGTCCTAACATGATAACATAATAATCATCACCATCATCATTTAATACCACGATAACCTAATATAATAATCATCATCATAATAAACATGGAAACACAATAAAGAATAATCATAATAACCTGATAATATAATAGTGAAAATGTTACTGACAGGGATAATTAGTGAGTAAGTACAGATACCAGTTGGTATGGACGGAGCCGACCCCATTGGAGGTCCAGGACATTTATGACAACACTAAAATTTCAGTCTGTATGCCCCGCCCCTTTTCGCACTAGGCCCTCATCTCCGCCGCGGAACGGCCGGCACAAGCTGTTGCGGCACAGTTCCTTAGACAGGTACACGGTGTGTAAGATGCCCAGAGGAGTTCATACAGGTCCCCTCCAACCATTACTCCGGGAGGGGGGGCACAGTAAGGTGGGGGGAACACTCTTGCCCTTCTTGATGTGTTGGCACCACACCTGGAAATGCCTATTTTGGATATTAGTGCGCTGCCATGCCGTACCCCAACGCACCAGCCACCAGATATGTCTTGCGGCACACTACAACCCACGCTAACACATGACTATATGCACAAAAAAATATATATATATTACATGCCCCTTTTTTTCGGTGCATTAGGCAGCCCATTCGTATGAATAGGAGGCTCTAAGATAACAGGCGGCATAACGTTCCTCAGCCTAAAGAGCCGCCCCTGCGCGGTGCTGAGGAAGCAGCGCCCGCCTACGTAGTGAGGAGATACTACACCGATAGTACAATCTATACAGGAGATTTAATGACATTAACACATCTGACATTTAGTTACATTTCACATTCTTCTGTAGGTCTTTAGAAGGACAATAAGTCCCCTTTCAGCTCCCAGCTTCACACACACTGTACGCACAGCCGAGGGGCCCCTGCGGAGCCAATATTGGCTGCCCTGGGACAGTTCAGTGATGCAAATTCCGGGGGGAATTAGCGGTTTCTTTGAAGCCGTAATCCTTTTCTGGCATCTAATCCTCAGCAGGGGGACTTTGTATGGGGGGGGGCAGAAAAAAAAAGGGCATTCTGAGATGGGCCCTACACAGCTCAGTCTGAGCACTGCAAACAGCAAGCAGTCCATAGAAGAGTTAAAGGGAATCTATAGCCAAAACTTGGAAGGAGGAGGGACGGGATCAACACCTGATTGTAAACTGCATACAACTGTTTCAGGCTTTTTGGTCATCATCAGTGTATATGAAAACCATGGCTTCCATGGCGTAGGGCTTGGGATCCAACGAGACAGAAAAACTTTACATTTTTTCAACCATTTTTAGCCATACAAATTATTCCATCAATGATAGTACAATGCCCATGTGGACCCCAACACCATCCTCTCGTATTATCTGCTACCATCATACGTTCTCAAGCTCTTAGTGTTCAACAGAGAAACTGGCTTAGGAATTGAGCAAGAAACCAACCAAAGAACCAACCAAAGAATGAACCAACTGAGGAACTGACCAAAACACCAACCAAGGAACCAACTGAGGAACTGACCAAAACACCAACCAAGGAACCAACTGAGGAACTGACCAAAACACCAACCAAGGAACCGACTGAGGAACTGACCAAAACACCAACCAAGGAACCGACTGAGGAACTGACCAAAACACCAACCAAGGAACCGACTGAGGAACTGACTAAAACACCAACCAAGGAACCGACTAAGGAACTGACCAAAACACCAACCAAGGAACCGACTTAGGAACTGACCAAAACACCAACCAAGGAACCGACTGAGGAACTGGCCAAAACACCAACCAAGGAACCGACTGAGGAACTGACCAAAACACCAACCAAGGAACCGACTGAGGAACTGACCAAAACACCAACCAAGGAACCAACTGAGGAACTGACCAAAACACCAACCAAGGAACCGACTGAGGAACTGACTAAAACACCAACCAAGGAACCGACTAAGGAACTGACCAAAACACCAACCAAGGAACCGACTTAGGAACTGACCAAAACACCAACCAAGGAACCGACTGAGGAACTGGCCAAAACACCAACCAAGGAACCGACTGAGGAACTGACCAAAACACCAACCAAGGAACCGACTTAGGAACTGACCAAAACACCAACCAAGGAACCGACTTAGGAACTGACCAAAACACCAACCAAGGAACCGACTGAGGAACTGACCAAGGACACAACCAAGGAACATACCAAGCAACTGACCAATGAACTGGCCAAGGAACCAACTAAGGATCCTACCAAGGAACTAACCAATGAACCGATCGAAGATCTGACCAAAGAACCGACCAAAGAACTGACCAATGAACCAATTGTAAACTGCATACAACTGCTTCAGGCTTTTTGGTCATCATCAGTGTATATGAAAACCATGGCTTCCATGGCGTAGGGCTTGGAATCCAACGAGACAGAAAAACTTTACATTTTTTCAACCATTTTTAGCCATGCAAATTAGGTTTTTGCTGATCCAATATGCCATCAATAAAAGTACAATGCCCATGTGGACCCAACGCCATCCTCTCGTATTATCTGCTACCATCTCACATTCTCAAGCTCTTAGTGTTCAACAGAGAAACCGGCTTAGGAATTGAGAAAAAAAAAACAACCAAGAAACCAACCAAAGAACCCGACAATGAACCAACTGAGGAACTGATCAAAACACCAACCAAGGAACCGACTGAGGAACTGACCAAGGACACAACCAAGCAACTGACCAATGAACTGACCAAGGAACCAACTAAGGATCCTACCAAGGAACTTACCAATGAACCGATCGAAGATCTGACCAAAGAACCGACCAAAGAACTGACCAATGAACCAACTAGTCAACCAGAAAGTTTACCAACCAAGAAACCAACCGAGGAACTGACCAAGGAACCAACCAAGGAACTGGCCCAGAACCATACAGAGGAACTGACCAATTAACTGACCAAGGAACCAACTGAGGATCCTACCGAGGAACTACTCACCAATGAACCAGCCACAGAACTGACCAATGAGCTGACCAAGGAACCAACTGAGGATCCCACTGAGGAACTCACCAATGAACCGACCAAAGAACTGACCAATGAGCTGACATATGAACCAACTAATCAACCAACAAGTTTACCAACCAAGGAACCAACCGAGGAACTGACCAAGAAACCAACCAAGGAACTGGCCCAGGACCATACAGAGGAACTGACCAATTAACTGACCAAGGGACCAACTGAGGATCCTACCGAGGAACTCACCAATGAACCGGCCACAGAACTGACCAATGAGCTGACCAAGGAACCAACTGAGGATCCCACTGAGGAACTCACCAATGAACCGACCAAAGAAATGACCAATGAGCTGACATATGAACCAACTAATCAACCAACAAGTTTACCAACCAGGGAACCAACCGAGGAACTGACCAAGAAACCAACCAAGGAACTGGCCCAGGACCATACAGAGTAACTGACCAATTAACTGACCAAGGAACCAACTGAGGATCCTACCGAGGAACTGACCAATGAACCGGCCACAGAACTGACCAATGAGCTGACCAATGAACCAACTAATTAACCAACAAGTTTACCAACCAAGAAACCGACTGAGGCACTGACCAAGAAGCCAACCAAGGAACTGGCTGAGGAACATACTGAGAAACTGAGCAAGGAACCAACTGAGAATCCTACCCAGGAACTGACCAATGAACCTACCAAAGAACTTACCAATGAAACAACTAGTCAACCAACAAGTTTACCTACCAAGGAACCGACCGAGGAACTGACCAAAAAACCAACCAAGGAACTGTCCGTGGAACATACGAGCAACTGACCAATAAACTGACCAAGGAACTAACTGAGGATCCTACCGAGGAACTGACCAATGAACCGACCGAAGAACTGACCAATGAACCGATCAAAGAACTGACCAATGAACCATGTAGTAAACCAACAAGTTTACCAACTGAGGAACTGACCAAGAAATCGACCAAGGAACTGGTCAGAAAGCTGACCAATAAACTGATCAAGGAACCAACTGAGGATCCTACCAAGGAACTGACCAATGAACCGACTGAAGAATTGACCAATGAACCAACTAGTCAACCAACAAGTTTACCAACCAAGAACTGACCAAGAAACTAACCATAGAACTGGCCGAGGAACATAAAGAGGAACTGACCAATAAACTGACCAAGGAACCAACTAAGAATTCTACAGAGGAACTGACCAATGAACCGACTGAAGGACTGACCAATGAACTGACCAAAGAACTAACCAATGAACCAACTAGTCAACCAACAAGTTTACCAACCATGGAACCAAATCAAGGAACTGATCAAGAAATCAACCAAGGAACTGGTCCAGGAACATACCAAGAAGCATACAGAGGAACTGACTAATAAACTGACCAATGAACCAACTAGTTTACCAACCAAGGAACCGACCGAGGAACTGACCAAGAAACCCATAAAGGAACTGGCCGAGAAAAATACAGAGGAACTGACCAATAAACTGACCAAGGAACCAACTAAGGATCCTACCGAGAAACCGACCAATGAACCGACTGAAGAACTGACCAATGAACCGACCGAAGAACTGACCAATAATCCGACTGAAGAACTGACCAATGAACCGACTGAAGAACTGACCAATAATCCGACTGAAGAACTGACCAATGAACCGACTGAAAAACTGACCAATGAACTGACTAAACAACCAACAAGTTTACCAGCCAAGGAACCGACCGAGTAACTGACCAAGAAACCAACCAATAAGATTAACTGCAAATTAATAAATATATTACTTAAATATAAGATCTAAAAAACTAATTTATTATAAAAAATTATAAATCCATAAACTAAGGATAATCCTATATCATAAAAGAAACTATAAATTGAAAAAAATATTACGGGAGTAAAAATTATGATGAACACATTTGATTCATAATTTGGGAATAATATTTTATTAAATTTTTTATATTTAATTACCACATTATATTTGATATTTTGTATATTCAGTAAAAGTAACTACAAATTAATAAAAAAAAAAAAAATACCTGAACATTAAATCTAAAATAAAAATGTATTGTAAAAAAAAAAATGTTTCATTCAGCATAATCATATATCATAAAAAAACTACAAGTTGAGTGAAATTTATTTAAAAAAAAGAATTATAAAAAAAAAATGTCATTCATAAACTAAGCATATAATACTATATCATGAAAGAAACTACAAATTGATAAAAAATATGACAGGAGTAAAAATAAATAAAAAAATAGGATTAAAATATTTCCTTCGTAAATTAAGCATAATTACGGATCTTAAAAGAAACTGCAAATCAATAAATTTGACTTGAATAGAAATAGTTAACATGGAATGAATCATGTTTAAAATATTTCATTCATAAATTAGGCATAAGCGTTTATCATAAAATTAAAAAAAATAATATCACTTGAATAAAACAATTTAAGGAAAAAAGTTACTACCAAAATATAAATAAATAGGAGTAAAATATTACTCAAGTAAAAATAATAAAAATGTTAATTAAAAAAAAAAATATATATATATATATATATATATTGTAAAAAAAAAAAATTTAAAATGAAATGAATTCTCCTCCAGCTTTGATGGAATAGATAATTCATGTCAGGGTGGGAATTTCTTTATTTTAATTTTTTTCCAGACTCAATTTCCACTATGGATTCTGTTAAATCAGAACGTTCGACCCGGTAAAACCTCGGGCTCACCCCAAAAAAAGTTTAACAAATTGTATGGCTCTCGGTGCACGTGCATTGGGGCTGCGTTGTCTCAATCTGTTGAGATGTCATTCAAAATATCTTATTTTGCGCATCCATACTCCGCTTTACACATCCAGTACACGGCCTTGTTAGAGCGACTCTATCAGATAAGGTGCAACATCTCCATTTTGCAAAACCCGACAGTAACACTGTAGATATTGTCATTGACGAGTAGTCAGCAGTGGAAAATCTGGGCTTTTCATGCCTTATCTCTAATTAGATAGTTGGGAGGGTTGTGTGACCTCAGGGGGCAAGATAATCACTCACACTGACCTCCCCAGGGGGGGGGGGGGGGGGGGCTACATTAGCACTGCTCTGTATTATTAATGGGGGCAATAATAGACAGGGCGGAAAGCATGTCACTTTATTAAATTAGTGAACTGTCTCAGTACTCTTTGCCTAGGAATTGATTTCCTCCCAGAGAAAAATTTGTTAAGTCGTTTTTAGTAATAACAATAATAGTTAAATAGTTAGTCTGGTTGGAAAAAAAAAAAAAACAAAGTCCATCTAGTTCAACCAATAAAAAGTGGGAAACCAAAAATCCTATATACAAAACCCCATACCCAAAGTTGATCCAGAGAAGGAAAATAATAAATACATTAAATAATAATTAAGTCATTTTTGGTAATAGTACTAATAGTAATAAGAATAAATACATTAAATAATAAGACTAATAATAATAATAAAAATGCATTAAATAATAATTTAATAATGTTTGGTAATAGTAGTAGTAGTAAAAAGAATAAATAAATTAAAAATAATAATAATAATAAAAAATACATTAAATAATAATACAGTCATTTTAGTACTAGTACCAATAGTAATAACAATAAATACTATTAATAATAATAATTGCATTAAATAATAATAAAGTAATTTTTAGTAATAGTATTAATTGTAATAAGAAAAAATACATGAAATAATAATAAAAATTTGTTAAATAATAATGAAGTAATTTTTAGTAATAGTACTAGTAGTAATAAGAATAAATAAAAAAATAATAATAAATACATTAAATAATAATAAAGTAATTTTTAGTACTAGCACCAATAGTAATAAGAATAAATACAATTAATAGTAATAATTGCATTAAATAATAATAAAGTAATTTTTAGTACTAGCACCAATAGTAATAAGAATAAATACAATTAATAGTAATAATTGCATTAAATAATAATGAAGTAATTTTTAGTAATAGTACCAATCGTAATAAGAATAAATACATGAAATAATAATAATAAAAAACATGCGTTAAATAATAATGAAGTCATTTTTAGTAATAGTACTAGTAGTAATAAGAATAAATAAATTAAATAATAATAATAAAAAATACATTAAATAATAATAAAGCAATTTTTAGTACTAATAGTAATAATAACAAATACAATTAATAATAATAATTGCATTAAATAATAATGAATTAATTTTATTAATAGTACGAATCGTAATAAGAATAAATACATGAAAAAAAAATTAATAATAATAAAAAATTTGGGAAGGTGGCAGATCTTCGGGATGAATGCAGATTATCGCACGTGTATGTTGCATTTCTGCTGCTAACGCACACAAAAGTGCACCACAATGAGACGGGCGGTTCCTGTCTTTGCGTCTGGGTGTGACGTAACGCACGTACATTGGGGGGGGGCCTTACCATTAAGACCTTGGAGTCCAAGTGCGTCGCATTAACATGCGTTTTTTTTTGCATGCTTTAACACGTATTGGTCAGGTCACTGAAATAGACATGCGCCATTTTTTTTTTGCAGCACAGTGCCCCGTGACGCACGGTAGCACACGATCGTGAGTTGTGGTGCAATACAACGCATGCGTCTTGGGGCGGTGTTGACTTATTGCGTTGGGGAGCCAGAATGCGTGTCACCGGAATGTGTTAGCGCAGGCAACATGCGTTGCAGTAACACTCGTGTGGGAAAAGCAGGCGCCCGCCGAACGTGTCTTACCGCGTGCTGAGAAAACACACAAATGGGAAGCCTGTTTGGAGAATTTTCTTATTGCCGGTGGGCGGGGTTTAGCCTAAATAACAAGCGACCAACCCCTGGGGCAGATTTTTGTAAATTTTATCCACTTTCGATCAGTTTTTAATCTCAAAAGCGACTCAGTACTGATGGCTTGAAGCCGAAAAAATATGTAAATGATCGGCGTGGGTTGCCTTGATACATTCGTATTCTCCACCATAAAAAATGGCTTCAAAGGGGCTGAAATTGGCACAAAATTGGCACAAAATTTAATAAAGCGATTGAACCTTCCATTCCATCTTGTGTCGAAGACTTCATGGAGACAGGATGGAAATTGACCTGATGGAACCCAGTAAAAAAAATGTACAAAATTGTTGAATTTTTTTTTCTAGTTTTTGATTCGATCTTTAAATCTTTTTGATTGTTTTTTTTAATTTTATTTAATTTTAATACATTTTTTTTCAAATTTTAATTCAATTTAAGTCTTTACATTTTTTTTCATCCTTTTGATAATTTTTTTACAAAATAAATTACATTTTAATACATTTTTTTTTCAATTTTAATTCAGTTTAAGTCTTTAAATTAATTTTTTTATCTTTTTTTGCTAGAATTGGCAGAAAATTTAATAAAACGATTGTACCTTCCATTCCATCTTGTGTCGAAGACTTCATGGAGACAGGATGGAAATGGTCCTGATGGAACCCAGTAAAAATCTTTTACAAAATTGTTGCAGTTTTTTTTCTAGTTTTTGATTCAATCTTTAAATCTTTTTTAACAATTTTATTTAATTTTAATACATTTTCTCAAATTATAATTCAATGTAAGTCTTTACATTTTATTTCATCTTTTTGATAATTTTTTTTAGTTTATTTAATTTTAATACATTTTTTTCAAATGTTAATTCAATGTAATTTTTTTTTTTAATCTTTTTTGGCTGAAATTGGCACAAAATTGGCACAAAATTTAATAAAGCGATTGAACTTTCCATTCCATCTTGTGTCGAAGACTTCATGGAGACAGGATGGAAATGGTCCTGATGGAACCCAGTAAAACATTTTTACAAAATTGTTGCAGTTTTTTTTCTAGTTTTCGATTCGATCTTTAAATCTTTTTGATCAATTTTATTTAATTTTAATACATTTTTTCAACTTTTAATTCAATTTAAGTCTATAAATTTCTATTTTCATCTTTTTGACCAATTTATTTTATTTTAATTGAATTTTAATACTTTTTTTTTTTCAAATTTTAATTCAATTTAAGTCTAAAATTGTTGCAGTTTTTTTTCTAGTTTTTGATTCGATCTTTAAATCTTTTTGATCGATTTTTTTTAAATTTGATTGAATTTTAATACTTTTTTTTTTCAAATTTTAATTCAATTTAAGTCTTTACATTTTTTTTGATTTTTTTTTTTTATGTAATTTAATTTTAATACATTTTTTTCAAATTGTAATTCAATTTAAGTCTTTAAATTTTTTTTTCATCTTTTTGATTTTTTTTTTTTATGTAATTTAATTTTAATACATTTTTTCAAATTGTAATTCAATTTAAGCCTTTGAATTTTATTTTTTCATCTTTTTGAATAATTTTTCTTTCAATTTGATTTAACTTTAATACATTTTTTTTCAAATTGTAATTCAATTTAAGCCTTTAAATTACATTTTTTCATATTTTTGAATAATTTTTTTCAAATTTGATTTAATTTTAATACATTTTTCAACTTTTAATTCAATTTAAGTCTTTCATTCATTTTTTTCATCTTTTTGATCAATTTTTTTTTTATTTAATTGAAATTGAATACATTTTTTTTTTCAAATTTTTTTTTATCTTTTTGATTTTTTTCTTTTTTAATTAGGTTTAATTTTAATACATTTTTTTTTCAAATTGTAATTTAATTTAAGTTTAAAAAAAAAAAATGTTCTTATATGGTGGGCGGTAGATTACTTAGTTAATTGTGATTACTAGAGTTTTTATGTAGCAATTCTGGTTAAAGGAAAATCAAAATGAACTAAAAATCTTTTCAAATTTTTACAAATTCTGGACTTTTACACAGATATCATTTTGCAGGAAGGGGGGGGGGGGGTTATAATGTAAATAAAATAATTGTGTTCCCTATAGTGCCCATGTTGCCGTATAAACCAACCAGATTGCAGCTGTCATTCCTCTAGTGAAGGATAAACAAAGGCAAACATCGTCCCGTCACCCCCCCCCCCCCCCCCCGAATATCTTAGCAGCAATCACTGCCGCACTCCAGGCTATAGAGATACAAAGGTTCCTGTGTACACAGCACATCTACACCAACAATCCCAATACTCTCATCAATTACCACCAAAATTGTTTAGTTGCTATTCAAGATTTTAAGTTCAATTTCAATTTAAAATCTTAAATTCAACCATTTTAGAGTAAATTTCTGAATTTCGTTAATAGGAATCAGTTCATAGCAGACTATCTTTGTTAGCAGCATTCTGTATACTGCAATGTGTGTAGTAATGGGTAAAATTTCATTATTTTATTAACATATTTTGAATTGATGTAGCAAAAAAATAAAAATCTAATTCTAAAAGATTGGATTTTATAAAAAATAATTTTTTACAAAAATTTTGCTGCAATAGAAATGTCCATTGTAAACAATATTTCACAAAATGAACAGGTGTAATAAGATCGGGGAGAGAGGTGTGCGGAAAATTCTGTACTGTAGTGTTAGATTTTAGGTATTGTGATCAACTTAATTAGATTTACTTAAAAAAATATTAGTATAGTAATTTCTTTATGATTTATAAATCCTGTATAATAATAATAATAATAAAGATTTGCTATAACGTCATTTTGATGTATAATATTATATATATATTACTTTACCTTTGTGAGTGTTAAAATATTGTAACAATATGATATTTTATATCTAAAAATATATATATATATATATATATTATTATTATTATTTTATATAAAATATCATATTGTTACAGTACAATAGCAGTAACAATGTGATATTTCATATCTATAAAAACATATATATATATATATATATATATATATATATATGAAATGTTTTTATTTTGTTTTTTTAAATATAACTATCAAATTTCTATTGTAGATATAAAGTAACAAAGTGATATTTCATGCCTTAAAAAAAAACTATCCATATATATATATATATTATATATTTATTTTATATTTAATTTTTTTATATATATATCCTTTTATCTATTTATCTATATATATATATATTCTATCTATCTATAGATAGAAAAATATATATATTTATATATATATCTATATATATATATTTTTCTATCTATATATCTATCTATATATATATATATATATAAATATATATATATATATATATTTAGATAGATAGATATATTTAAATAAAAAAAAATATATATATATATATATATATATATATATATATATATATATCTATCTATCTAGATAGAAAAAAATTCTATAAATATATATATATATATATATATGTATATATATATATAGATATATATATTTAGATAGATATATTTAGATAGAAAAAAAATATATAAATTTCTATCTATCTATCTATCTATATATCTATCTTTCTATCTATCTATATATTTTTTTTATATCTAAATATATATATATTTAGATAAATAGATAGAAAGATAGATAGATAGACAGATAGATAGAAAAAAATATAGATAGATAGATAGATAGATAGATAGATAGATAGATATATTTAGATATCTAGATAGATAGAAAAAAATTATATATATATATAAATACATATTTAGATAGATAGATATATAAAAATATATATATATATATATATATATACATGTTCTATCTATCTATCTATCTAAATCTATCTATCTATCTATCTATCTATCTCTATATCTATCTATCTAGATCTAGATCTATCTATCTATCTATCTATCGCTATAGATAGATAGATAGATAGATAGATAGAAACAAAAATTATATATATATTTTTTTTTTTTTTTGAGGCATGAAATATCACTTTGTTACTTTATATCTACAATAGACATGTAAGAGTTAAATGAACAAAGGTTGTGTTCTTGGATATTTTTTCCATAAAATAAAAAATAAAATAGTACAATCGTTAAAAACATATTACAATGTTCTTGAGATATCGTGACATCAGTATTTAGTGACGCTATCAGGATATGATGCTCTTACAGTAATAGACAGCATAAAAAAAAACAATTGTTCCAATAGATACTGGTATGCTAGCGATTTATAAATTTCTCGCTGAATTTTGAATGAATTTTAGTGAAATAATGCTCTAGTAAACGAGTGAACTTTTGAAGAATATTCGTAATCCTTATACTATATAATATTTGTATTGCTATTATTTCATCCTCTTTTTAGGTAGTGTGCAAAGTGAAAGAAATGAAAAATAATACCTGCACTTTGTGTGGCACACTCAAAGTAAAACGTATTTCTCTTATAAAAAGAATGAAAGATAAATAAATAATTAAAATGTATTCTTCTAATAAAAAGAATGAAAACATATTTTTTAGTCTTCTAATAAAAATAATTGAAAAAAGAAATTAAATGTATTCCTCTAATAGAAGGAATGAAAAAAAAAGGCAATGCAATGTATTCCTCTAATAAAAAGAACGAAATAAAGAAATAAAATGTATTCCTCTAATAGAAAGAATGAAAAAAAAAAAAAAACGAAATGCAATGTATTCCTCTAATAAAAAGAACGAAATAAAGAAATAAAATGTATTCCTCTAATAGAAAGAATGAAAAAAAAAAAAGGAATTACAATGTATTCCTCTAATAAAAAGAATGAAATAAAGAAATAGAATGTATTCCTCTAATAGAAAGTATGAAAAAAAAGGAAATAAAATGTATTCCTCTAATAGAAAGAATGAAAAAAAAAAAGGAAATAAAATGTATTCCTCTAATAGAAAGTATGAAAAAAAAAGGAAATACAATGTATTCCTCAAATAAAAAGAATGAAATAAAGAAATAAAATGTATTCTTCTAATAGAAAGTATGAAAAAAAGGAAATACAATGTATTCCTCTAATAGAAAGTATGAAAAAAAAAAAAGGAAATAAAATGTATTCCTCTAATAGAAAGAATGAAAAAAAAAAAGGAAATAAAATGTATTCCTCTAATAGAAAGTATGAAAAAAAAAAGGAAATAAAATGTATTCCTCAAATAAAAATAATGAAATAAAGAAATAAAATGTATTCTTCTAATAGAAAGTATGAAAAAAAGGGAAATACAATGTATTCCTCTAATAAAAAGAATGAAAAAAATTAAAATAAAAGGTATTCTTCTGATAAAAAGAATAAAAAAAAAGAAAACGTCTTCTACAGTAATTGAGGTTATGAATATAATCACAATAATATTGTTTTTAATATTAAGCTGATAATATTTGTAGTGGTATTTTATTCATTATGATATCATCATTTGATATTGATATAGCAATAGAACAATAAAACAGTTTTATACCGAATGTTATTTTTATAATTTTTTTTATCTAACAAATGTTTTTTTTTTTTTTTTTCAAATACAGAAAAATACCATTTGCATCAGATAATAATTTATTTATTATCAGATTTATAATATATTTAGATATTTACAATAATCCAAAAGGACTGTATACTTTAAACTACCTACAATAATTAACACATAACTGTTCACAAATAAACAAAGATCTCTTCTCGTTCTCGATAATAACAGCCAGTAAATCAACTGCATCACAAAATCCTGATTTTATAATGAAGAGAGTTTTGTGTACAGAAAATTTTGTATTTTTTTTGTTGGTGATATCTGTGCATGTTATGGTAGAACCTTCAGAAAGAGTCAGTTTTAATATATTTCTTTCTATATTTATTAAATGCTGATAAATTATTAGTGGGAAGGGAATAAAATGGGAATAAAATGTATTAGTAGAGGGTTAACGTCTAATAAATGAATGAGTGATCTGGTTAAACAACAATAGCACTGTTATTTAATATTCAATAATATAAATAATAATAAAAATGATAATAAAAAATAATAACATGCTATTATTTATATATAATATAATATAAATAACAATAAAAAAAAATACAAATAAATACTATTATTTATTAGACTTCACAGCATTGTAGTTTTATAGCGACTTACAGATTTTATACTGATAATATAAAAAATAAATAAAAAAAACAATTAGAAATATAAAAATTTGTCAGTGATTTGGAGCTTTCCTAGTCAACCACTAATAGTTTAACAGGCAGGTGATATATAACACAACATGTAAAAGACCTCATAATAATTGAATTTATTGCCCATCCTGGAATAAAAAATGTGGGTGGGACAACGTTTTAATCGTATATCGTGATGTAATATTATAAGCCTTGATAGTGAAGTATTGTGATGTAATACAGCGTTAGAATGGCTAATGTTTTTGAATTATTGGGTGGGAGAGGACAGGAACGGGCGATCGTAAACGGATAATGGATGAAATAAATAATGGTGGGGGGGGGGGGGGGTTATTGTACACCTCGGTGATGGGGGACACTCATAATTTTTGCTGTGCAATACAGTCATCATGGCTGACTGAATAACATACTGCTCTGAGTTATTGGAGTATTAGGAGACAGAATGTGATGTTGGCACCTAATAAAGTTATAATAATTGAAACATATCACACCCCTGAGTTGTTGTGGTATTAGGGACAGTTAGCACTCCGCTGTGTAATAAAGTTATAATCATTGATTGCATGAGTTATCGGGGGGTGAGAATGACAGTCAACGGTAATAAAGTAGCAGTTGTGGATTGCATGCTACTCATCTCTAATGCTACTCGGGTGAGGGGGACACCCGAGTAGCATTGTCACCCGAGTAGCATTGTCACCCGAGTACTGTTGTTAGTAGTGCAATAAAGTTATAATTATTATAACAAGTTATTAGGCAAATAATGTGGGGTTATAATTAAATGAGTTATTTATTTGCACCTCTGAGTTATTAGGGTAATAAGAACAGTTTGGACTTGGCAATGCCATAATTATTCTGCAAAGTTATTGGACGAGAGGCTTGCATTGCTACAAGGTTATAATTAGTTAGTATATTTTCACCCCTGAGTTATTAGGGTATTAAGACCAGTTTACAGTTGTGCAGCGTCACAAAGTTACAATTATTCGTTCAAGTTATTGGACGAGAGGTTTGCATTGCCACAAGGTAATAATTAGCTGAATAAATATATAATTTCACCTCTGTGTTATTCGGGTAATAAGAAAAGTTTGTACTTGGCAGTGTCATAAAGTTGCAATCGTTCTTCCAAGTTATTGGATGACGGTTTGCATTGTTCCAAGGTTATAATTAGCTGAATATATATTTTCACCCCTGAGTTATTAGGGTATTAGGGACAGTGTATATCTGGCAGCATCATAAAGTTACAATTATTCTTTCAAGTTATTGGACGAGAGGTTTGCATTGCTACAAGGTTATAATTAGTTGAATGTATATGTTCACCTCTGAGTTATTAGGGTAATAAGACCAGTTTAGACTTGGCATTGCCATAAAGTTGCAATAATTCTTCCAAGTTATTGGATGAGAGGTTTGCATTGCTGCAAGGTAATAATTAGCTGAATATATATCTTCACCCCTGAGTTATTAGGGTATTAAGAACAGTTTATATCTGGCAATGTCATTAAGTTACAATTATTCTTCCAAGTTATTGGATGACGGTTTGCAGGCTTACAAGTTAATAATTAGCTGAATACACATTTTCATCTCTGTGTTATTAGGGTAATAAGACCAGTTTATATCTGGCAGCATCCTAAAGTTACAATTATTCTTTCAAGTTATTGGACAAGAGGTTTGCGTTGCTACAAGGTTATAATTAGTTGGATGTATATTTTCACCCCTGAGTTATTAGGGTAATAAGACCAGTTTATATCTGGCAGCATCCTAAAGTTACAATTATTCTTTCAAGTTATTGGACGAGAGGTTTGCGTTGCTACAAGGTTATAATTAGTTGGATGTATATTTTCACCCCTGAGTTATTAGGGTAATAAGACCAGTTTATAGCTGGCAATGTCATTAAGTTACAATTATTCTTTCAAGTTATTGGACGAGCGGTTTGCATTGCTACAAGCTTGTAATCAGCTGAACATATATTTTCACCTCTGTGTTATTGGGGTCATAGGACCAGTTTATATTTGCAAGTGTCATAAAGTTACAATTTATCTTTCAAATTATAGTTAGCAGTGCGCAATCGAAGATATATATATATATATTTTTTATCAGCGTGACAAAGTTCCAGGACAGAACTGCCCTTACCTGTGGAGTAGGGGGAAGGCTGGTGGTCCCTCAGTGCCCCCAGGGTGCAGTTGGCAGTGGTGAGAGGTGGGCACCCAGGGTTGGCGGTGAAGCTGCTCCGGATTGGGTTGTACTGGAAGCTGTTGGGTTGGCTGCAGGAGCTGAAGTCTGCATAGGCAGAGGCTTCCATGGCTGCCATGCAGGAGTCGTACGAATTCAGGTAGGAATAATCCATTTTGTACATAGAGGGTCCTGGAAGGAGAAGCTGCAGAGAAAGGTCTGTGGAGGTTTGCTGGGCTCCTCTTCCTAAAGGTACATGTCCTGTAACTGGGCAATGCACGGAGCTGCCTCTAATAGACTGCCTGCTGGATGGGCACAATGACAAGGAGGTACTCTGCTTTACATGACAATACGGGACAAGTGTGGAGGGGGCGGGGCCCCGATCTCCGACCCCGCCCACCGCCAGGGGGTGCTGCTGTTAACTCTTTTCTGTCTCATTTTTCCTCCCCGCCCAGCAAGGTTTGCACTCACCTGCCCTGTGCAATGTTAATCAGTGCGCTTTAACCCCTTCCTGACTGCAGAGGCTCCTAACCTAGTGCCCTTCAGAGGGCGCTTTTATTTGAAACCCTCAACTTGCCCCGACAGATAATATCCAATTGCAACGGAGATAATATTTGTATTTTAACCTTTTCTTGCCTGCCGGTTTGTATTTAACCCCGTCCTGACTTCTACATCCTCATGGTCCCCCGCAGACTTAATCCCTTTAACTCCCCTTCTGAAGAGGTAATTTAACCCCTTCATCTGCGGATAACAGTTCTATTCGAGATTAGCCCCTTCTTTGTTATAACAATTGCTTTTAACTCTTTTCACGCCAGCCCTCCACCCACAACTTTCCCTGCGGCTTCACTCAAGATGATAAAAGCAACTGCGATTAACCTTTTTCTTGCTGGAAGGGGCAGACTACCCCCCTATCTGTTCTAATGTTGAGAAGTAACCCTTTCCCTGCTGGAAGGCATGTCCCCCCATTCCCCCTGCAGCTATTAGTATTTATATTTCACCCTTTCCTTGCCGAAGGCTTTCACCCAGCCCGACCTCCCAAACTCCCATTGCATTAACCCTTTCCTTGCCGAAGGCTTTCACCCAGCCCGACTTCCCAAACTCCCATTGCATTAACCCTTTCCTTGCCGAAGGCTTTCACCCAGCCCGACTTCCCAAACTCCCATTGCATTAACCCTTCCCTTGCTGAAGGCTTTCACCCAGCCCAACCTTCCAAACTCCCATTGCATGAACCCTTCCCTTGCTGCAAACTTTCACCCAGCCCGACCTCCCATTGCATTAACCCTTTCCTTGCTGAAGGCTTTCACCCAGCCTGAACTCCCAAACTCCCATTACATTAACCCTTGCCTTGCCGCAGACTTTCACCCAGCCCGACCTTCCAAACTCCCATTGTATTAACTCTTCCCTTGCCGAAGGTTTTCACCCAGCCCGACCTTCCAAACTCCCATCGCATTAACCCTTTCCTTGCTGAAGGTTTTCACCCAGCCCGACCTCCCAAACTCCCATTGCATTAACCCTTCCCTTGCCGCAGACTTTCACCCAGCCCGACTTCCCAAACTCCCATTGCATTAACCCTTCCCTTGCTGAAGGCTTTCACCCAGCCCGACTTCCCAAACTCCCATTGCATTAACCCTTTCCTTGCCGAAGACTTTCACCCAGCCCGACCTCCCAAACTCCCATTGCATTAACCCTTTACTTGCCGAAGGCTTTCACCCAGCCCGACCTCCCAAACTCCCATTGCATTAACCCTTGCCTTGCCGCAGACTTTCACCCAGCCCGACCTTCCAAACTCCCATTGCATTAACCCTTTCCTTGCCGAAGGCTTTCACCCAGCCCAACCTTCCAAACTCCCATTGCATTAACCCTTTCCTTGCCGAAGGCTTTCACCCAGCCCGACCTTCCAAACTCCCATTACATTAACCCTTTACTTGCCGAAGGCTTTCACCCAGCCCAACCTCCCAAACTCCCATCGCATTAACCCTTTCATTGCTGGACTCTTTTCTGTAGATGAGAAGCAATTGCATTTTGTAAGTCACCGATTCCATTTCCTCACCCCCCCCATCTAACACCCAGCAATTCAATCAGTGCGGAATCCTCTTCATCTCCTTCTTGTGAATGGGAAGAATTCAGGAGGGAAAAATCCGGAAAATTTATTAAATGACGAATATGATGATGAGGCGTGAATGGGCAGACCCCGGCTAGCTCCACCATAAATTAATTTCCCACATTACGGAACTGACTCCTGGGGGGTCACCGGCTTCATCTATGTGCAAAGCCCAAACAATCCTATTTATCACCAAGGAATATTTCATCCCAAGGGCAGAAAGACTGGAGGAAAAAATGTGACACTTCATTCTTCAGGATGTGGATTAAAAATATCATTTAGATAACAGAAAAAACATTAAAACCACAGAAAATGTACATAGATAAATATATGTATTGTATAGAAAACTTCACCCTATCTACAGCTCTCCATATACCTGTGTCTCTCTTCTATCTATAATACATCTTTCTAGTTATATACTTGTGTATCTATCTATCTATCTATCTATCTATCTATCTATCTATCTATCTATCTATCCATTATCTCTTAGTCTATTATGTTTGTATGGAGGAGGTAGAATATGGAGATAGAGAAGGTAGAAGTTTAGATGGAGGAAGTAGAATATGGAGATAGAGGAGGTAGAATATGTAGATAGAGGAGGTAGAATTTGGAGGTGGAGGAAGTAGAATATTGAGATGGAGATGGTAGAATATGGAGACGGAGAAGGTAGAATATGGAGATGGAGAAGGTAGAATTTGAACATGGAGGAGGGTGGAATGTGGAGATGGAGGAGGTAGAATTTGTAAATGAAGGAGGTAGAATATGGAGATAGAGGAGGTAGAATGTGGAGATGGAGGAATTAGAATTTGTAAATAAAGGAGGTAGAATATGGAGATAGAGGAGGTAGAATGTGGAGATGGAGGAGGTAGAATTTGGAGATGGAGGAGGTAGAATTTGTAAATGAAGGAGGTAGAATATGGAGATAGAGGAGGTAGAATATGGAGATAGAGGAGGTAGAATGTGGAGATGGAGGAGGTAGAATGTGGAGATGGAGGAGGTAGAATGTGGAGATGGAGGAAGTAGAATTTGAACATGGAGGAGGTTGGAATGTGGAGATGGAGGAGGTAGAATTTGGAGATGGAGGAGGTAGAATATGGAGATAGAGGAGGTACACATTTAGATGGAGGAGGTAGAATTTGGAGATGGAAGAGGTAGAATTTGGAGATGGAGGAATTAAAATTTGGAAATGAAGGAGGTAGATTATGGAGATGGAAGAGGTAGAAATGTAGGCAGGAGGTAGAATTTTGAAATGAAGGAGGTAGAATATGGATATGAAGGAGGTAGAATATGGAGATAGAGGAGGTAGAATATGGAGATGGAGGAGGTAGTATTTGAACATAGAGGGGGGTAGAATATGGAGCTGGAGGAGGTAGAATTTGAAAATGGAGGAGGGTAGAATATGGAGATAGAAAAGGTAGAATACGGAGATGGAGAAAGTAGAATATGGAGATGGAGAAGGTAGAATATGGAGATGGAGAAGGTAGAATATGGAGATGGAGTAGGTAGAATTTGAACATGGAGGAGGGTGGAATATAGAGCTGGAGGAGATAGAATATGGAGATGGAGGAGGTAGAATTTGAACATGGAGGAGGGTGGAATATGGAGCTGGAGGAGGTAGAATTTGGAGATGGAGGAGGTAGAATTTGGAGATGGAGGAGGTAGAATTTGGAGGTAGAGTTTGGAAATTAAGGAGGTAGAATATGGAGATGGAGGAGGGTATAATTTGGAGATGGAGGAGGGTATAATTTGGAGATGGAGGAGATAGAATATGAAGATGGAGAAGGCAGAATTTTTAAATGAAGGAGGTAGAATATTGAGATGGAGAAGGTAGAATTTTGAAATGAAGGAGGTAGAACATAAAGATGGAGGTAGAATATGGAGATGGAGGAGGTAGAATTTGGAGATGGAGGAGGTACATTTGGAGATAGATGAGGGTAGAATATGGAGATGGAAAAGGTATAATATGGGGATGGAGGAGGTAGAATTTTGAAATGAAGGAGGTAGAACATAGAGATGGAGGTAGAATATGGAGATGGGGTAGGGTAGAATATGAAGATGGAGGAGGTAGATTATGGAGATGGGGTATGGAGATGGGGAGGTAGATTATGGAGATGGGGGAGGTAGATTATGGAGATGGGGAGGTAGATTATGGAGATGGGGGAGGTAGAATATGGAGATGGAGGAATTAGAATTTTGAGATGGTGGAGGTTAGAATTTGAAAATGGAGGAGGTAGAATATGGAGATGGAGGGGATAGAATTTGCAGATGAAGGAGAGTAGAATATGAAACCGGAGGAGGTAGAATATGGAAAAGGTACAATTTGGAAATGGAGGAGGTGCAATTTGGAAATGGAGGAGGTATAAAATGGAATATGGAGGACGCAGAATATGTACTGTACGTGGAGGAAGTAGAATATGGAAATGGAGAGGTAGAATATGGAAATGGAGGAGGTAGAATTTGGAGATGAAGGAGAGTAGAATATGGAGATTTATGAGGGTAGAATATGGAGGCAGAATACGGAGATAGAGGAGGGTAGAATTTGGAGATGGAGGAGGTAGAAGATGGAGATGGAGGGGGTAGAATATGGAAATAGAGGAGGTAGAATATTGAGATGAAGGAGAGTAGAATAGGGAACTGGAGGAGGTAGAATATGGAGATGGAGGGGATAGAATTCGCAGATGAAGGAGAGTGGAATATGGAGCTGGAGGAGGTGGAATATGGAGCTGGAGGAGGTTAGAATATGGAGATGGAGGAGGTAGACTTTGGACATGGAAGAGGTAGAATTTGGAGATGGAGGAGGGTAGACGGAGGAGGTACTGTAGATTATGGAGAAGGTGGAGGTAGAGTTTGGAAATTAAAGCGGTTCTGCACCCATTTCATTTAGTAAATCTCTTTGCCTTCCAAATCAGGCAAAGAGTACTAAATGAAATGTTTTTTTTTTTTTTTTTTTTTTTACTTACCTTGTAATTGAAGACTTCCGGTCTTCTCTCTCTCTGCGGCGGCGGGCGGGGTCTCTGCGTCGATCGTCGTCACGGCGCACTGTCTCCTGGGATCTGGTGTCATTGATCCCAGGAGTCAGTGCGGGCATCTTCCGAAATCTCGCGAGATTTCGGCCACATCTTCCGAAATCTCGCGAGATTTCGGCCACATCTGCCGAAATCTCGTGAGATGTCGGCAGATGTGCCGTTACTGCGCACGCGCGAGTAACGGCGGTGCATGCTGGGCCATCTAAAGTTCCTGTGGGTGTTTCACATGCCCACAGGCAAGATGGCCCCCAGCACTAAAGAAGAAGACGAGGAACTTCATCGGACGAAAACCGGCGGCGATCGAGATGGAAGATGGAACAGGTGAGTCCCCTAATAAAGATAAGCATACTTTATATTACGTCCTAAAAAAAAAAATTTTTTTTTACAGAGTGCAGAACCGCTTTAAGGAGGTAGAATATGGAGATGGAGGAGGTAGAATATGGAAATGGAGGAGGTAGAATATGGAGATGGAGGAGGTGGAATTTGAAGATGGAGAGTAGAATATGGAGATTGAGATGGAGAAGGTAGAATATGGATACCGAAAAGGTAGAATATGAGATGGAGGAGGTAGAATATGGAGATGGAGGAGATGCAATTTGGAGATGGAGGAGGTCGAATATGGACCATGGAGGAGGCAGAATATGTACTGTACGTGGAGGAGTTAGAATATGGAGATGGAAGAGGTAAAATTTGGAGATGGAGAGGGATACAATAACTGTGAGGAATAATATGATGAAAAAAGAAAAGTTCAGCTTTTAGGTAGAGGTGGGAAATATTATGAGCTCAATTTTAGAAAGATGTTTTGGGAACTAGCATGACCTCCATGCTAATATTCCAAATAGTAATGTGAAAGGAGACTAAAAGTGTGAGGTGAGGAATAGAGAGATAGATTTGGATGTCATCGGTATAGTAAAGCCATGGGGGGGGGGGGGGTCATCAGGTGGAAGGGGGGAGGTGTAAAAAGCGAATAGAATGAGTCTCAGAATGCAGTCTTGAGGGACACATACAGAAAGCAGGAGAGGAGAAGAGGAGATTTGCCGCGTAAACACGGTCGGATTTTCCAACAGGAAAATTCCGACCGTGTGTCGGCTCCATCGGACATTTTCCGTCGGAATTTCCGACAAACAAAATTTGAGATCTGGATCTCAAATTTTCCGACAACAAAATCCGTTGTCGGAAATTCCGGTCGTGTGTACACAATTCCGACGCACAAGGTTCCACGCATGCTCGGAATCAAGCAGAAGAGTTATTAGCTATTGAACTTAATTTTTCTTGGCTCGTCGTTCGTGTTGTACGTCACCGCGTTCTTGGCGATCGGAATTTCCGACAAGATTTGTGTGACCGTGTGTATGCAAGACAAGTTTGAGCCAACATCCGTCGGAAAAAAAAAAACATGGATTTTGTTGTCGGAATGTGCGATCGCGTGTACGCGGCATTAGAGTTGTAGGTGACACGAAAGGAACTCCGTGATAGGTAGGAGAACCAGGAAAGAGGAAGCCAAGAAAGTGGAATTCTGGAAACAAGGATGAGCAGGCTGACCGCGCTCCAAATGATGAGGATTATAAACGGAATTTATTGAAATCTTCAGTATACAAAGTGTTCAAACATCGCAGCTCCAAACCAAGGATGACGGTTAACGCGTTTCACGCAGAATGCGCTTAATCGTAACTGAAGCTCACCTGTAAGAAGGCAGCTTAAATCATCCAAATCCACCACGTTAACGTGATTACACTTTCTACCACTAGAGGACTCTGTTGAGTTAATTAAATTTCGGAATGACCCGGTCAGCAGCAGCGTAGCCTCCTCAGTGTTGGTTTGCTGTCTGTCTGTGAAGACTCATACATATATATATATATAACGATAGATACGCCTATGGGATGTGATTGGTTGAAAGGCAATGTTCTTGTTTAAAATAGATCTATGGCCAGAATTAAAAACCATATCTTCATCTCTACATTGTATGACAATTTTTCTAGTTTCCTATTAATCTGAACCATCTTTGTGAGATCCCCAAACGATGACTTCCTTGAACTTTGTGACACATAGTCCCTATGCCCTGTAAGTAGGTACTGATGTGTCACACATTTCACAGAGCCTGCCTTCAAAACCAATGGCCCTCACCCTTCAGGCCTCCTGACAGCTGAAAATCCCCAAACCTTCCAAACCATTCCTTCCAGCAATCATAGTGCCCTTCAGAGGCGGCTCTCTAATTAGGCAAATTAGGCGGTCGCCTTAGGCCTCCCACTCCCATGGGGCCTCGTGGCCACCTAATTCACCTGATGTGTGTGGGAGTTGGAGGGAATGTTCACTTGAATTTTTTTTTCCCGTTTTGGGCGTGCGTGGGTTATAGATTTGCCTAAGGCCTCACAAAGCCTAGAGCCGCCTCTGGTGCCCTTAATCTCCGAAAACTGGCCCTGAGCCCCAGTGCCCCCAAGACCACTGAGAGCCCTTAGCCCCGACAGTGCCCTTCAACCACCCACAGTTTCCCCCCAGCTTCCCACAGTGTCACCTAACTTCCCAAAGTGCTGACCAGTCCATAGCTCCCAACTGTCCCTGATTTCGAGGGACTGTCCCTGATTTCGAGGGACTGTCCCTGATTTCGAGGGACTGTCCCTGATTTCGAGGGACTGTCCCTGATTTCGAGGGACTGTCCCTGATTTGGATCAAAGTTCCCTCTTTCCTCCACATTTGTCCCTCATTTTGGTCTGATCTACATAATTGTATATAAAATGCACTTTTTATCTTTCAAATAGTGTTTACCGGTGATAAAACTTTCATCCGATTTCGAAATTGTTGCATTTGTACATTTCAAAAGCCAATATAAAGGAATAGTAGCGGTAAAAAAAGTACTTTAATCATTTTTTTGTGAGTAATTCTCCTTTAAGAGGGGCGTGACAGGGGGCGTGTCCTATGCCTACATACTTTTGCTAATAGTTGTCCCTTGTTCCCATATCACAAAGTTGGGAGGTACGCCAGCCCATTGCAGTGCCACCCTAGCCTTCTGCAGAACCACCAGCCCCAGGTCTGTACACCTGCTGTGCCCATTATGAGGGGTTCCCACCATCCCTGTGCTGAGTTCCCGGGTCTGTACACCCGCTGTGCCCATTATGAGGGGTTCCCACCATCCCTGTGCTGAGTTCCCTGGGTCTGTACACCTGCTGTGCCCATTATGAGGGGTTCCCACCATCCCTGTGCTGAGTTCCCGGGTCTGTACACCCGCTGTGCCCATTATGAGGGGTTCCCACCATCCCTGTGCTGAGTTCCCAGGTCTGTACACCCGCTGTGCCCATTATGAGGGTTCCCACCATCCCTGTGCTGAGTTCCCGGGTCTGTACACCTGCTGTGCCCATTATGAGGGGTTCCCACCATCCCCGTGCTGAGTTCCCAGGTCTGTACACCCGCTGTGCCCATTATGAGGGGTTCCCACCATCCCTGTGCTGAGTTCCCGGGTCTGTACACCTGCTGTGCCCATTATGAGGGGTTCCCACCATCCCGTGCTGAGTTCCCAGGTCTGTACACCCGCTGTGCCCATTATGAGGGGTTCCCACCATCCCTGTGCTGAGTTCCCGGGTCTGTACACCTGCTGTGCCCATTATGAGGGGTTCCCACCATCCCTGTGCTGAGTTCCCTGGTCTGTACACCGCTGTGCCCATTATGAGGGGTTCCCACCATCCCCTGTGCTGAGTTCCCGGGTCTGTACACCCGCTGTGCCCATTATGAGGGGTTCCCACCATCCCTGTGCTGAGTTCCCGGGTCTGTACACCTGCTGTGCCCATTATGAGGGGTTCCCACCATCTCTGTGCTGAGTTCCCGGGTCTGTACACCCGCTGTGCCCATTATGAGGGGTTCCCACCATCCCTGTGCTGAGTTCCCGGGTCTGTACACCTGCTGTGCCCATTATGAGGGGTTCCCACCATCCCTGTGCTGAGTTCCCGGGTCTGTACACCCGCTGTGCCCATTATAAGGGGTTCCCACCATCCCTGTGCTGAGTTCCCGGGTCTGTACACCTGCTGTGCCCATTATGAGGGGTTCCCACCATCCCTGTGCTGAGTTCCCGGGTCTGTACACCTGCTGTGCCCATTATGAGGGGTTCCCACCATCCCTGTGCTGAGTTCCCGGGTCTGTACACCTGCTGTGCCCATTATGAGGGGTTCCCACCATCCCTGTGCTGAGTTCCCGGGTCTGTACACCTGCTGTGCCCCATTATGAGGGGTTCCTACTATCTCACCATGCTCCACCTTTATCACTTTCATGGATTTTTATGGGTTTCTTGCAGAGTTCCTCCAGTATCTCCATCACATTGGAATCTCGGGGGTCTCATTGACCCAGACTGCTATGAATGGATGGAAGGCTCATTAGCCCCCCGCAGTGTCACTGTGAATGCAGAGACCCCCTCCGGAGGGGCCATTCAGGGACATCACAGGGGATTTGATGGCATTAACCTCCTCAAAAGAGAAACACTTTCACTAATCTGCATTTACAAGTCTAATCGTGGCAGAAACCGATCTCCGGTCCCCGTCAGCCTTTCCCTGCCGAATCCTCACAACAAGGCGCCCTCCACTTGTGTCGGCTCACACGATGCCAGGGAGCTCAGCTTTAAATTGCCCACCATTGTGGCATTCCTATTGGGTCTCATAGTATGGCTAGTTACTAGTTCTGAAGTTTTTTACCATCACATGTAGTACTTACCCTGTTTCCCTGAAAATAAGACCTAGTGTGATTGTCGGGGATGGCTGCAATATAAGCCCTACCCCCCAAATAAGCCCTAGTTAAAGTCCTTGTAGGTCTTATTTTCAGGGTAGGGCTTATTTTCGGGGAAACAGGGTAGGGCTTATTTGGGGGGGTAGGGCTTATATTGCAGCCATCACCGACAATCACGCTAGGTCTTATTTTCGGGGAAACAGGGTAGTATTAGTATTGGGTCTGAGTTAGGATTAGCTACTTGGTATTAGTGTTAGGGTTACAGGGATAGAGCTAGAATGACCTACTTAGTATTACACTAATACTAAGTAACTCATCCTTACTCTAACCCTATTACCCTAACACTAATACCAGGGGCAGACTGACAAATCATGGGGGCCCCGGGGCAATAGGAGATTATGGGGCCCCCAGGCAATCAGAGATTATGGGGCCACACAGTATATACACACACAGTATACAATCACACAGTATACACAGACATGTACACACAGTATACAATCACATATATACACAGACATGTTTCTATTGGCTGAGAAGGTACTGGAGAGGTGGGGCAGCTATAATCTCGGGATTTTTAGACCAAAAGGATGCCGGTAAGGGACATTTCAGAGAAAACACAGATTTTTACATACTGTCCCTGGTTTTACTGAGGCTGGCAACCCTGATGGGGCCCCCTAGTGGCCCAGGGTCCTCGGGAAGTGCCCGAGTGGCCGAATGGTCAGTCCGCCCCTGACCAATACTACATAGTTAATCCTAGCTCTACCCCTTTTACCCTAACACTAATACTAAGTAGCTCATCCTAGCTCTATAACTTTTACCCTAAAGCCCCGTACACGCGATCGGACTTTCCCACAACAAAACCGTGGAAATTTGTTCTAAGGGCGTTGGCTCAAACTTGTCTTGCATTACACACGGCCACACAAATGTTGGCCAACATTTACGAACGTATTGGTTTTTCAGCTCTTTAGCGCCACCCTTTGGGCTCCTTCTGCTAATTTCGTGTTAGTAGAAGTTTGGTGAGTGTTGATTCTTGCTTTTCTTTTTTCGCGTTTTTCATTTTGTGCTTTTCAGTTCGCTTCTGAACGGCCGTTCCTCAACCAGACATCGGATGAGATAACGTGTTATTTATTATTGGCCTTGGAGTTATTGCTTTGACCCAAGTCCAGGAACAGGAGGAAGAGGAGTTCTTGGACCAAAAATTGGTTGGTTTATTAATGGTGACCAATTATGTCATATGCCTTTGCTGCGGGAGCTCCAGGAGAATAATCCGGATGGTTTTCGGAATTATCTCCGGATGACGGACCCCTGCTTTCACCAACTCTTGGCATTGTTGACCCCCCCCCCCTATATTAAGAAGCAGGACACATGCATGAGGCTTTTATTTTTTTTTTGGTTGAAT
The DNA here is from genome assembly GCA_028564925.1 of Lithobates sylvaticus. Classification (NCBI taxonomy): domain Eukaryota; kingdom Metazoa; phylum Chordata; class Amphibia; order Anura; family Ranidae; genus Lithobates; species Lithobates sylvaticus. Next base: position 623,479,477 of record CM053027.1, on the reverse strand, counting down.
AATAATGATTTTATTTTTTATATATTCTCTATATTTTTGGATGCATAGAATGCACTTTTTGGTTAAGTTCTATTGGCAGATAGCATGTCAAATTTTTCTTTTTTTTTTTTTTTATTATGTACAAATTAAAAAAAAAAAACATAATAATATTATTCTTGATATCACTAGAAAAAAAAAGCCTTTGAAAATTAGTTTGCAATAACTCCATCAGTATCACCAGCAAAGCAGCTTCATTTTTATCCCATTAAAGAAGAAGAGAATTGTGCGCTGCATTTGTAGATTTCATAATTTGCCGTGTCACGAATGTTAATTCTCCATTACGAGCGCGAGTTTACAAGACCGACCGCTTCTGCGTCTGAGCATGCGTGGACTTTTGTGCGCGGTCTTGTGTACACACGCCCGGAAAATCCGACAACAGACATTTGTTGGCGGAAAATTTGAGAGCATGCTAGCCAACATTTGTTGGCGGAAAGTCCGACAACAATCGTCCGATGGAGCGCACACACGGTTGGACTTTCCGCCAACAAGCCCACATCCAACATTTCCCGTCGGAAAGTCCGATCGTGTGTATGGGGCATAACACTAATACTAAGTAACAGGATAATAGGGTAATGCGGCGTACACCCGGACGGAATTTCCGATGGAAACAGTCCGATGGGAGCTTTTCATCGGATTTTCCGACCGTGTGTATGCCCATATGTCTTTTTCTGTCGGAATTTCCGACAGACTTTGGATTGAGAACCTGTTCTTAATTTTTCCGATGGAAAACCTTTCTATCGGATTTTCCGATCGTGTGTATGCAATTCCGACACGGATGTCTGTTGCCGGACTTTCCAATCGTGTATACACAAGTTACACAAGTCCGTCGGACAAAAGTCCAAAGTACAAACACGCATTGCTCGGAATGAAGGACGAGCCGGAAGTGATCGCTCTTGTAAAACTAGCGTTTGTAATGGAGATATCACAGGACTATAGAACTTCCTTTTTATCGGCTCGCCGCACATCTTGTACATCACTACGTTCGTAATTGTTGGCCAACATTTGTGTGACCGTGTGTATGCAAGACAAGCCAACACCCTTCGAACAAAATTCCACGGTTTTGTTGTCGGAAAGTCCGATCGTGAGTGCGTGGTATAAATCTTTAATCCTAACACTAGCTCTTCCTAACTCTACTGCCGCGTACACACGGTCGGAATTCTCGTCGGAAAAAGCTCTGATGGTTTTCCCGTCGGAATTCCGACGAAATTTCGCTCTAACTGTCTTGCCTACACACAGTCACACCAAATTCCGACGGTCAGTAACACAGCGGCATAAAACACGTTCGACTGCACTATAAAAAGGGAAGTTTAATGCTTCCGAGCATGCGTCGAATTGTTTCCGAGCATGCGTCGAATTGTTTCCGAGCATGCGTCGGAATTTTGCGTGTCGGAATTGCATACACACGATCGGAAAATCCGATAGAAAGGTTTTCCGTCGGAAAAATTGAGAACAGGTTCTCAATCCAAAGTCCTACGAAAATTCCGACAGAAAAAGACCGTTGGGCGTACACACGGTCGGAAAATCCGATGAAAAGCTCCCATCGGACTGTTTCCATCAGAAATTCCGACCGTGTGTACGCCGCATTAGGGTTAGTTACTTAGTATTAGTGTTATACCCCGTACACACAAGCGGATTTCCGTCGGAAAAATCTTGGATGGTTTTTCAGACGGAATTCCGCTCCAAGCTTGTCTTGCATACACACGGTCACACAAAAGTTCTCTGAAACTTTCGATCGTCAAGCACGCGGTGACGTACAACACTACGACGAGCCGAGAAAATTAAGTTCAATGCTTCCGATCATGCATCGAATTATTTTTCCGAGCATGCGTAGGAAATTTGCACGTTGGAATTGCTACAGGCGATCGGAACTTTTTACGACCAAAAAATTGAGATCCTGCTCTCAGTCTTTTGCTGGCTGGAATTCAGCCAGCAAAAGTCCGATGGAGCAATACACACGGTCGCGTTTTCCGACCAAAAGCTCACATTGGACTTCTGCTGGCCGAATTTTTAGACATGTGCACAATAAAAAAATTTGTTTATTTTCGTTTCGTTTCTGTTCGTTTCCGTTGATTCGTAACGATTCGTAAATTCGTAAGTCGTCGGTGTTCGTATTCGTAACGATTCGTATTTTCGTAAGAGTTATTTTTTCGTTGATTCGTTTTTCCGTTAGTTTAATTTTCGTTTATTCGAAATTCGGACGCATTCGTATTTTCGTAGATTTAGTTACATTTGTACTTTCGTTAGATTGATTTATTCGTACTTTCGTAACATTGTTTTCGTAGATTCGTAATCGGAGCATAATTCATAATGTTATGTAATGTGTATGCTATTATTACATTGTAAGAGACACGAATCGAAAAAAAAAGTTACGAATGTACGAATTTTTTCGTTCAATCCATTCGAAGCACGTTAAGCAGCGCCATTGTAAGAGACACGGAAAATTACGAATCGAAAAAAAAAAAAGTTACGAATGTACGAATTTTTTCGTTCATTTTGATTTTCGTTGTTCCAGTTTTCGTTTTTCGGGTTTTCCTCTTTCGTAGTTTCGTTGTTTCTAATTTGGTTATTTCGGATTTTCGTATTCGTTCGATTCGATAATTCGTTAAAATTTTTAGCGAATCATTCGTTCATTCGTACGATAACGAATGAACGAATATGACAAATTTTAACGGAAAACGAAAAAAAAAAACGAAAATGAATTGCACATGTCTACGAATTTCCGATCGTGTTTAGGATAATATTGTTAGAGTACAAAATAGTTACCTAGTATAAGGTTAGGATTAGTGTAGGTACCCTGTTTCCCCGAAAATAAGACCTAGCGTGATTGTCGGTGATGGCTGCAATATAAGCCCTACCCCCCAAATAAGCCCTACCCTGTTTCCCCAAAAATAAGCCCTACCCTAAAAATAAGACCTACAAGGACTTTAACTAGGGCTTATTTGGGGGGTAGGGCTTATATTTTAGCCATCACCGACAATCACGCTAGGTCTTATTTTCGGGGAAACAGGGTAGTAGTGTATGGGGGGGGGGGGGGGGGGGTATCAGAAATAAAAGTATTTTAATACACTTTACCTACAGTGGGGGGAAATAATGATTGGCTCCCCATAGATTTTGGAAGTTTGCCCACTTACATAGAAATGAAGGGTCTATCATTTTTTATCATAGGTGTATTTTATATGATGGAGACAGAATATCAACCAAAAATCCAGAAAAAACACAATACAAATGTTATAAATGGAGTTGCAGTTCGGTGAGTGATATAAGTCTTTGATCCCCAAGAAAAACACGACTTGGTGGAGGAACCCTTGTTGGGAAGCCCAGAGGTCAGACGTTTCTTGTAGTTGGTGACCAGGTTTTGCACATCTCAGGAGGGATTTTGGTCCTCAGATCTTCTCCAAATCCTTGAGGTTTTCTTGGCCGTCTCTTGGCAACTCGAAGCTTCAGCTCCCTCCATACATTTTCTATAGGATTAGGATCTGGGAGACTCTGGCTGGGCCACCACTCCACGACCTTCATGTGCTTCTTCTGGAGGAAACAACTATTAGGATTTGTACAAAAGTTGGAAAAAATATATACCGTATTTATCGGCGTATAAAACGCACTTTTCCCCCCTTAAAACCGGGGGAAAGTCGTGGGTGCGTGTTATACGCCCATACCCCCCAAAAAAAGTGACAAAAATGTCGAAAAATAGCGAGCGCTGCCGAAAAAGACTGAATCGCCGCCGAAAAAAAAAAAAACGAAGCGCCGCCGGAAAAGACAGAGCTGACTGTTCGGCTCCGTTCGTAGTCCCGCCTCCCTGCGCTCGCTCCGGAAACAGCAGGGAGGCGGGACCGCGAGCGGAGCCGAACAGTCTGTTCGGTCTTTTTCGGCGGCGCTTCTGTCTTTTTCGGCGGCGGTGTCTTGGCGGCGCAAAATTTAAACGCGGGCAAGACTGCAAATGACGCTGGCAAGCTACAATGACACTGGGCAAGCTACAATGACACTGGGCAAGCTACAGTGACAGTGGGCAAGCTACAATGACACTGGGCAAGCTACAATGACACTGGGCAAGCTACAATGACACTGGGCAAGCTACAATGACACTGGGCAAGCTACAATGACACGGGGGAAGCTGCAATGACACTGGGCAAGCTGCAATGACACGGGGCAAGCTGCAATGACACTGGGCAAGCTACATTGACACTGGGCAAGCTGCAATGACACTGGGCAAGCTGCAATGACACTGGGCAAGCTGCAATGACACTGGGCAAGCTACAATGACACTGGGAAAGCTACAATGACACTGGGCAAGCTACAATGACACTGGGAAAGCTACAATGACACTGGGCAAGCTGCAATGACACTGGGAAAGCTACAATGACACTGGGCAAGCTGCAATGACACTGGGCAAGCTGCAATGACACGGGGCAAGCTGCAATGACACTGGGCAAGCTGCAATGACACTGGGCAAGCTGCAATGACACGGGGCAAGCTGCAATGACACGGGGCAAGCTGCAATGACACTGGGAAAGCTGCAATGACACTGGGCAAGCTGCAATGACACTGGGCAAGCTGCAATGACACGGGGCAAGCTACAATGACACTGGGCAAGCTACAATGACACTGGGCAAGCTGCAATGACACTGGGAAAGCTGCAATGACACTGGGCAAGCTACAATGACACTGGGCAAGCTGCAATGACACGGGGCAAGCTACAATGACACTGGGAAAGCTGCAATGACACTGGGCAAGCTGCAATGACACTGGGCAAGCTGCAATGACACGGGGCAAGCTACAATGACACTGGGCAAGCTACAATGACACTGGGCAAGCTGCAATGACACTGGGAAAGCTGCAATGACACTGGGCAAGCTGCAATGACACTGGGCAAGCTGCAATGACACTGGGAAAGCTACAATGACACTGGGCAAGGCTGCAAAATTTAGTTTTTTTCCTCAGAACAGTAATGGGGTTCTGAGGGTTAACTGTGTAGGTTTATTCTGGCATCAGTTTGGCTGGGCTGTGTTGGGGTTCAGCCTGGTCATGGGTACAGTGAGGTGCACATGACAGACCTAGAACCAGGCCTGGTTGGACGCTTTGAGTATCAACTCTCCCCGGAGCCAATCAGTGGGTGCGCCCTAGACATGTGCAATTAGTTTTTTTTTTTTTTTCAGTTTTCCGTTAAAATTCGTTATATTCGTTCATTCGTTATCGTACAAATGAACGAATGATTCGCTAAAAATTGTAACGAATGTTCGAATCGAACGAATACGCAAAACAACGAAAATCCGAAATAACCAAATTAGAAACAACGAAACTACGAAAGAAGAAAATCCGAAAAATGAAAACAGGAACAACGAAAATCAAAATGAACGAAAAAATTCGTACATTCGTAACTTTTTTTTTTTTTTGTTGAATTGGTAATTTTCCGTGTCTCTTACAATGGCGCTGCTTAACGTGCTTCGAACGGATTGAACGAAAAAATTCGTATATTCGTAACTTTTTTTTTTTTCGATTCGTAATTTTCCGTGTCTCTTACAATGGCGCTGCTTAACGTGCTTCGAATGGATTGAACGAAAAAATTCGTACATTCGTAACTTTTTTTTTTTCGATTTGTAATTTTTCGTGTCTCTTACAATGGCGCTGCTTAACGTGCTTCGAACGGATTGAACGAAAAACTTCGTACATTCGTAACTTTTTTTTTTTCAATTCGTAATTTTCCGTGTCTCTTACAATGGCGCTGCTTAACGTGCTTCGAATGGATTGAACGAAAAAAATTTGTACATTCGTAACTTTTTTTTTTTCGATTCGTAATTTTCCGTGTCTCTTACAATGGCGCTGCTTAACGTGCTTCGAATGGATTGAACGAAAAAATTCGTACATTCGTAACTTTTTTTTTCGATTCGTAATTTTCCGTGTCTCTTACAATGTAATAATAGCATACACATTACATAACATTATGAATTATGCTCCGATTACGAATCTACGAAAACAATGTTACGAAAGTACGAATAAATCAAATCTAACGAAAGTACGAATGTAACTAAATCTACGAAAATACGAATGCGTCCGAATTTCGAATAAACGAAAATTAAACTAAACGGAAAAACGAATCAACGAAAAAATAACTCTTACGAAAATACGAATCGTTACGAATACGAACACCGACGACTTACGAAATTACGAATCGTTACGAATCAACGGAAACGAAACAAAACGAAAATAAACAAATTTTTCTATCGTGCACATGTCTAGTGCGCCTGGCCCCGCTGTGTAGTCTGGAGAGGGGTACTTAAGGTGTTGAAGTCACGTGTTCGGCCGGAGCTGTCTGTTCCTGAATCTGGACCAGGGCAGCCCCGCGAGGGGTCCCGGGCCCGGGAGCGTGTGCCGCCCCGCAACATGGTCAGTTTGACAAGCCCCACAGACCCGCTTGGTTTGGGGCAAAGGATCCGTCTGTTCCCGAGTCTCGGAACCGGCTGGTCCGAGGCGCAGTAACTGAGGGAGGATTCAAGCGTCCGGGTGCGCTCTCAACCTTGGAGGGGCACCGCAGCTCGTGTAAGCGACCGGAGGAGGACTCTTGGGAGGAGGGCCAACAAGCTGGCATCTCAAGAAGAGCCTGGTTGCTGGGTTGTTATGGACACTGACGAATCCGCAGTTTCGAAGTACTGCCAAGGAGACAGAGAAAGTTCCAAGTATTGAGAAAAGGTTCCTATTCACTTTCGGTTGAAAGTTTATTCAGTGTCAGAGACTTTGCAAGTTTCCGGACCAAAGTGCTGACTGCCATAATCTCTGGCTGGAGATTTGTTCAGCTTTGAAGCGCCCAGCTGCGAGTGGCTACTCTCTGGGCCTTTGTTGGAGACATTTCAATTGTCAGCAGCTCAAGGTGCCCGTGTTTCTTCACCCTTGCCCTCTGTTCCCATACGAGACTGTGTTTGTTGGATGTTACCCCTGCAAATAAAAACCTTCTAAAAGGACTTTTATGGTGTCAGCGTCCAAAGTCGTTGGGTACTAACCCTGGGAAACCCTGGACATGGAGGAACAAGCCAAGTGGAGGTAACCGGTAAGCCCAAAAGTCAAGGCCGCCCCATCGAGGGTTATGGCAGCTACATATTGTTGAATAAACCTATAGCAAGCTAAAAAGTCCATTATTGATGGTGTTCCCAACGCCAAAAAAAAATGCTTTTAACCACTTTCAGCCCCGGACCAATTTGCAGCCAAAGGACCAGGCCCCTTTTTGCGATTCGGCACTGCGTCGCTTTAACTGACAATTGCGCGGTCGTGCGATGTGGCTCCCAAACAAAATTGGCGTCCTTTTTTTCCCACAAATAGAGCTTTCTTTTGGTGGTATTTTATCGCCTCTGCGGTTTTTATTTTTTGCGCTATAAACAAAAATAGAGCGACAATTTTGAAAAAAATGCATTATTTTTTATTTTTTGCTATAATAAATATCCCCCAAAAATATATAAAAAAACATTTTTTTCCTCAGTTTAGGCCGATACGTATTCTTCTACATATTTTTGGTAAAAAAAATCGCAATAAGCGATTATTGATCGGTTTGCGCAAAAGTTATAGCGTTTATAAAATAGGGGATAGTTTTATAGCATTTTTATTAATATTTTTTTTTTTACTAGTAATGGCGGCGATCAGCGATTTTTATTGTGACTGCGACATTATGGCGGACACATCGGACATTTTTGACACATTTTTGGGACCATTGTCATTTATACAGCAATCAATGCTATGTAAATGCATTGATTCCTGTATAAATGACAGTTGTAGTGAAGGGGTTAACCACTAGGGGGAGGGGAGGGGTTATGGGCTGTGACATGTGTGTGTTTTTTTACATTAGGGGGCGGGGCTGACGTCTGACGTCACTGATCGGCTTTCCCGATGACAGGGAACAGCCAATCAATGACAGGCAGAGTAGGAAGCGCGGGGAGAGGTTTGTTTACACAGACCTCTCCCCGTTCTTCAGCTCTGTGACCCGATCGCGGGACACCAGTGGCGATCGGGTCCACTGGTCCCACGGCCGGGGTCACAGAGCTCCCGACCGGGTCGCGACCCACGGGCAGGCATTTAAAGGATCACGTACAGGTACGTGATTTTTGCCTGCCCGTGCCATTCTGCACACGTATATGTACATGAGGCGGTCGGGAAGCGGTTAATAAAATATAAAAGCCACGACAAAGTAGTAGGTTGCACCCACACGTAAAAGTGGCAGCCTGGTGTGCGGATCTGGCTGGTTCCTAAGGCAGTAGTAGTGTGTAGCACTGACCCCCGAAGGAGCTGCTGGTTTTATTGGGCTTACCGTTACCTTACATAGTTACATAGTTAGGTTGAAAAAAGACACAAGTCCATCCAGTTCAACCACAAATAATAATAAAAAATAAATAATAATATCATACAATCCCATATACCCCATTCTGTACCCACAGTTGATCCAGAGGAAGGCAAAAAAAAACAGCAGAGCATGCTCCAATTTGCTAAAGCAGGGGAAAAAATTCCTTCCTGATCCCCCGAGAGGCAATCGGATTTTCCCCGGATCAACTTTACCTATAAATGTCAGTACCCAGTTATATTGTGTACATTTAGGAAAGTATCCAGGCCTTTCTTAAAGCAATCTACTGAGTTGGCCAGATCCACCTCTGCAGGGAGTCTATTCCACATTTTCACAGCTCTTACTGTGAAGAAACCTTTCCGTATTTGGAGATGAAATCTCTTTTTCTCTAGATGTAAAGATTCCCCCCTTGTCCTCTGGGATGAAGTGAATAATAAAGTAAAGTAAAGTGAATAACTCAACACCAAGTTCACTATATGGACCCCTTATATATTTATACATGTTGATCATATCCCCCCTTATTCTCCTCTTATCAAGAGTGAATAAATTCAGTTCCTCTAATCTTTCCTCATAGCTGAGCTCTTCCATGCCTCTTATCAGTTTGGTTGCCCTTCTCTGCACTTTCTCCAGTTCCCCGATATCCTTTTTGAGAACTGGTGCCCAAAACTGAACTGCATATTCCAGATGAGGTCTTACTAATGATTTGTACAGATGATATCTCTCTCTCTGGAGTCCATACCTCTCCTAATACAAGAAAGGACTTTGCTTGCTTTGGAAACAGCAGCTTGGCATTGCATGTTATTATTGAGCTTATGATCTACCAAAACCCCCAGATCCTTCTCCACTATGGATCCCCCCAGATCCTTCTCCACTATGAATCCCTCCAGATCCTTCTCCACTATGGATCCCCCCAGATCCTTCTCCACTATGGATCCCCCCAGATCCTTCTCCACCATGGATCCCCCCAGATCCTTCTCCACTATGAATCCCTCCAGATCCTTCTCCACTATGGATCCCCCCAGATCCTTCTCCACTATGGATCCCCCCAGATCCTTCTCCACCATGGATCCCCCCAGATCCTTCTCCACTACGGATCCCCCCAGATCCGTCTCCATTACGGATCCCCCCAGATCCTTCTCCACTACGGATCCCCCCAGATCCTTCTCCACTACGGATCCCCCCAGATCCTTCTCCACTACGGATCCCCCCAGATCCTTCTCCACTACGGATCCCCCCAGATCCTTTTCCACTACGGATCCCCCCAGATCCTTTTCCACTACGGATCCCCCCAGATCCTTTTCCACTACGGATCCCCCCAGATCCTTCTCCACTACGGATCCCCCCAGATCCTTCTCCACTATGGATCCCCCAGATCCTTCTCCACTACGGATCCCCCCAAATCCTTCTCCACTACGGATCCCCCCAGATCCTTCTCCACTACGGATCCCCCCAGATCCTTCTCCACTACGGATCCCCCAAATCCTTCTCCACTACGGTTCCCCCCCAGATCCTTCTCCACTACGGATCCCCCCAAATCCTTCTCCACTACGGTTCCCCCCAGATCCTTCTCCACTACGGATCCTCCCAGATCCTTCTCCACTACGGATCCTCCCAGATCCTTCTCCACTATGGATCCCCCCCAGATCCTTCTCCACTACGGATCCCCCCAGATCCTTCTCCACTACGGATCCCCCAGATCCTTCTCCACTACGGATCCCCCCCAGATCCTTCTCCACTACGGATCCCCCCAGATCCTTCTCCACTACGGATCCCCCAGATCCTTCTCCACTACGGATCCCCCCAGATCCTTCTCCACTACGGATCCCCCCAGATCCTTCTCCACTACGGATCCCCCCAGATCCTTCTCCACTACGGATCCCCCCAAATCCTTCTCCACTATGGATCCTCCCAGATCCTTCTCCACTACGGATCCTCCCAGATCCTTCTCCACTATGGATCCCCCCAGATCCTTCTCCACTATGGATCCCCCCAGATCCTTCTCCACTACGGATTCCCCCCAGATCCTTCTCCACTACGGATCCCTCCAGATCCTTCTCCACTACGGATCCCCCCAGATCCTTCTCCACTACGGATCCCCCCAGATCCTTCTCCACTACGGATCCCTCCAGATCCTTCTCCACTACGGATCCCCCAGATCCTTCCCCTACAGATCCTTCTCCACTACGGATCCCCCCCCCCCCGCCGCCCCCTCCCCACCCCCCCCCCCCCCCCCCCCCCCAGATCCTTCTCCACTACGGATCCCCCCAGATCCTTCTCCACTACGGATCCCCCCAAATCCTTCTCCACTATGGATCCTCCCAGATCCTTCTCCACTATGGATCCCCCCAGATCCTTCTCCACTACGGATCCCCCCCAAATCCTTCTCCACTATGGATCCTCCCAGATCCTTCTCCACTATGGATCCCCCCAGATCCTTCTCCACTACGGATCCCTCCAGATCCTTCTCCACTATGGATCCCTCCAGATCCTTCTCCACTACGGATCCCCCCAGATCCTTCTCCACTACGGATCCCCCAGATACTTCTCCACAATGGATCCCTCCAGATCCTTCTCCACTACGGATCCCCCCCAGATCCTTCTTCACTACGGATCCCCCCAGATCCTTCTCCACTATGGATCCCCCAGATCCTTCTCCACTATGGATCCCCCCAGCTGTACTCCCCCTAGTATGTATGATGCATATTCTTAGCCCCCAAGTGCAGAACTTTACATTTATCAACATTAACCACTTTCAGACCGGACCAATAGGCAGCCAAAGGACCAGGCCCCTTTTTGCGATTCGGCACTGCGTCGCTTTAACTGACAATTGCGCGGTCGTGCGACGTGGCTCCCAAACAAAATTGACGTCCTTTTTTTCCCACAAATAGAGCTTTCTTTTGGTGGTATTTGATCGCCCCTGCGGTTTTTTTATTTTTTTGTGCTATAAACAAAAAAGAGCGACAATTTTGAAAAAAATTGCATTCTTTTTTATTTTTTGGTATAATAAATATCCCCCAAAAATATATAAAAAAAACATTTTTTTTTCCTCGGTTTAGGACGATACGTATTCTTCTACGTATTTTTGGTAAAAAAAATCGCAATAAGCGATTATTGATTGGTTTGCGCAGAAGTTATAGCGTTTACAAGATAGGGGATAGTTTTATAGCATTTTTATTAATAATTTTTTTTTATTAGTAATGGCGGCGATCAGCGATTTTTTTATTGTGACTGCGACATTATGGCGGACACATCGGACATTTTTGACACATTTTTGGGACCATTGCCATTTATACAGCAATCAAAGCTATTTAAATGCATTGATTCCTGTATAAATGACACTGGCAGTGAAGGGGTTAACCACAAGGGGGCAGTGTAGGGGTTAAGTATGCCTAGGGGTGTGTTTCTTACTGTGGGGGGGCGTGGCTGTCAGCTAGTGAATGCTGATCTCTGCTCCAATCACAGGGAGCAGAGATCGGCGTCACTAGTTGCTAGGCAGAACGGGGAGATGCTGTGTATTTCCGCATCTCCCCGTTCAGCCTTCCCGTGAGACGATCGCGGGTGTCCCCGCAGCGATCGAGTCCGCGGGACCCGTGACCGGCCTCAAGGGGGTCCCGACTGGCGCAGGAGCGCACCGCTCCTGGCGCGCTCCCGATGGCACGGATGGCATTAAGGAGGGACTTATATATACGCCCTCCTGCCTGTCCGTGCCATTCTGCCGACGTATATCGTCGTGCGCCGGTCGGGAACGGGTTAAACCTCATCTGCCACATAGTCGCCCAATTAGACAGAGCATTAAGGTCGGCTTGTAAATTGGAGACCTCCTGTAAGGATGTTATTCCACTGCATAGCTTGGTGTCATCTGCAAAGACGGAAATGTTACTTTTGTTCCCAGACCCAATATCATTTATAAAGATATTAAAAAGTAAGGGTCCCAGCACTGAACCTTGGGGTACACCACTGATAACCTTAGACCATTCAGAGTAAGAATCGTTAAACCTTCTTGACCTCGTCTCCGTCTAGGGTTTCCCGTGGTAGATGGCCCAAAGAAATGTAGAAACTGACACTTGATCTTCCTTTTTGGGTTATGTATTTGAAAGATAACACAGTCTCTTAATGTGGGGTAGAGGGTTAGGAGGAAAGTTCCGGTACTTTTGGAACTGCAAGAATAGGAAGTCTCTTATTGTAGGAATCCAGATAATAACTGTTTCACAGCTGGATTCTCACCACCTCCGGATAGACCTCCTCTCACTAGGCCCAGCAGCCGGTAGGGTGTTTGGTAAAGCAAAGCCTCTGCCACAGACTTGAATGTAGAACACTTTAGGAAAAGTCTCTGCCACAGACTTGAGCATAACTGAGGGACATAGACACATTTAGAGAGCTATCATACGGTACCGGTATCTCTCAGCCGGTCCGGAGATACTGTATGAGTGTAGATCCATAAAGTGTCCTTCAACTGAGCCTTCAGGCCCCTTCAGAGAAACCAGCCTCGTGCATGGTCTTCTCCTGAAGAATCCTCCCCTGGATGCTCCTCCAGTTGCTAGGCCTCTCCTTAGACGAGACGGCACCGGACCACCTTTGGATAGTTAGGCCCCGATATCCATTCAGGCCTCTCCCTGCAGTTTGTTCGCCTCGGCTTATCCAGCCCCGAGACTCGGAATTGCATGGATCCGCACCCCAGGCCATGAGGGCTGGTCAGGAGGACCAAACAGACAGAAGATATCTTCTGGACCGCAAACCCCCGAAACACGTGATCTCAGTACCTTAAATACCCCCTCCCAGAAGGCACAGCAGGACAAACACTCCCACTGGGCAGGTTCTGAGAGAAAGAATGGTATCCTATACACCCAACTAAACTGCGTTCCCATACTTGCCGGCGGTGACAGCGACACCTACGGCCAAGTAGGACTCAGCGCGATCCAGCTAGACTGGTACTGAAATCATAATTTGGCAGAATTAGTCCCAACACCCAACTGTGGTTTCAGGAATATTAATTTTCAAAAACGCATAGCGTGTGCTCGTCAGGAGCCCGGCGATACACGTGCATTCCGCGTCCCGCTTGTAGGGGTAAAGCCTGGTGTGGGGGTGACAAATCAGGACCCGGAAGTGACGAATCCTGCGCTCCGACGTGCGTTTTGCCGTAAATGGCGTCTTCAGGAAGTGAATATATTTATTTATTTTATATATATTTTTGTTATGTTTTACTACTTACTAGTACAATTTATTATTATTATATTTCTTTTATTTATGGAATATAAATATTCCTTTCCTCCGGTGAAGAGCACCAAACAACAGAGTAGGAAAGATCAGATTACACACACAGCTGAAAGAGTCAAAGGAGGGGTATACTCACATTTATTAAAGCTGAAACTACCAAAAACAAAAAAAGAACAAGACAATCATTAAATATATAAAGAAAATATGTAAACGGCCACAGTGCCAATGAAATATCATGTCCATCCTCTGGTTTCAATGCATTGTAAGTTACTGATGCAGAACGACTGTGCAATTCTGGAGTCTTACCTTCACTTCATGGAGAATCAGAAAGTAGTGTGAGGTCATAGACAGCCAGATATGGAGTATTAAAAAGCCAGATAATAAGTTAGTCAGTTATACACAGGCTGCTAACAAGCAGGCTGGCAGTGATGGGATCTTCATTTACACAGCCTATCAGGACTCGCAATTGAGATTCCCTTGATGCACACATATAAAATTGCTGATCCATTGGCAGCCCCCGAACTCGGTTCCTTTAGGTGATTTTTTTTTTTTTAATTGGAAAACAAATTCTTTGGTAGCAAAGAAAGTTAACGTGTTTATTGCATCCTTGGCTATACAAAGAAAAAGGTAAGGAAGGAAGAGAAGAAGGGAAGAAGGGAGGGAAGGGAAGGGAGGAAGGAAAGTGAAGAAGGGAGGGAGGAGGGGAAGAAGGAGAGGAAGAAGGGAAGGGAGGAAGGGAATGGAAGGGAAGGGAATATGGGAGGAAGGTAAGGGGGGAAGGGAGGAAGGGGGGGAGAGGAAGGGAAGGGGGGAAGGAGGGAAGAGAAGAAGGGAGGAAGGGAGGGAGGGAAAGGAAGAAGGGAGGAAGGGAAGAAGGGAGGAAGGGAGGGAGAGTGGAAGAAGGCAGGAGGGAAGAGAAGAAGGGAGGGAAAGAAGGAAAGGAAGAAGGGAGGAAGGGAAGGGAAGAATGGAGGGAGGAAGGGAAGAAGGGAGGGAGGGGGGGAAGGGAAGGGAAGAAGGTAGGAAGGGAAGAATGGAGGGAAGAGAAGAAGGGAGAGAGAGAAGGGAAGAAGGAAGGGAAGAGAAGAAGGGAGGGAAGGAAGGAATGGGAAGAAGGGAGGGAAGAAGGGAGGGAAGAAGGGAGGGAAGAAAGGGAAGAAGGGAAGAAAGAAAGGGAAGAGGAAGGGAGGGGAGGAAGGGAAGAAGGGAGAGAGAGAAGGGAAGAAGGGAGGGAGAGAAGGGAAGAAGGGAAGTGTAGAAGGTAGGGAGAGAAGGGAATAAGGGAGGGAGGGAAAGGGAAGAAGGGAGGATGGAAAGGGTAGAAGGGAGGGAGGGAGGGAAGAAGAGAATCGAAGAAGGCAGAAAGGGAGGAAGGGAAGGGAAGAAGGGAGGGAGAGAAGGGAGGAAGGGAAGAGTAGAAGGGAGGGAGGGAAGAAGAGAATGGAAGAAGGCAGAAAGGGAGGGAGGGCAGAGAAGAAGGGAGGGAAGGAAGGAAAGGAAGAAGGGAGGAAGGGAAAGGAAGAAGGGAGGGAAGGGAAGAAGGGAGGGAGAGAAGGGGAAAAGGGAAAAAGGGAGGGAAGGAAGGGGAGAAGGGGAAAAGGGAAAAAGGGAGGGAAGGAAGGGAAGAAGGAATGAAGGAAAAAGGGAAGGAAAAGAAAGGGAAGGTAGGGAAGAAGGGCAGGAAGGAAAAAAATGAAGGATGGGAAGGAAGGAAGGGTGGAAGGGAAGGGAAGGGAAGAAAAGAAAAAAGGGATGAAAGAGGGAAATAAGGGAAGGAAGGAAAAAAAGGAAGGAAGCAAGGAAAAGGAAAGGAGGATGGAAGGGAAGAAAGGAATGGAGGAAAAAAAACGAAAGGAAAGATGAAAGGAAATGAAGAATGGAAGGAAAGGGAAGGAAGGAAGTAAAGGAATGGAGGGATGGAAGGAACGAAAGGGAAAGAAGGACAGAATGGAAGGACAAATATAGCTGAAGAGAATGATAAGTACATTCATAGAAAAGATAGTTCATGTGTGTTTATTTCAACCATTTGGCTACAGAAAGAAAGCAAAAGAGAAGGACGGGAAAGGATAGGAAAGGGTAAGGAAAGGAAAGACTAAGAAAGGGTATGAAAGGAGGGAAGAAAGGGAAGGCAGGGAGGAAAAGAGAAGGAAGCAACGGAGAAATGGAGGGAAGAGAAAAGAAAGGAAAAAGAAAGGGGAAGGAAAGCAAAGAGGAAAGAAAAGAGAATGAATGAAGGGAAGGGTAGGAAAGAAAAGAAGGGAAGAGAGGGAGGAAGAAAGAAAGGAAGGCAGGAAGAAAAAGAGAAGGAAGGAAGGGAGGAAGAAAAGGACAAATACTGTAAAGTTGAGGAGAATGAAAAATACTGCCATAGAAAGTTCATGTGTGTTTATTTCAACCTTGCAAAGGAAAGGGACGATGGAAGGTAAGACAAAAAGGAAAGAAGCAACAGAAGGAGGAAGGACAGAGAAGAAAGGAAGGCAGGCAGGAAAGGAAGGAAGGAAGGAAGGAAGGAAGCTCCATAAACATTGTTACTAATTTTCTTCCTATGATTTTTTCTATAGTGCTATATCCATACGGAAGATACCAGGAAGGAGACAGGTGGGGGTCTGGTCATCAGAGCTTACACTCTAATAGGAAAGGTTGGTGTATGTTGGGATGATGGCCGCGCCGGGGAATCATAGTACATAGTTCATTATCTCAGCATCACATTAGAGAACTTCCAGATGCTCAAAAGAGTCCTTTGCCCCCCCCCCCCCCCGGGGGGGCCCCTCCCTGTCCTCCAGCTCAGATGCTGGAAAGGGTCCTCATGGCAGATTGTAGTGTAATTAGTTTAGAGAGGGAAAGAAATCCTAATTGAATTAGGTATCTCCATTCTTCACAGGTCCGGCAGGCTGACAGTTGGGGCTCTCGTTCTGCAGACATGGAACATCTTCTTGATCTAATTAACTTGTTTAGCAACCTGCTCAGCTCAGAGACTCCAGACCGACACCAGCAGCTGGAGGGAGAGAGAGACCCCCCCAAATGTCCACGACACGCTGAACCCTGAGAGCAGGTCACCAGCACCGCCATACCGGGGACAATGGAGGGAGGGGGGGGATCATTCCACTACTACCCCCCCACCATCCTCCCTCCCTCCCTCCCTCCCTCTGCTTTCTCTAATAACCAGAAAGGGATGAGCCACCCAGATTGGAAACGTCAATTATGGGTGACACCACAGGTGCTCCTCCCCCCCCCCACATTTCCCAACCTTGGTTAGTAATACTTATTATATTCTCTAGATTATCATAGCACCAACATATACCGCAGTGCTGTACAGAGAACACCGAGCCAGTCATATCAGTCTCTGTACAGAGGAGCTTACACTCTAATGTCCCCCCAGTCATATCAGTCCCTGTACCAGAAGAGCTTACACTCTAATGCCCCCCCCCCAGTCACATCAGTCTCTGTACAGAGGAGCTTACACTCTAATGTCCCCCCAGTCATATCAGTCTCTGTACAGAGGAGCTTACACTCTAATGCCCCGCCCCCAGTCATATCAGTCTCTGTACAGAGGAGCTTACACTCTAATGTCCCCCCAGTCATATCAGTCTCTGTACAGAGGAGCTTACACTCTAATGTCCCCTCCCAGTCATATCAGTCTCTGTACAGAGGAGCTTACACTCTAATGTCTCCCCAGTCATATCAGTCCCTGTACAGAGGAGCTTACACTCTAATGTCCCCCCAGTCATATCAGTCCCTGTACAGAGGAGCTTACACTCTAATGTCCCCCCAGTCATATCAGTCCCTGTACCAGAGGAGCTTACACTCTAATTTACCCCCAGTCACATCAGTCTCTGTACCAGAGGAGCTTACACTCTAATGCCCCGCCCCCAGTCATATCAGTCTCTGTACAGAGGAGCTTACACTATAATGTCCCCCCAGTCATATCAGTCTCTGTACCAGAGGAGCTTAAACTCTAATGCCCCCCCCCCCCCCAGTCACATCAGTCTCTGTACAGAGGAGCTTACACTCTAATGTCCCTCCAGTCATATCAGTCTCTGTACAGAGGAGCTTACGCTCTAATGCCCCCCCCAGTCATATCAGTCTCTGTACAGAGGAGCTTACACTCTAATGTCCCCCCAGTCATATCAGTCTCTGTACCAGAGGAGCTTACACTCTAATGTCCCCCCAGTCATATCAGTCTCTGTACAGAGGAGCTTACACTCTAATGTCCCCCCAGTCATATCAGTCTCTGTACAGAGGAGCTTACACTCTAATGTCCCCCCAGTCATATCAGTCTCTGTACAGAGGAGCTTACACTCTAATGTCCCCCCAGTCATATCAGTCTCTGTACAGAGGAGCTTACACTCTAATGTCCCCCCAGTCATATCAGTCTCTGTACAGAGGAGCTTACACTCTAATGTCCCCCCAGTCATATCAGTCTCTGTACAGAGGAGCTTACACTCTAATGTCCCTCCAGTCACATCAGTCTCTGTACCAGAGGAGCTTACACTCTAATGCCCCCCCAGTCATATCAGTCTCTGTACCAGAGGAGCTTACACTCTAATTTCCCCCCAGTCATATCAGTCTCTGTACCAGAGGAGCTTACACTCTAATGTCCCCCCAGTCATATCAGTCTCTGTACCAGAGGAGCTTACACTCTAATGCCCCCCCCAGTCATATCAGTCTCTGTACAGAGGAGCTTACACTCTAATGTCCCCCCAGTCATATCAGTCTCTGTACCAGAGGAGCTTACACTCTAATGTCCCCCCAGTCATATCAGTCTCTGTACAGAGGAGCTTACACTCTAATGTCCCCCCAGTCATATCAGTCTCTGTACAGAGGAGCTTACACTCTAATGTCCCCCCAGTCATATCAGTCTCTGTACCAGAGGAGCTTACACTCTAATGTCCCCCCAGTCATATCAGTCTCTGTACCAGAGGAGCTTACACTCTAATGCCCCGCCCCCAGTCATATCAGTCTCTGTACAGAGGAGCTTACACTCTAATGTCCCCCCAGTCATATCAGTCTCTGTACCAGAGGAGCTTACACTCTAATGCCCCCCCCAGTCATATCAGTCTCTGTACCAGAGGAGCTCACACTCTAATGTCCCCCCAGTCATATCAGTCTCTGTACCAGAGGAGCTTACACTCTAATGCCCCCCCCCCCCCAGTCATATCAGTCTCTGTACCAGAGGAGCTTACACTCTAATGACCCCCCAGTCACATCAGTCTCTGTACCAGAGGAGCTTACACTCTAATGTCCCCCCAGTCATATCAGTCTCTGTACAGAGGAGCTTACACTCTAATGTCCCCCCAGTCATATCAGTCTCTGTGCAGAGGAGCTTACACTCTAATGCCCCCCCTCATAGTCACACTCTAGTATTATACATTTATATAGCTCTGACATAAAATTGATATATCTGATGGCAGGTCCTCTTTATGTACAATGCCGAGAATGATTGTGTTATGATGATCGGGGGGGGGCGACAGATCTCATTGGTCCTCCCAGCTCCAAAGTCACTCCTAAAAATTTGTAAAATAGGGGGGGGGGGGGGTTCATAGGGCGATCAATGGTCGCCCAGCCCCCCCCCCCCACATGTTCTAGGTGCCCCCCCAGTGTACGGGTCATCTTTGCCGGCGTCTATGGTCCTCTTCCTTTTCCGGTGGTGAGTGGCAGGAGGTCGGCCGCCGTGGGGCGAGGATTTCATTATCGCCCTCATTAGGAGATTATATCTTTACATCTGGACGTTAATCGTCCTCAGTGACAGAACATTTCTCTGTCATATTAGCTGCGGCCATTTCTATCCCCCCCCCCCCCCCAAATATTGCAAATCCAATACAAATGCGATTATCCGGAGGGAATCAGATGCTAATTGGATCGGGAAGAGTCCGTATAAAGGTGGATGATGGCTGCAGGGTGGGGGTGGGGGACAGGAAGAGAGGCAGCTGTTCCGGAGCGATCGATACGGGATAGGATGCACAACCGTCTCGTAGATTGCAAGCTCCCACGGTCACTCCTGCCGCCGGGCGAAAGCGTAAATTAGAGGAAAAGAGGCGAAGCGGTGAGAGAGCCGACACCCCAGACAGTATAGGATAGGGATTGCGAACCTTGGCACCTCAGATGTTTTGGAACTACATTTCCCATGATGCTCCACTACACTGCAGAGCGCATGAGCATCATGGGAAATGTAGTTCCAAAACATCTGAGGTGCCAAGGTTCACCATCACTGGTATAGGATGTGACGGGGACATGGTGGGGGGGTGTGTCCACCAGACTGAGAGACGTGTGAAGGCCAGGGGTTCCCAACTCCGCCCACTCCGCCCAACTCCGCCCACTCCGCCCTTCTTTATAGTGAGAGGGAAGCTGCCCTGCATGCAATTCCGGTGAAATCTCCCCAAAACCGGAAATATCCCCTCATTGTACACAACTCTACAGACCCTTATAGGACACGGGTGTCGGGAGATCGGGGGGTGATGGTGTTGGGCTTACCGAGACGGTTGGTGTTGAATTTAATGAATTTATTGGCTGAATCAAATGGCTCACGCCCACCATCAATGGGTGGAGTCTACAGATGGAAGGGTTAGTGTTGGGTTTACTGGAAAGGTCGGTGTAGAGGTTACGGGGAGGGTCAGTGTTGGGGTTACGGGGAAGTTTTGTGTTGGGCTTACGGGAAGGGGTCAGAGTTGGGGCTACAGGGAGTGATAGTGTTGGGGTTAAGTAAAGGGTTAGTGTTGAGGTTACAGGGAAGGTAAGTGTTGGGGTTACGGGGAGGGTCAGTCTTGGGCTTATGGGAAAGGTCAGTGTTGGGCTTACAGGGAAGGTTAGTGTTGGGGTTATGGGGAGGATTAGTGTTGAGGTGACGGGGAAGGTCAGTGTTGAGGCTACAGGAAAGTTTAGTGTTCGGGTAATGGGAACGTTTAGTGTTGGGGTTACGGGGAAGGTCAGTGTTGGGTTATGGGGAAGGTCAGTGTTGAGGTTACGAGGAAGTTTAGTGTTGGGGTTATGGAGAGGGTTAGTGTTGGGGTTACGGGGAAGATTAGTGTTGAGGTTACATTGAAGCTTAGTGTTGGGTTACGGGGAAGGTCAGTGTTGGGTTACAGGGAAGGTAAGTGTTGGGGTTACGGGGAGGGTCAGTGTTGGGGTTACAGGGATGGTCAGTCTTGGGCTTATGGGAAAGGTCGGTGTTGGGCTTATGGGGAGGGTCAGAGTTGGGGCTACAGGGAGGGATAGTGTTGGGGTTACGAGGAAGGTCAGTGTTGGGGTTACGAGGAAGTTTAGTGTTGGGGTTACGAGGAAGGTTAGTGTTGAGGTTACATGGAAGGTTAGTGTTGGGGTTACGGGGAAGGTCAGTGTTGGGGTTACGGGGAAGGTTAGTGTTGGGGTTACGGGGAAGGTTAGTGTTGAGGTTACATGGAAGGTTAGTGTTGGGGTTACGGGGAAGGTCAGTGTTGGGGTTACGGGGAAGGTTAGTGTTGGGGTTACGAGGAAGGTCAGTGTTGAGGTTACATGGAAGGTTAGTGTTGGGTTACAGGGAAGGTCAGTGTTGGGGTTACGGGGAAGGTTAGTGTTGAGGTTACATGGAAGGTTAGTGTTGGGGTTACGGGGAAGGTCAGTGTTGGGGTTACGGGGAAGTTTAGTGTTGGGGTTATGGGGAAGGTTAGTGTTGGGGTTACGGGGAAGGTTAGTGTTGGGGTTACGGGGAAGGTTAGTGTTGGGGTTACGAGGAAGGTCAGTGTTGAGGTTACATGGAAGGTTAGTGTTGGGGTTACGGGGAAGGTCAGTGTTGGGGTTACAGGGAAGGTCAGTGTTGGGGTTACGGGGAAGGTCAGTGTTGGGGTTACGGGGAAGGTCAGTGTTGGGGTTTCGGGGGAAGATTAGTGTTGGGGTTACGGGGGGGCTCAGTGTTGGGGTCGGAGGGGTTAAATTGGAGTAAATATTTAACGTCAGAAAATTTTATAAAAGTTGAGGGAGCGGATGGAATGGAACAGATTTCTAACAGCGAATGTATCTTTTTTTTTGTTCAGGAAATTTTATCCTTTCCAAAAGCGAATGTTAAAAGCACACAAAGCACTTTAGAAAGGACGTTCGCCCGGACAGGGAAGGAGCCCGGAACTGTCGTCTGAACGTTCGTTCTGAAAGCTTCTCCTGAATGGACGGCTCTACTGATGATGTCACAGGAGAAATCCGGAGTCCGCTAAGATTTTCCAAAACAATTCCCGGGAGGACAAAGGACCAGGTGGAAAGACGGACGGATGTGATTGGCTGGTGAACCTTCGCTGTACACACAAACTTCACCCGGACGCAGTCGGCGCCGTCTTTCCCTTTTCGGGCGGCGCGCTCCTCCGGCAGAGCGAAATGAACGTTTATAAATCAGGATTTAGCCTGAAGACGCCTCCGGGAGAAAAAAAAAAAACAGCCTTCTGTCTAAAGTGACAAGTCAGCGGCGGCGGGACGGATCGGCGCAGTCACCCCTCCCCCCACACCCGGAGATAGATGCTCCGATGACACCGAATCCACGCAGAATATTCCTCCAGATTTATTTGGTGGTCGGAGATCTCCTCCATTATTTACCAGCAAAACACGCCTTTTCCTTGCCGTCTCCCAGACACATATATCGCCCATCCCGGGGATAAATCCGCCGCGCCCTGTCAGCCCTCACATCGCCGCTTAGGAAGCGCCATCAATTTTATGGATGGCACACGGGACCGCTTCTCTATCTGCAATACGCAAATGTGTCGCCATGAGCGTTCATCAAGCGAGCGCCCCACGCCGATCCCCTCACTGAGACCGAAGACAGAGATTCAGACTTCATTCCTTTTCATGGACTGAATGTTTGACGCAGATCAGCCCCCTGCTGCAGCCTCTCACCTTCTGATTGTTACAATGTACAGTCTGATCACTGGGGGAGGGGACTGAGGAAATGACTCCTCCCCCTTCTACAAAGTTATAATGTACAGTCTGATCACTGGGGGGAGGGGAGACTGAGGGAATGACCCCTCCTCCTTCTACAAAGTTACAATGTACAGTCTGATCACTGGGGGGGAGGGGAGACTGAGGGAATGACTCCTCCCCCTTCTACAAAGTTACAATGTACAGTCTGATCACCGGGGGGAGGGGAGACTGAGGAAATGACCCCTCCTCCTTCTACAAAGTTACAATGTACAGTCTGATCACTGGGAAGGGGAGACTGAGGAAATGACTCCTCCTCCTTCTACAAAGTTACAATGTACAGTCTGATCACTGGGGGAGGGGAGACTGAGGAAATGACTCCTCCTCCTTCTACAAAGTTACAATGTACAGTCTGATCACTGGGGGAGGGGAGACTGAGGAAATGACTCCTCCTCCTTCTACAAAGTTACAATGTACAGTCTGATCACTGGGGGAGGGGAGACTGAGGAAATGACTCCTCCTCCTTCTACAAAGTTATTATGTACAGTCTGATCACTGGGGGAGGGGAGACTGAGGAAATGACTCCTCCTCCTTCTACAAAGTTACAATGTACAGTCTGATCCCTGGGGGGAGGGGAGACTGAGGAAATGACTCCTCCTCCTTCTACAAAGTTACAATGTACAGTCTGATCACTGGGGGAGGGGAGACTAAGAAAATGACTCCTCCTCCTTCTACAAAGTTACAATGTACAGTCTGATCACTGGGGGGAGGGGAGACTGAGGAAATGCCTCCTCCCCCTTCTACAAAGTTACAATGTACAGTCTGATCACTGGGGGAGGGGAGACAGAGGAAATGACTCCTCCTCCTTCTACAAAGTTACAATGTACAGTCTGATCACTGGGGGGAGGGGAGACTGAGGAAATGACTCCTCCTTCTTCTACAAAGTTACAATGTACAGTCTGATCACTGGGGGAGGGGAGACTGAGGAAATGTCTCCTCCTCCTTCTACAAAGTTACAATGTACAGTCTGATCACTGGGGGGAGGGGAGACTGAGGAAATGACTCCTCCCCCTTCTCCATTGTAACCTGATATTCACTCAATCAGAACCTTGATGACATCACTGCCCCTCTGTAGATAGAGTGACTGAGCGTTGTCACCCCCTGGGTGTTTTACTGACAGGATCACCAGGTGAAAAATAAAAAAAAGAAAATGAATGCGGCCGCGTCTTTTTGTTCTCGGCTTCCTTGGTGGGATTTTCCACTGCTGATCACTCGGTAATGCCGCTGTACGTTCAGCCGATGATTCTGCTTTCCAATAGAATGACATGAAACCCTCCGAACAATTCACCTTTTATCGGCCTGACAGCGAGTTTCCAATCCTATGTGCAGTCACTTCCTGCCCCCCCCTCCCCCCTCCCCCCTCAGCCTCCAATAAGATTCTAATAAATACAGGATATTCATCACCGGCGACATTAACACTTTACTTAAAGATCAGCCTCATCAATAGCGGCCAATTAGAGGAGGAGGGAGGCCGGAGGCTGCTCCAGCTAAATGAAAGATCATTATTTATGTCTTCGTCATTATGGGATCCGGCTGGAGGCAGACGGGGGCGACGTGCGACGACACGCACCGCGGGGGGCCCCATCCTGAGGAGTGGAAGGGGAAGGTTAAAAAAAAAACAGCAACATAGGAAACGAAATGTACCGAGCAATTTAATTTGGGAAGGGGAGTAACTTTGTGACCCCCCCCCCCCCCACCACCATGGAAAATGGGAGTAGAGCACAGCGAAGATATGTGCGTTAGGGTGCGCTGCATTATTAACAAAAAAAAGGGGGTCGTGTGCGTTTTTTCATCCATTGTGGTACATGGGCAGCCCATTACAATGGGCCCTCAACCTATAATCAAGGGCCAAACCTGCCCCATCTTGCGAGATATTGGGTACTCCGCCTTCCCCGGGATCTCTCCGGAAAGGACGGTGACGTCACCCTGGATTAGGCAGTGCAGAAGTCGCGCGGGGGGGGGGTATATATTTTATCCTAATTCATTACCCAGTGTTCTTTAAGGGCCCACTCACATTTGTGACAACGCACCCTAAAATGCATCCGTTGTCACAACGCATAGCAAGGAGTCTCCTCTATATGTGACGCCCTGCGGAGCCACCCACTGTATTTGGCAGCCCCCCCCCCCCCGATTACTTGTTCAGAAAAGCCTGACCCACAGAAGTGCCCCACAACGCATATACCGCGTGTTGTGGTGATCCTGCAAAAAAGGGTTACGTACGTTCATATACCCAATGTGGTGCACCAACGCGTGAATGGGCCCCAACAAATCAGTGTAGCAAATTAAGATAGGGAGGGGGCCCTTAATGAAAAACAGACTTGTATATCTATCTATCTATCTATCTATCTATATATATATATATATATATATATATAGAGAGAGAGAGAGAGAAAGAGAGTGTGATATATATATATACACACACACACAGTATCTCACAAAAGTAAGTACACCCCTCACATTTTTGTAAATATTTTCTTCTATCTTTTCATGTGACAACACTGAAGAAATGACACTTGTCTACAATGTAAAGTGGTGAGTGTACAGCTTGTATAACAGTGTAAATTTGCTGTCCCCTCAAAATAACTCAACACACAGCCATTAATGTCTAAACCACTGGCAACAAAAGTCAGTACACCCCTAAGTGAAAATGTCCAAATTGGGCCCCAATTAGCCATTTTACCTCACCCCGGTGTCATGTGACTCGTTAGTGTTACAAGGTCTCAGGTGTGAATGGGGAGCAGGTGTGTTCTATTTGGTGTTATCGCTCTCACTCTCTCATACTGGTCACTGGAAGTTCAAAATGGCGCCTCATGGCAAAGAACTCTCTGAGGATCTGAAAAAAAGAATTGTTGCTCTACATAAAGATGGCCGAGGCTATAAGAAGATTGCCAAGACCCTGAAACTGAGCTGCAGCACGGTGGCCAAGACCATACAGCGGTATAACAGGATGGGTTCCACTCAGAACAGGCCTCGCCATGGTCCACCAAAGAAGTTGAGGTCACGTGCTCAGCGTCATATCCAGAGGTTGTCTTTGGGAAATAGACCTATGAGTGCTGCCAGCATTGCTGCAGAGGTTGTAGGGGTGGGGGGTGGGGGGTCAGCCTGTCAGTGCTCAGACCATACGCCGCACACTGCATCAAATTGGTCTGCATGGCTGTCGTCCCAGAAGGAAGCCTCTTCTAAAGATGATGCACAAGAAAGTCCACAAACAGTTTGCTGAAGACAAGCAGACTAAGGACATGGATTACTGGAACCACGTCCTGTGGTCTGATGAGACCAAGATAAACGTATTTGGTGTCAGATGGTGTCAGGCGTGTGTGGGGGCAACCAGGTGAGGAGGACAAAGACAAGTGTGTCTTGTCTACAGTCAAGCATGGGGGTGGGAGTGTCATGGTGGTGGGAGTGTCATGGTGGTGGGAGTGTCATGGTGGTGGGAGTGTCATGGTGATGGGAGTGTCATGGTCTGGGGCTGCATGAGTGCTGCCGGCACTGGGGAGCTACAGATCATTGAGGGAACCATGAATGCCAACATGTACTGTGACATACTGAAGCAGAGCATGATCCCCTCCCTTCAGAGACTGGGCCGCAGGGCAGTATTCCAACATGATAACCACCCCAAACACACCTCCAAGACCACCACTGCCTTGCTAAAGAAGCTGAGGGTAAAGGTAATGGACTGGCCAAGCATGTCTCCAGACCTAAACCCTATTGAGCATCTGTGGGACATCCTCAAACAGAAGGTGGAGGAGCACAAGGTCTCCAACATCCACCAGCTCCGTGATGTCATCATGGAGGAGGGGAAGAGGACTCCAGTGACAACCTGTGAAGCTCTGGTGACCTCCATGCCCAAGAGGGTTAAGGCAGTGCTGGAAAATAATGGTGGCCACACAAAATATTGACACTTTGGGCCCAATTTGGACATTTTCACTTAGGGGTGTACTCACTTTTGTTGCCAGCGGTTTAGACATTAATGGCTGTGTGTTGAGTTATTTTGAGGGGATGGCAAATTTACACTGTTATACAAGCTGTACACTCACTACTTTACATTGTAGACAAGTGTCATTTCTCCAGTGTTGTCACATGAAAAGATAGAAGAAAATATTTACAAAAAAGTGAGGGGTGTACTCACTTTTGTAAGATACTGTATATACACTATATTGTCAAAAGTATTGGGACACCTGCCTTTACACGCACATGAACTTTAATGGCATCCCAGTCTTAGTCCGTAGGGTTCAATATTGAGTTGATCCCCCCTTTGCAGCTATAACAGCTTCAACTCTTTTGGGAAGGCCGTCCACAAGGTTTAGCAGCGTGTCTATGGGAATGTTTGACCATCACCAATAAAGCAAGGTCCATAAAGACATGAATGAGCGATTTTGGAGTGAAGGAACTTGACTGGTCTGCATAGAGTCCTGACCTCAACCCGATAGAACACCTTTGGAATGAATTTGAACGGAGACTGTGAGCCAGGCCTTCTCGTCTATAACAGCTTCAACTCTTCTGGGAAGGCCGTCCACAAGGTTTAGCAGTGTGTCTATGGGAATGTTTGATCGTTCTTCCAGAAGTACATTTGTGAGGTCAGGCACTGACGTTTGTTTTTTTATTTTTAATAAATTTGCAAAGATTTCAAACAAACTTCTTTCACGTTGTCATCATGGGGGATTTTTTTGTAGAACTTTGAAGAAAATAATGAATTTAATCAGTTTTGGAATAAGGCTGTAACATAAGAAAATGTGGAAAAAGTGTGAATACTTTCCGGATGCACTGTATACATACACACAATTTTTTTTTGTTTAATACTAACATTTACCTGCATTCCTTCGGTGCAAAATCAAATGTTCTCAGGGTATATTCTCTGCAGATTAAATGTTATCCACTGAAAGTGTCAATGGGGAAAATACATCATTATGACCACTAGATGCCACAGAGGAGCATACTAATTTTCTATTATACTCGGTGCCATCTAGTGGCCATAATGCAGTATTTTCCTCATTCACACTTTTTTTTTTCAATAAATAACATTTGATCTGAAGAGAATATAACCGGAGAAAAATAGTTTTGTGCCCCATTCATAGAGAATGAATTAATATACCGTTTAGATGGATAAACAGCCATGTAAATGCCTTTATAAATACACCCCTTAGTCTCCAAGAAACATACAGGTTTGTTATCAGGGCCGTTTTTAAGGCAGGGCAAAAGGGGCAGCTGCCCTGGGCCCTGTCATTGTTGTGGGGCCCAAAGCAGCTGCCTCATACTTGACAA
The DNA here is from genome assembly GCA_028564925.1 of Lithobates sylvaticus. Lineage (NCBI taxonomy): Eukaryota > Metazoa > Chordata > Amphibia > Anura > Ranidae > Lithobates > Lithobates sylvaticus. Next base: position 623,451,714 of record CM053027.1, on the reverse strand, counting down.
CTATCCTGGTTTGAATTCCCTCGTCCCTCGAGGATTTAGTCCTGTGCTGTGTCCCAATATCTCAGTGTGAAGTGCTGCTACTAATGCTGCCCAGCTCGGTCCTATTGTTGTGTACAGATGACTCACCTGCAGACCCTGTGTTTACATGTAAATTACTGACATTCATACGTAAATAGCGGCGGCCGGCGGCATTGATATGTATATCATGCCCCCCTTGAGGTCATATCCACAGTAATCTCTAGCAACCAATCAACAAGCAGAAATCATGTGCTGTAACCTCTAGCAACTAATCAGTGAGCCATAATGTGTGCTATAACCTCTAACAACCAAACCAGTCAACAAGCAGAAATCATGTGCTGTAACCTCTAGCAACTAATCAGTGAGCCGTAATGTGTGCTGTAACCTCTAGCAACCAATCAACAAGCAGAAATCATGTGATATAACCTCTAGCAACCAAACCAATCAACAAGTGCTGCTACTAATGCTGCCCAGCTCGGTCCTATTGTTGTGTACAGATGACTCACCTGCAGACCCTGTGTTTACATGTAAATTACTGGTATTCATACGTAAATAGCGGCGGCATTGATATGTATATCATGCCCCCCTTGAGGTCATATCCACAGTAATCTCTAGCAACCAATCAACAAGCAGAAATCATGTGCTGTAACCTCTAGCAACTAATCAGTGAGCCGTAATGTGTGCTGTAACCTCAAGCAACCAGTCAGTGAGCGGTAATAATACACTGTAACCTCTAGCAACCAGTCAGTGAGCGGTAATAATACACTGTAACCTCTAGCAACCAGTCAGTGAGCGGTAATGATACACTGTAACCTCTAGCAACCAGTCAGTGAGCGGTAATGATACACTGTAACCTCTAGCAACCAGTCAGTGAGCGGTAATGATACACTGTAACCTCTAGCAACCAGTCAGTGAGCGGTAATGATACACTGTAACCTCTAGCAACCAGTTAGTGAGCGGTAATGATACACTGTAACCTCTAGCAACCAGTCAGTGAGCGGTAATGTTACACTGTAACCTCTGGCAACCAATTGCAATAGCTGCCTGATCTGATTCAGTAAACTGATTCTGAGTCTAGCTGCTATTTATTGTATGTCTCAGAGCAGCTGGAGAGCAAAACTGCATGGGGGGGGGGGGCCCCCAAGAAAAGTTTTGCCCAGGGTCCAATCAATAATAAAGACGGCCCTGTTTGTTATAGCAGTTGCTCGAACCGGGTCGGAGAACTTGTAACCTTCCGGCCTGAACAGCGGCCAATGGGTCTCGGATGTGTTTTGTGAATGTGGCCGCGGATGGTGGGCGCATCGATAACCTAAGGGCTTTCTAAACATCCCTCTGTGGAAGTTTATATCTTCCTCCGATCGGCGTATAACAGACCGCGGGATTAATAGCGGCACACAATCAGATCTTGGCCTGAAGTGAACTTTTCTATGATATTAGCGGGCCTGATATCCTGATAATTGGTCATTATCCGGGAAATGGCTCTTCCTGAACCAGATCCTGGACTAATCTCCACCGTTTGAGTCATTTAACGCCAGGCGGCCCTGAGCTCTCCGCCTATAGGAGCCAACGCCACCCCATATCTTTAAACAGAAAATGGCCGGCCCTCTGTCCAAACCGGACCCCCCGCACCCCCACCGAATTCCCATCTAATAATAATCCAACAAAATCGATTGCCCTAGCACCATGCTGTTTTTGGAAAAAGGGTCAGGGACCCCCATTTTTCACGCCATTGAAATAAATGGTCCGCCCGTACACGCAACGCAACTGCACACGAAGGTGTGACCCAAGCCTGAAACTAGAAGAACAAAATGTAAACCAAATGCGTCAAAATGAAAAAAATAAAATAAAACGGCCGATCTTTATAAACTCTTTTCTTGAAGTCCATTGAGGGACACAGGAATCCAGATACTGTCTGGTTATACTGCCACCATCTGCCGGAGGATTGGACACTGGCAAATAGAAAAATGGTGGGCCAGTCCATGTTCACCCCCTCCTCTGCCCAGCGTGCCTCAATTTGCAGCTATCAGTACCAAGGGTAGTGCCATAAACACAGAGGGTTGGCACCTGTGTCCCTCAAATTCTTTTTTTTTTTGTCCGTGGCAGGACAGAAATTTAGATACTAATCGGGTTATACTGCCACCTACAGGAGGATTGGACACTAGCGCTTTGAAAAATGGTGGGCCAATCAATGATGACCCTTCCTCTACCCAACATGCCTCAATGTGTAACTAGCAGTACCCAGTGCTGTGTCTTGGCCGACAAGGCCCAAGCATAGGGCGGCACTTTGCGGCCAAAAAGGGATCCCCCCCTCACCCCTCCTCCCGCGGCCGCTGTAGCGTCACATATGGCGACCCATCACATTTGGCCACTCACTGGACTGGGCTTGCGCGACGCCGCCATATGCTTTCCAACACTGTTGTACCACAGGGCCCTCTCGCGGGCTCGCTTCGTTCGCCATGCTTCGCTCGCCATGCTTCGGGCGCCATGCTTCGGGCGCGGCCTCGCTTGGCAAATTTTTAATCTAACTCTATGTCCACTTGGATGGTGGGGCTTGTACCTGGGGTGTGGCCACAAGCGCAGATCGCCACAGTGTTGGAACGCATATGGCGGGGTCGCGCATGCGCAGTCCAGCGGGTAGCCAAATGTGATGGGTGGCCATATGCGATGCTACACCGCCTCCTGTAGCGGGGCACTTGCTAATATTATGGTGAAGGTTGTACTTGGCCGGGGGGGGGGGGGGGGGGAGATGGGGGTAAAACGGCCGGTGACTGGCCAGACTGGGTGCATGTAATATAACTGGTATTAGGCTCCGCCTACCCTCCTCCGTGCACCATCCTTACCTTGCATCTTCTCCCCAGCCTGGGGGGCGGGAACTGTCTGTGACGAGGAGGAGAGGGGGAGGGAGAGACGAAGACGAAGGGTATGAATCAATTACTATTACAGTACTTTTGTAAATCATCACATGCGGGGGTGATAAACAGCCAGACAATATAAAATGCTTAGCATGGATTAAATGAGTATACAGATCATGTTGCAATACATCGCTCCATGCATGCTGCAAACTCATTAACCAGTCCACACATTCAGTGAAAGTTCATGTACTTTGTTTAATAAGTTTGCATTGATTTCAGCATGCACAGAGCATTTTCCGGACATAAACTTTCCCTACATGTGGACTGTTCCCCCCCCCCTCGGGTTCACACCGCGATGCGGGGACCAGTGCCATTACAGCGCCGAGTCCCCGCATCGCATCTATCCTGAAGGCAGCTTGACACTGCAACACAGTTTCTGCGAACCGCTGCGGGTGTCATTACATTGTTAATGACACCCCCCCAGATTGGTTCACAGATTGCAGTGAGAACACCCATCCGTTCCAATTTCAGTGGGGGGGGGGTCCCTGCACTTTTTTTCCTGCGAATCACATGCGAGTTCAGCTATACAACTGTATGGTTAAACTTGCATCTCACAGCCATTACATGTAATCTGCTGCGAATCACATGCGATGTCTCTGAGGTCTTAATGAGTTTGCATTCATTTCAGCATGTGCAAAGTGCTCCATGCTGAAATCAATGCAAACCCATTAAACAGTCCACAGTCAGTGAAAACTCATGTACTGCAAAGTGCTCTGTGCTATAATCAATACATAATTCATATACACTAATCTGTGATATTATGAAACTGATGAGGTGGCACTCTCAAACTGCACTGATAAGGTGGCACTGATATGCTGTACTGATGGCCACTGATATGCTGTACTGATGGCCACTGATATGCTGCACTGATGGCCACTGATATGCTGCACTGATGGCCACTGATATGCTGCACTGATGGCCACTGATAGGTTGCACCGATAGGCTGCACTGGTGGCCCCTGACGAGGCCGCATTGATGGCCACTGATAGGCTCCACTGGTGGTCCCTGACGAGGCCGCACTGGTGGCCCCTGATGAGGCTGCACTGATGGTCACTGATAGGCTGCACTGATGGCCCCTGATGAGGCCGCACTGGTGGTCCCTGAAGAGGCTGCACTGGTGGTCCCTGATGAGGCCGCACTTGTGGCCCCTGATAGGCTGCACTGGTGGTCCCTGACAAGGCCGCACTGGTGGTCCCTGACGAGGCGGCACTATTGGTCCCTGAGGAGGGCGCACTGGTGGTCCCTGACGAGGCGGCACTGATGGCCACTGATATGCTGCACTGGTGGCCCCTGAAGAGGCCGCACTGGAGGTCCCTGAGGAGGCCGCACTGGTGGTTTCCTGACGAGGCCGCACTGATGGTCCCCGATGAGTCTGCACCGATGGACACTGATGAGTGATTGATGTAAGTATTGAGTGAATGATGTGTGCTAATGCAGAGAGATGAAGAGGTGGAGCTCTAAGAGCAAAAGGTGGAGCCTAAATAAGAAGGGGTGTGGTTTACAGATTATAGGGCGGGTATTAAACAGGCAGGGGTATGGCCTTGACAGGAAAGGATGGGTTGTATTTAAAATTAGGGGGTGCATGAGTTTAGTCAGGCCTAGGGCAGCACAAAACCTAAATACACCACTGTCAGTACCAGGAGTAGGGCCATAAACACAGAGGGTTGGAGACCTGTGTCCCTTAATGGTCCCTCAAGTATGTAAGGGGGGACTTCTGATGGGCACCCCTGAATGTAAGGAAGATTCTGCAGGGCAATCCTGGATGTATGGGGGAACCTCTGCAGGGCAATCCTAGATGCACGGGGGGAAAACCTGCAGGGCAATCCTGGATGTACGGGGGAACCTCTGCAGGGCAATCCTGGATGTACGGGGGAACCTCTGCAAGGCAATCCTGGATGTACGGGGGAACCTCTGCAAGGCAATCCTGGATGTACGGGGGAACCTCTGCAAGGCAATCCTGGATGTACGGGGGAACCTCTGCAGGGCAATCCTGGATGTACGGGGAAAACCTGCAGGGCAATCCTGGATGTACGGGGGAACATCTGCAGGGCAATCCTGGATGTATGGGGGAACCTCTGCAGGGCAATCCTGGATGTACGGGGGAACCTCTGCTGGGCAATCCTGGATGTACGGGGGAACCTCTGCAGGGCAATCCTGGATGTACGGGGGAACCTCTGCAGGGCAATCCTGGATGTATGGGGGAAAACCTGCAGGGCAATCCTGGATGTATGGGGGAACCTCTGCAGGGCAATCCTAGATGTACGGTGAACCTCTGCTGTGCAATCCTGGATGTATGGGGGAACCTCTGCAGGGCAATCCTGGATGTACGGGGGAACCTCTGCTGGGCAATCCTGGATGTATGGGGGAACCTCTGCAGGGCAATCCTGGGTGTACGGGGGAACCTCTGCTGGGAAATCCTGGGTGTATGGGGGAACCTCTGCAGGGCAATCCTGGATGTATGGGGGAACCTCTGCAGGGCAATCCTGGATGTACGGGGGAACCTCTGCTGGGCAATCCTGGATTTAAGGGGGGACCCCTGCTAGGCACTCCTAGATGTAAGAGGGAACTCTGCTGCTATTTTAGGCTGTAATGAAGACTCTGGTGGGCACTCCTTTGAAATATCTTTTAGGTCTTGGGGATCCCTTGGTACAAACAATTACTGGTGGTCAGCTGTGAAAAATGCCCCTTACATTGATGGCTATTGGGAAGAATGCCCCCACTTACAGTGGTGGCTAGAATGCCACCCTCACAGACAGCTAAAAAAATTCAGCTGGATGTCAAGTGGTATTGGCTCCAGAACTATATAGGTACCTTCAGATGGGAGGCCCATCAGCCACAGATTTAGGAACCCCCGAGCAACCTCGTAAGGAACCCTAGTTAAGAAAGGTGACCAAGACAGGACACCACCTGAGGGGGGTGGCTCCATATGGAAGGGAACACCAGCAAGAAGCTAATCAACCAGAACCCACAAAACAGGTGGGAACAAAAATTTCCCATAAGGAAAGAAACTTGACATGGACAACCAGGCAAATGGTTAGCAAGACTGGTTAGACCTTTCCCAGTGGGGCCAGAGAAAAGATGTCCATTCTTCCAGAACACAAGCCAAAAACTGAGGCATGCTGGGTAGAGGAGGGGTTATCTAGGGCTGGCCCACAAATTTCTGTCAACCAATGTCCAATCCTTCTGTAGGTGGCAGTATAACCCGCTTGTATCTGAATTACTGTGTCCCCTAATGCAGGGTTCCCCAACCCCCGGGCCGCGGCCCACTGCCAGGCCGTGGCTTGTTTAGAGCTGGGCCGCGAAGGCTGCAATGTCTGACGTGCGACGACAGGCAAACAGACAGATGACATCTCTCACCGTCCACCCGAAACACTGCTCTTCCGCCCACGCAGCCGGGCCGCTACACTGCGGTGAGGCAGGGGAGCAGAGAGATCAGCTCATCTCTCATCACCCGCTCGGATCACCACGCTTCTGCCCACAAAGCGGGGCCGCTACACTCCTGGAGGTGAGGCAGGACAGCAGAGAGATGAGCTCATCTCTCACCGCCACCCCCCGCATCACCGCTGTTCTCCCTCACTGGCATGTGCTGCCACCACGGCAGGTGACCAACCTCATTTGGTGGCAGGTAGGACAAACCACATCGGGTGGCAGGTGGCAAACCACATCTGGTGGCAGGTGGCAAACCAAATCTGGTGGCAGGTGACAAACCAAATCTGGTGGCAGGTGACAAACCAAATCTGGTGGCAGGTGACAAACCAAATCTGGTGGCAGGTGACAAACCAAATCTGGTGGCAGGTGGCAAACCAAATCTGGTGGCAGGTGGCAAACCAAATCTGGTGGCAGGTGGCAAACCAAATCTGGTGGCAGGTGGCAAACCAAATCTGGTGGCAGGTGGCAAACCAAATCTGGTGGCAGGTGGAAAACCAAATCTGGTGGCAGGTGGCAAACCAAATCTGGTGGCAGGTGGCAAACCAAATCTGGTGGCAGGTGGCAAACCACATCTGGTGGCAGGTGGCAAACCAAATCTGGTGCCAGGTGGCAAACCAAATCTGGTGGCAGGTGGAAACCCAAATCTGGTGCCAGGTGGAAACCCAAATCTGGTGCCAGGTGGAAAACCAAATCTGCTGGCAGGAGGCAAACCACATCTGCTGGCAGGAGGCAAACCACATCTGCTGGCAGGAGGCAAACCACATCTGGTGGCAGGAGGCAAACCACATCTGGCGGCAGGTGGTAAACCAAATCTGGTGCCAGGTGGAAAACCAAATCTGGTGGCAGGTGACAAACCAAATCTGGTGGCAGGTGACAAACCAAATCTGGTGGCAGGTGGCAAACCAAATCTGGTGCCAGGTGGCAAACCAAATCTGCTGGCAGGAGGCAAACCACATATGGTGGCAGGCAACTTGGCAAACAACAATCCACGTCTGGTGGCAGGTGATGTGGAAAGTGTAAAACCAAATCTGCTGGCAGGCAAGGTGGCACGTGACATTCTGCATCTGGTGGCAGATTCTGCATTATGCTGAGTTGAAGTATTTAATTTTATATTACAATGTAATGACAGAAATAATGTGCTTCTATCATCCTGACACCATATCAGCCATGGTGCTGTGATGATTGAAGCGCTTTCCCGGCCATTTCCCGAACAAATTGCCCACGAAAAGTCACATAAACCCCACCCGGGCCTTGGCACGCTTTTATTCCACAACGCCGGTCCTCAGTGCCAAAAAAGGTTGGAGACCGATGCCCTAATGGACAGGAAAGAAATGAAGCTTGGTGTGAACCAGCCCTTAGTGACTCTGGAAGTACTGAAGCCATTATTTAGCCAGGTAACTGGCATCTTCTGAAGGACTGCAGCCGGGGAAACTTTCCTGGAAGGCTAAACATGTTCACAGAATTCAGTTGCAATGTGTGTTGCCAGATTGAAGTAGACATGTGCAATTCGTTTAGTTTTTATTCGTTTTCCATTAAAATTCGTTATATTCGTTATCGTACGAATGAACGAACGACTCGCTAAAAATTTTAACAAATAACGAATTATCGAATCGAACGAATATGAAAAACAACGAAAATCCGAAATAACCAAATTAGAAACAACGAAACTACGAAAGAAGAAAATCCGAAAAACGAAAACAGGAACAACGAAAATCAAAATGAACGAAAAAATTCGTACATTCGGAACTTTTTTTTGTTGTTGAATTGGTAATTTTCCGTGTCTCTTACAATGGCGCTGCTTAACGTGCTTTTAATGGATTGAACGAAAAAATTTGTACATTCGTAACTTTTTTTTTTTTTGCGATTCGTAATTTTTCGTGTCTCTTACAATGGCGCTGCTTAACGTGCTTCGAATGGATTGAACAAAAAATTCGTACATTCGGAACTTTTTTTTTCGATTCGTAATTTTCCGTGTCCCTTACAATGGCGCTGCTTAACGTGCTTCGAATGGATTGAACGAAAAAATTCGTACATTCGTAACTTTTTTTTTTCGATTGGTAATTTTCCGTGTCTCTTACAATGGCGCTGCTTAAAGTGCTTCGAATGGATTGAACGAAAAAAAATTCGTACATTCGTAACTTTTTTTTGCGATTCGTAATTTTCCGTGTCTCTTACAATGTAATAATATCATACACATTACATAACATTATGAATTATGCTCCGATTACGAATCTACGAAAACAATGTTACGAAAGTACGAATAAATCAATCTTACGAAAGTACGAATGTAACTAAATCTACGAAAATACGAATGCGTCCGAATTTCGAATAAACTAAAAATTAAACTAACGGAAAAACGAATCAACGAAAAAATAACTCTTACGAAAATACGAATCGTTACGAATACGAACACCGACGGCTTACGAAATTACGAATCGTTACGAATCAATGGAAACGAACAGAAACTAAACGAAAATAAACGAATTTTTCTGTTGTGCACATGTCTAGATTGAAGGCAGAAGTTGGTTTGTCTGGACTGAGTTTGGTTAGAGCAAGAAGGTGAAAATCACCACCAGGTGAAAATAAAGGGCAAAACCCCTGGAAAAAAAAAAGGCAGCCACCACATCTCAGGGTTGGTAAGCTACAATATATTACACAATTTTGGTTTTTGGTTTTAGCTATATTTTAAATAAGCCCTCCGCTGGTCGGCCATTGTCTCCGGGATCCCAGGCTCAGCAAAGTCTAATAATACCGAGTATCTGTGAGTGACGCGTCTCCTTCTGCCATTGTATTTCTCCAGGCTGACTCCCCTAATCGAATTATCGCCTGCTGCACGGGGCCAGGGGCTGACGCTAATTGAATTGCTCTCGTCACAAGCTGACGTCTCCCCCCCCCACCCCCCCCCTCCTTCCACCTCGAACGTTGACCGTTATTGTTCATGCGGATGGCCAAGCTCTCCCCATTCATTTGATGTGTCACCAGCGGCCCTCTTGCTGCGTTATATATTTGCAGAGAGGCCATGCCGCCTCTTTCCTGCCACACAATTAAAAACAAATAAAGCAATCCGGGGGCCTCTCCATTATTCCTTTATACATCCCGGCAGCAGGCCGCTCTCATTCCTGCGCGTGGAACCCGGGGCCGGGGGCGCGTGTACGCAATCTGCACCATTGCACGCAGGTAGAAATTGTTCGGCGGCATTAAAACAGAATTTATCGCCTGTGAAATAAGACCTCAACGTTGTATGAAACATTGTAACAACACGGCGGTTATTTTTATATTGTCAGAAGAGGAAATTCCGCAGTCGTACTCCCTCTATATATGGTGGAATCTTACCGCCGCGGGTTCATGGAGCTCTTACCATAATGGGCCAGTAAGGAGAGACTGTAGTCCAAAAGAATGAAAATAGTACCGCACAAATGCCCCCCCAAACCTGGATCAGTCGGATCATCATGTGGATAGACTGGTGCAAGAAAGACAGGATCAGGGGCGGACTGACCATTCGGCCACTCGGGCACTTCCCGAGGGCCCCGGGCCACTAGGGGGCCCCATCAGGGTTGCCAGCCTCAGTAAAACCAGGGACAGTATGTACAAATCGGTGTGTTTTTTTTTACATCTGTTTCTGAAATATCCCTTACCGACATCCTTTTGGTCTAAAAATCCCGAGATTATAGCTGCCCCACCTCTCCAGTACCTTCTCAGCCGAAAGAAACATGTCTGTGTATACTGTGTGTACATGTCTGTGTATACTGTGTGATTGTATACTGTGTGTGTGTGTGTATACTGTGTGGCCCCATAATCTCTGATTGCCTGGGGGCCCCATAATCTCCTATTGCCCGGGGGCCCCATGAGTTGTCAGTCCGCCCCTGGACAGGATCGGCTTGTCAGGCTCCAGTAGACTTCAACAAAATGGCGGCCGTCTGCACACAGACACTGGGGTTGATTTACTAAAACGAAAGAGTGCAAAATCTGGTGCAACTCTGCATAAAAACTTCCAGGTTTTATTGCCAAAACGTAATTGAACTGAAGTTAGAAGCTGATTGGCTACCATGCACAGCTGCACCAGTTTCTGAGCGCACTTGTTTTAAATCTCCCCCACTGACTCCCTGTTGCAAGAATGTGAATAAAATTGGTTAAAGATGGCTCCAACTCCTGTTCTCCACCTGTAGAGAACTCCTTAGACACATTTTGCCCTTTTCAGGGTTTCACCGCAGAAGCCCAAAAAGGGCCCTTTTCGAGGTCTCAACGATTAAGCCCCAAAAAAAGGCGAAACGCATCTGAGGGGTTCTCTACAGGTAGAGAACAGGAGCTGTAGCTATCTTTAACCCATTTCATTCACATTCGTGCAACAGGGAGTCCGTGTGCAGAAGGCTGCCATTTTGTTGAAGTATGAACAGAATGCTTGAACATTATGACAGACTCCTTTTTTGATGCAAGGTCTGCATCCCCCCCCCCCCATCCTCAATCTGTCACTGCTGCCGCCATATTCTCGGGGCATTCGTCATGGTCCCCAGTGCTCTTGTCATAATATGCCGGTATAAATAGAATGTTTGCATATCGTGGAAAAAACATTTCTCCCACAGTGCCCCCATTTTTTTTTTAAGCAAAGTCTGCACTCCCCCTATTACTGCTGCCATATTCTCTCAACTTTCTCAGGGATCAGTTGTTCTCTGTCTTCTCCATTGGCCAACCAAGGATATTACATCATCCCCGCATCCTCCCTCCTTTGAAGCAAAGTCTGCACTCCCCCTATCACTTTGCAAATCGCTGCTGCCAAATTCTCCCAACCTTCTCGGGAATCTGTAGTCCTCTGTCTTCTCCATTAGCCAACCAAAGAAGTTACATTGTCCCAGCACCCGCCTCTTCCTCCCTTCCTTCCTCCTTTGAAGCACAGTCTACACTCCCCCCATCACTTCTTCCATATTCTCACAACCTTCTCAGGAATCGATAGTCCTCTGTCTTCTCCATTGGCCAACCAAAGAAGTTACATTGTCCCAGCATCCGCCTCTTCCTCACTTCCTTTAAAGCATAGTCTGTACTCCCCTTATTTCTGCTGCCATATTCTCCCAACCATCTCGGATATCGGTAGTCTTCTGTCTTCTCCATTGGCCAACCAAAGAAGTTACATTGTCCCAGCACCCGCCTCTTCCTCCCCCCTTCCTTCCTCCTTTGAAGCACAGTCTGCACCCCTGCATCACTGCTGCCATGTTCTCCCAAACTTCTTGGGAACCCATAGTCCTCTGTCTTCTCCATTGGCCAACCAAAGAAGCTACATTGTCCCAGCACCCGCCTCTTCCTCCCTTCCTTTAAAGCATAGTCTGTACTCCCCTTATTTCTGCTGCCATATTCTCCCAACTGTCTCGGATATCGGTAGTCTTCTGTCTTCTCCATTAGCCAACAAAGGAAGTTACATTGTCTCAGCACCTGCCTCTTCCTCCCCCCTTCCTTCTTTGAAGCACAGTCTGCACTCCCGCATCACTGCTGCCATGTTCTCCCAACCTTCTTGGGAACCCATAGTCCTCTGTCTTCTCCATTGGCCAACCAAAGAAGCTACATTGCCTCAGCACCCGCCTCTTCCTCCCTTCTTTTAAAGCATAGTCTGTACTCCCCTTATTTCTGCTGCCATATTCTCCCAACCGTCTCGGATATCGGTAGTCTTCTGTCTTCTCCATTAGCCAACAAAGGAAGTTACATTGTCTCAGCACCTGCCTCTATCTTCCTTCCTTCCTCCTTTGAAGCACAGGCTGCACTCCCGCATCACTGCTGCCATGTTCTCCCAACCTTCTTGGGCATCGGTAGTCCTCTGTCTTCTCCATTGGCCAACCGAAGAAGCTACATTGTCTCAGCACCTGCCTCTTCCTTCCTTCCTTTAAAGCATAGTCTGTACTCCCCCCATTTCTGCTGCCATATTCTCCCAACCGTCTCGGATATCGTTAGTCTTCTGTCTTCTCCATCAGCCAACAAAGGAAGTTACATTGTCTCAGCACCTGCCTCTTCCTCCCTTCCTTCCTCCTTTGAAGCACAGTCTGCACCCCTGCATCACTGCTGCCATGTTCTCCCAAACTTCTTGGGAACCCATAGTCCTCTGTCTTCTCCATTGGCCAACCAAAGAAGCTACATTGTCCCAGCACCCGCCTCTTCCTCCCTTCCTTTAAAGCATAGTCTGTACTCCCCTTATTTCTGCTGCCATATTCTCCCAACCGTCTCGGATATCGGTAGTCTTCTGTCTTCTCCATCAGCCAACAAAGGAAGTTACATTGTCTCAGCACCCGCCTCTTCCTTCCTTCCTTTAAAGCATAGTCTGTACTCCCCCCATTTCTGCTGCCCTATACTCCCAACCTTCTTGGGAATCGGTAGTCCTCTGTCTTCTCCATTGGCCAACCAAGGAAGTTACATTGTCCCAGCACCCGCCTCTTCCTCCCTTCCTTCCTCCTTTGAAGCACAGTCTGCACTCCCCATCACTGCTGCCATATTCTCCCAACCTTCTTGGAATCAGTAGTCCTCTGTCTTCTCCACTGGCGAGTCAAAGAAGTTACATTGTCCCAGCACCTGCCTCTACCTACTTTCCTTCCTCCTTAGCACAGTCTGCACTACCCCATCACTTCTGCCATATTCTCCCAACCTTCTCAGGAATCGGCAGTCCTCTGTCTTCTCCATTGGCCAACCAAAGAAGTTACATTGTCCCAGCACCTGCCTCTACCTCCCTTCCTCCTTAGCACAGTCTGCACTACCCCATCACTGCTGCCATATTCTCCGAACCTTCTAAGGAATCGGCAGTCCTCTGTCTTCTGCATTGGCCAACCAAAGTTGTTACATTGTCCCAGCACCTGCCTCTACCTCCCTTCTTTCCATGCATAGTCTATAATCCCCCATCTCTGCTGCCATATTCTCCCAACCTTCTCGGGAATCAGTAGTCCTCTGTCTTCACCATTGGCCAACCAAGGAAGTTACATTGCCTCAGCACCCGCCTCTTCCTCCCTTCCTTTAAAGCATAGTCTGTACTCCCCCCATCTCTGCTGCCATATTCTCCCAACCTTCTCGGGAATCAGTAGTCCTCTGTCTTCACCATTAGCCAACCAAGGAAGTTACATTGTCCCAGCACCCTCCTCTTTCTCCCTTCCTTCCTCCTTTGAAGCACAGTCTGCACTCCCCCATCACTGCTGCCATATTCTCCCAACCTTTTTGGGAAACAGTAGTCCTCTGTCTTCTCCACTGGTGAGTCAAAGAAGTTACATTGTCCCAGCACCTGCCTCTACCTCCCTTCCTCCTTAGCACAGTCTGCACTACCTCATCTCTGCTGCCATATTCTCCGAACCTTCTAAGGAATCGGTAGTCCTCTGTCTTCTCCATTGGCCAACCAAAGATGTTACAGTGTCCCAGCACCTGCCTCTACCTCCCTTCCTTCCATGCATAGTCTATAATCCCCCATCTCTGGTGGCATATTCTCCCAACCTTCTTGGGAATCGGTAGTCCTCTGTCTTCTCCATTGGCCAACCAAGGAAGCTGCATTGTCCCAGCACCCGCCTCTTCCTCCCTTCCTTCCTTCTTTGAAGCACAGTTTGCACTCCCCCCATCACTTCTGCCATATTCTCCCAACCTTCTCAGGAATCGGTAGTCCTCTGTCTTCTCCATTGGCCAACCAAAGAAGTTACATTGTCCCAGCACCCTCCTCTTCCTCCCTCCCTTCCTCCTTTGAAGCACAGGCTGCACTCCCCATCTCTGATGCCATATTCTCCCAACCTTCTAAGGAATCGGTAGTCCTCTGTATTGGCCAACCAAAGAAGTTACATTGTCCCAGCACCCGCCTCTTCCTCCCTTCCTTCCAAGCATAGTCTGTAATCCCCCATCTCTGCTGCCATATTCTCCCAACCTTCTCGGGAATCGGTAGTCCTCTGTCTTCTCCATTGGCCAACCAAGGAAGCTGCATTGTCCCAGCACCCGCCTCTTCCTCCCTTCCTTCCTTCTTTGAAGCACAGTTTGCACTCCCCCCATCACTTCTGCCATATTCTCCCAACCTTCTCAGGAATCGGTAGTCCTCTGTCTTCTCCATTGGCCAACCAAAGAAGTTACATTGTCCCAGCACCCTCCTCTTCCTCCCTCCCTTCCTCCTTTGAAGCACAGGCTGCACTCCCCATCTCTGCTGCCATATTCTCCCAACCTTCTAAGGAATCGGTAGTCCTCTGTATTGGCCAACCAAAGAAGTTACATTGTCCCAGCACCCGCCTCTTCCTCCCTTCCTTCCAAGCATAGTCTGTAATCCCCCATCTCTGCTGCCATATTCTCCCAACCTTCTCGGGAATCGGTAGTCCTCTGTCTTCTCCATTGGCCAACCAAGGAAGCTGCGTTGTCCCAGCACCCGCCTCTACCTCCCTTCCTTCCAAGCATAGTCTGTAATCCCCCATCTCTGCTGCCATATTCTCCCAACCTTCTCGGGAATCGGTAGTCCTCGGTCTTCTCCATTGGCCAACCAAGGAAGCTGCGTTGTCCCAGCACCCATCTCTTCCTCCCTTCCTTCCTCCTTTAAAGCAAAGTCTGCTCTCTCCTCGCTTTGCTGCCGCCATATTTTCCCAGCCTTCTTGTCATGTACCTGTATGCAGATACCGAGATGACAAGGGTGGCTTTTAGCACAGTTCCCGTCTGACAGTGCCCCTGGATGTTGAGACAGGGTCTGCAGGGGAGAAGGAAAGACTCAAGTGCCAAGGCCTTTACACTGTGGGCAGAAACTGGTGAGCACAAGTATGTGATGAGTAGAGGTAAAGCTGGCAATGTACCGTGAAGATGCCAAGCCCAGTTGATGGTGGGAGTCAGGTCCCACACCTAGTCAATTGGCAGCTGGATGGACATCAGGACGCAAGCAGAGTCAGGAACAGGCAGAGGTCGGTAGCAATTGGGCAGGGAGGTACAGATTCACTAAGCAGAAGCGTGGTCAGAAGTGCAGGCTGGGGTTGGTAGCGGAGGCAGATAGCTAACATGAGCAGGCAAGGGTAATCTGAGAGCAAGGTATGAGAGGAAGCCGGGTCAGTAACGCAATCAGGGATGTGTATCAGGAACAAGGCTAAAGACCATACAGCAAAAAGCTAGTGTGGAGGTCAGAATTAAATAGTCTGTTTGGCGGCAGTGAACATGCACGCACATCCCCGCGTGTGCATGCGCAAATGTGTGGGCAATGATTAACATGCACCTGTTATTAACATGGCCTTCATGGTGCTGTTTGTTCACTAATGCCCCCCGTACACACGAGCAGTTTTTCCGTCGGAAAAATCTTGGATGGTTTTTCCGACGGAATTCCGCTCAAGCTTGTCTTGCATACACACGGTCGCCCAAAAGTTCTCAGAATTTTTTTCGGCCGCCAAGAACGCGGTGACGTACAACGCTACGACGAGCCGAGAAAATTAAGTTCAATGCTTCCGAGCATGCGTCTAATTGTTTCCGAGCATGCGCAGGAATTTTGCGCGTCGGAATTGGTACAGCCGATCAAAATTTCCGTTCGGGAACTTTTTCCGACCGAAAAAATATAGCACCTGCTCTCAATCTTTTGCTGGCGGGAATTCCCGCCAGCAAAAGTCCGATGGAGCGTACACACGGTCGGAATTTCCAACCAAAAGCCCTCATCTGAGTTTTGCTGGGGGGAAATTTCCGATCGTGTGTACGCGGCATAAGGTTCTCCAACAAACCTCTGAGGGCTTTACAGAAGCTTGGAATATTTTTTTTTATAACCTAACCCTGCTTTACACTTCTCCACAACTTTATCCCTGACCTGTCTGGTCTGTTCCTTGGCCTTCATGATGCCGTTTGCTCACTAAGGTTCTCTAACAAACCTCTGAGGGCTTCGCAGAAGCTTGGAATATTTTTTTATAACCTAACCAATCCAAAGACATGCAGGTAGGTTAATTGGTTTCTGTCCAAAAATTGTAGTATATGAATGGGGACCTTGGATTGTGGGCTCCTTGAGGGTAGGAACTGATGTGAGTGTGCAAAGTACAGGGATAGGGACAGTTGTAGACACTCGCTCAGGTTGAACTGGATGGACTGGTGTCTTTATTCAACCTTACTAACTATGAAACTATGAAACCCTGCTTTACACTTCTCCACAACTTTATCCCTGACCTGTCTGGTCTGTTCCTCGGCCTTCGTGATGCCGTTTGCTCACTAAGGTTCTCTAACAAACCTCTGAGGGCTTCACAGAACAGCTGTATTTATACTGAGATTAAATGACACACAGGTGGACTCAATTTACTAAATTAGGTGACTTCTGAAGGCAATTGGTTCCTCTAGATTTTAGTTGGGGGTATCAGAGTAAAGGGGGCTGAATACAAATGCCCCCCCCCCCCCCCCCACACTTTTCACATATTTATATGTAAACAAAATTGAAAACCATTTATCATTTTCCTTCCACTTCACAATTATGTGTCACTTTGTGTTGCTCTATCACATAAAACCCCAATAAAATACATTCACGTTTTTTGGTTGTAACATGACAAAAATGTGGAAAATTTGAAGGGGTTATGAATACTTTTTCAAAATTTTAAGGGGTATTAATACTTTTTCAAAATTTTAAGGGGTATGAATACTTTTTCAAGGCACTGTATATCAAACAGAACAAAAGGGGGGCTATAAGAGAAGTTAATAGGGTTTTAAGAGAATTTAGTTACTAGGGATTTATATACAGCTTTAATGATATTACAGGGGATGGCTGTAACATGAGCGTGCGTTGTGTTTCGCACGTTTTCTGGCTGTATACTAATATATAAAAGGTCGGTGTGTAATCTCAGCCTCGAGCGACAAAAAATGTCTTTTGTGTGTCATTTCATTGTTTCAGCCAAAAGCCGACGCAGCCTTCCCTGCGCGATAAACCGATGGGAGATTTTTTGGCGGATGTCGGAGCCGCACTCGGTGCCCTCTCGTCCCACCCCACCCCCCCAAATGGCTTTATAATTCAGCGGTGAATTATGGTCCCAGCAGACTGTCAGCCTCGGAGCCCAGAGGCTCCCCGCAGCCAATCCACATTGTTGGAAGAGTGTTTAACTCATTTGCCTAAACTGGTGTCTGCGGGCCGCACTCCACCGCCATTTACATTGTAATGCAATTTGGGAGCCAGCGGGACACCTGAACACAGGAGGAGGAGGAGGAGGAGGAGGAGGAGGAGGGGGAGGGGGAGAGAGCAAAGGATGAGCCGCCACATTCTGTCACATAAATGGATGAGGAAAAGAAGAGCCAAAGTTCCAAAGAAAAGGATTTCCTACACAATCAACATTCCATCTAATGAAATACAATATAACCACCCATTACATTGTCATTATTGTGCTCCTTTATATAGCTCCGACATATACCGCAGTGCTGTACAGAGAACACGGAGCCAGTCACATCAGTCTCTGTACCAGAGGAGCTTACACTCTATATACCCCCCCCCCCCCACCCACAGTCACATCAGTCTCTGAACCAGAGGAGCTTACACTCTAATATCCCTCCCCCCCCCACAGTCACATCAGTCTCTGAACCAAAGGAGCTTACACTCTAATACCCCCCCCTCCTCCCACAGTCACATCAGTCTCTGTACCAGAGGAGCTTACACTCTAATCCCCCCCCCCCCACACAGTCACATCAGTCTCTGTACAGAGGAGCTTACACTCTAATCTCCCCCCCCCCCCCCCCCACACAGTCACATCAGTCTCTGTACAGAGGAGCTTACACTCTAATGTCCCCTCCCCCACAGTCACATCAGTCTCTGTACAGAGGAGCTTACACTCTAATGTCCCCTCCCCCACAGTCACATCAGTCTCTGAACCAGAGGAGCTTACACTCTAATACTCCCCCCCCCCCACACAGTCACATCAGTCTCTGTACAGAGGAGCTTACACTCTAATGTCCCCTCCCCCACAGTCACATCAGTCCCTGAACCAGAGGAGCTTACACTCTAATACCCCCCCCCCCCACAGTGACACACTATTATTATACATTTACAGCATCTCACAAAAGTAAGTACACCCCTCACATGTTTGTAATTATTTTTCTTCTATCTTTTCATGTGACGACACTGAAGAAATGACACTTGTCTACAATGTAAAGTAGTGAGTGTACAGCTTGTATAACATTGTAAATTTGCCGTCCCCTCAAAATAACTCAACACACAGCCATTAATGTCCAAACCGCTGGGAACAAAAGTCAGTACACCCCTAAGTGAAAATGTCCAAACTGGGCCCTATTAGCCATTTTCCCTCCCCGGTGTCATGTGACTCGTTAGTGTTACAAGGTCTCAGGTGTGAATGGGGAGCAGGTGTGTTTAAATTTGGTGTTATCGCTCTCACTCTCTCATACTGGTCACTGGAAGTCCAACATGGCACCTTATGGCAAAGAACTCTCTGAGGATCTGAAAAAAAAAAATATTTTTTGCTCTACATAAAGATGGCCTAGGCTATAAGAAGATTGCCAAGACCCTGAAACTGATCTGCAGCACGGTGGCCAAGACCATCCAGCGGTATAACAGGACAGGTTCCCCTCAGAACAGGCCTCGCCATGGTCCACCAAAGAAGTTGAGGTCACGTGCTCAGCGTCATATCCAGAGGTTGTCTTTGGAAATAGACGTATGAGTGCTGCCAGCATTGCTGCAGAGGTTGTAGGGGTGGGGGGTCAGCCTGTCAGTGCTCAGACCATACGCCGCACACTGCATCAAATTGGTCTGCATGGCTGTCATCCCAGAAGGAAGCCTCTTCTAAAGATGATGCACAAGAAAGACCACAAACAGTTTGCTGAAGACAAGCAGACTAAGGACATGGATTACTGGAACCACGTCCTGTGGTCTGATGAGACCAAGATAACCTTATTTGGTGTCAGATGGTGTCAGGCGTGTGTGGGGGCCACCAGGTGAGGAGGACAAAGACAAGTGTGTCTTGTCTACAGTCAAGCATGGTGGTGGGAGTGTCATGGTGGGGGGAGTGTCATGGTGGGGGGAGGGTCATGGTCTGGGGCTGCATGAGTGCTGCCGGCACTGGGGAGCTACAGATCATTGAGGGAACCATGAATGCCAACATGTACTGTGACATACTGAAGCAGAGCATGATCCCCTCCCTTCAGAGACTGGGCCGCAGGGCAGTATTCCAACATGATAACCACCCCAAACACACCTCCAAGACCACCACTGCCTTGCTAAAGAAGCTGAGGGTAAAGGTGATGGACTGGCCAAGCATGTCTCCAGACCTAAACCCTATTGATCATCTGTGGGACATCCTCAAACGGAAGGTGGAGGAGCGCAAGGTCTCCAACATCCACCAGCTCTGTGATGTCATCATGGAGGAGGGGAAGAGGACTCCAGTGCCAACCTGTGAAGTCTCTGGTGACCTCCATGCCCAAGAGGGTTAAGGCAGTGCTGGAAAATAATGGCGGCCACACAAAATATTGACACTTTGGGGCCCAATTTGGACATTTTCACTTAGGGGTGTACTGACTTTTGTTGCCAGCTGTTTAGACATTAATGGCTGTGTGTTGAGTTATTTTTGAGGGGACGGCAAATTTACAGTGTTATACAAGCTGTACACTCACTACTTTACATTGTAGACAAGTGTCATTTCTTCAGTGTTGTCGCCTGAAAAGAGAGAAGAAAATATTTACAAAGTAATGCAAGGACGCTGTTAGCTCCACCCTATGCGTTTCGTCACTGGGACGTCACCTGTAGACAAGTGTCATTTCTTCAGTGTTGTCACATGAAAAGATATTTACAAACATGTGAGGGATGTACTCCCTTTTGTGAGATACTGTATATAGCTCTGACATATACCGCAGCGCTGTACAGAGATCACTGAGCCAATCATGTCAGTCTCTGTACCAGAGGAGCTTACACTCTAATGTCCCCTCCCCCACAGTCACATCAGTCTCTGTACCAGAGGAGCTTACACTCTAATGTCCCCTCTCCCCCCACAGTCGCACACTATAATAGTCTCAGTCTCGGAATGCTGAACTGACAAGACCGTCAGGTTCCTGCAGGCTTCCTGTCCTAAGGTGACAACGCTCACTCACTGTATCTGTATAGGAGCAGCGTTGTCACCCGAGGACAGGACCACAGAACACCCCTCCCCCCCTCTCCTTTCCACAGGGAGGTGGGTGTATTGTAGTTCACAGAAGGGAATTGGATAATGTTTTTTTTCAGTGTTTAGATATATTTTATAGTGTCGGCTTCTGAAGACCTCAGACAGAAGGTTCAGCGGGAGGGTCACACGCCCCGCCCACCAGGAACTCTGCAGGAACCGGGCCGTCTTGCCAGTCCGCCATTTCCTGAATGGCGCGACCTTCTCCCCATTCGTATCAATTTCCCAGATAAATTAATCTGCAGTCATTTTTTCCATTTATTAACACTATGACATCACCACCAGAAATCTTTTGTTACATTGTTGCCGCTTTTGCATTCACTGTGAGCCGAACAGCGTTCGGTGTCAGGGGCGCGGGGCGGTCCTCTATGTGGGAGAGCCCCGGGGGGCGCGCTGCGGTCCTCTATGTGGGAGAGCCCCGGGGGGGCGCGCGGCGGTCCTCTATGTGGGAGAGCCCCGGGGGGGCGCGCGGCGGTCCTCTATGTGGGAGAGCCCCGGGGGGCGCGCGGCGGTCCTCTATGTGGGAGAGCCCCGGGGGGCGCGCGGCGGTCCTCTATGTGGGAGAGCCCCGGGGGGCGCGCGGCGGTCCTCTATGTGGGAGAGCCCCGGGGGGCGCGCAGCGGTCCTCTATGTGGGAGAGCCCCGGGGGGCGCGCGGCGGTCCTCTATGTGGGAGAGCCCCGGGGGGCACGCGGCGGTCCTCTATGTGGGAGAGCCCCGGGGGGCACGCGGCGGTCCTCTATGTGGGAGAGCCCCGGCCTCCCATCGCAGGGACAATGTCCGAGAACAATAGCAGACAAGGCTGAGGAATGAGAAGGAATCCTGAACTTGGTGTCGCTGGACATCCCCGCCCCCGCCTCTTCTATTTACTGCTCCTCACATGCAGACAAGGACATTATGCGGTCCTGACATTCCTCACCGACACCCGCTGACCCCCCAGAAAAGTCCATTATAAACAAGGACACAGTGATGACCCCCCCCCCCGCCATCCGGGGTCAGGATTCCCACTAGACAAGGTCTGCCATACACACTTATCAGTTATCAGAAATATTAACCGCGTCGCCACTAACCGGCGCCAAGAAACCGACCGCCTGAGCGCCATCCAGGGGCGGACTGATAACTCATGGGGCCCCCGGGCAATAGGAGATTATGGGGCCCCCGGGCAATAGGAGATTATGGGGCCCCCGGGCAATAGGAGATTATGGGGCCCCCCAGGCAGTAGGAGAAGATTATGGGGCCCCCAGGCAATAGGAGATTATGGGGCCCCCCAGGCAATAGAAGATTATGGGGCCCCCGGGCAATAGGAGATTATGGGGCCCTCGGGCAATAGGAGAAGATTATGGGGCCCCCGGGCAATAGGAGAAGATTATTGGGCCCCCGGGCAATAGGAGAAGATTATGGGGCCCCCGGGCAATAGGAGAAGATTATGGGGCCCCCGGGCAATAGGAGATTATGGGGCCCCCCCTGGCGCCATCTCACTAGAGGGGCTATGGTAAGAAGGGGGCCTAAAGGAACCAAAAATACTCCATGGAACCAGAGAGGAGCCCAGCAGAACCTTCCTAGGAGAGAAGAAATCTCCAGGTCTCCCTCCCGAGATACGGGGCCCCAAAGTCGGTCAACTGTGTCCATCTGCAGCAATGTCATTTCGGGACCCTTTGGGTCCAGAGGCTCCAAATTGTGGCTGCAGCTAGGGGGCATCTAGAAACCCTTAACTACCAAGTTTGAAGTTCGGGGGACCTATGCTGCAAATGGGCACAGTGAGGCTGCAAATGGGCATTGTTGACCCTCTTTTCCACTTACAGTAGCTGCGCATTTCTCACCCTAGGCTTATACTCGAGTCAATACGTTTTCCCATTTTTTTGTGGTAAAATTAGGTGCCTCGGCTTATATTCGGGTCGCTTATACTCGAGTATATACGGTACTCGGGTTATCTTTGTGTAATAATAAAATTTTTCAGTCATTTAACCGCTTCAGCCCCGGAAGATTTTACCCCCTTCCTGACCAGAGCGCTTTTTGCGATTTCGGCACTGCGTCGCTTTAACTGACAATTTTCGCGGTCGTGCGACGTGGCTCCCAAACAAAATTGACGTATTTTTTCCCCCCACAAATAGAGCTTTCTTTTGGTGATCACCTCTGCGGATTTTATTTTTTGCGCTATATACGAAAAAAGAGCGACAATTTTGAAAAAAAAAAAAGCAATATTTTTTAGCTTTTTGCTTTAACCACTTGCCTACCAGGCACGAACACCCCCTTCCTGCCCAAGCCATTTTTCAGCTTTCAGCGCTGTCGCATTTTGAATGACAATTGCGCGGTCGTGCAACGCTGTACCCAAATAACATTTTTTGTCATTTTTTCCCCACAGATAGAGCCTTATTTTGGTGGTATTTGATCACCTCTGCGGTTTTTATTTCTTGCGCTATAAACAAAATAAAAGGGACAAGTTTGAAAAAACGCAATATTTTTTACTTTTTATTATAATAAATATCCAATTTTATTATTTTTTTAACAAATTTTTGCCTCCGTTTAGGCCGATACGTATTCTTCTACATATTTTTGGTAAAAAAAAAAATCGCAATAAGCGTCTATTGATTGGTTTGCGCAAAAGTTATAGCGTCTACAAAATAGGGGATAGATTTATGACATTTTTATTATTATTTTTTTTTTACTAGTAATGGCGGCGATCTGCGATTTTTATCGTGACTGCGACATTGCGGCGGACATATCGGACACTTTTGACACATTTTTGGGACCATTCACATTTATACAGCGATCCGTGCTATAAAAATGCATTGATTACTGTATAAATGTGACTGGCAGGGAAGGGGTTAACACTAGGGGGCGCTGCAGGGGTTAATGTGTTCCCTATGTTAGTGATTCTAACTGTGGGGGGAGGGGACTGACTGGGGGAGGGGACCGATCGGTGTCCCTATGTACAAGGGACACACCATCAGTCTCCTCTCCTCTGACAGGACGTGGATCTGTGTGTTTACACCCACAGATCCACGTCCTGCTCAGTTACCGGGCAATCGCGGGTGCCCGGCGGATATCGCGGCCGCCGGGCACACGCATCGGGTCCCCAGCGACGCGGCGGGCACGCGCCCCCTAGTGGCCAAAATGGTAGCGCCGTCATATGACGACGGCGTCCCGCCACAAGAGCCGCACCGCTCCGCGGTCAATTGACAGTGGGCGGTCGGCAAGAAGTAAATAAATATCCCCCAAAAAATACATAAAAAAACATTTTTTTTTTCCTCAGTTTAGGCCGATACGTATTCTTCTACATATTTTTGGTAAAAAAAATCGCAATTAGCGATTATTGATTGGTTTTGCGCAAAAGTTATAGCGTCTACAAAATAGGGGATAGTTTTATGGCATTTTTATTATTGTTTTTTTTTTTACTAGTAATGGCGGCGATCAGCGATTTTTATCGGGACTGCGACATTATGGCGGACACATCGGACATTTTTGACACATTTTTGGGACCATTGGCATTAATACAGCGATCAGTGCTATAAAAATGCATTACTTACTGTAAAAATTGTGAAGTGAAGAGTGAAGGGGTTAACCACTAGGGGGCGATCAAGCGATTGTGTTCCCTGGGAGGTGATTCTAACTGAAGGGGGGAGGGGACTGTGTAGGGGAGATGACAGATCGCTGTTCCTACTCTGAATGAACAAACAATCTGTCACTTCTCCCCTCAGAGAACTGGAAACTGTGTGTTTACACACAGAGATCCCGGTTCTCCCTGTGTCAGAGGCGATCGCGGGAGCCCCGGTGATCGTGACACCGGGCACTCGCATCGGCTCAGGGGGGCGTGCAGCGGGCGCGCCAAGTGGCCACAGGACGAAGCGACGCAACATAACCTCGCTTCGCCCCCACCGCGCCATTCTGCCGGAGTACAACTGCGGTTTGCTTGTCGGCAAGTGGTCAAGTGTGACAGATATGCAAAAAAATATCTGAAAGGGGGCAAATACTTTTTCACACAGCTGTATACAGGGGGTCCCCGACCTACGAACAACCCCCTCCGCCATTTTTCGCTGTTTTTCCCGTCTTTCGGCCGTCCTGCGCATGCGCGGCCATACGGAGCCTCGGAAAATGCCGGAAATGTCCGTAATTTGCCGCGCATGCGCAGAACGGCATTAGACGGAACATCGGAAATGTCCGTATTTGTCGGTCTGCGCATGCGCGGCCGACTTACGAACATTTCCGACTTCCGTACAGGCGGGCAGTCCCTAACGAGTTCGTAACTCGGGGACCCCCTGTATATAATGTTTGGGGGTTCTAAGTAATTTAATAGCAAAAAATATGGATTGTAACGTATTCTTCTACATATTTTTGGTAAAAAAAAAAAAATCGCAAATAAGCGTTTATTGATTGGTTTGCGCAAAAGTTATAGCGTCTACAAAATAGGGGAGAGTTTTACAGCATTACAGCATTTTTTACTAGTAATGGCGGCGATCAGCGATTTTTATCGTGACTGCGAAATTATGGCGGACACGTCGGACAATTTTGGCGCGATTTTGGGACCATTCACATTTATACAGCGATTAAAATTGCATTGACTACTGTGTAAATGTGACTGGCAGTGAAGGGATTAACACTAGGTGGCGCTGTAGGGGTTAAGTGTGTCCTGGGGAGTGATTCTAACTGTGGAAGGGAGGGGCTGTGTGTGACACATCACTGATCATAGCTCCCAATCACAGGGAGCTGTGATCAGTGACACTGTCACTAGGCAGAACAGGCTTGTGTACATTAGCATCTCCCAGTTCTTCCTCTCCGTGAGACAATCGCGGGGTATCCCCCGCGGACATAGAGTCCGCGGGACCCGCGATCCTACTCACGGAGCTCTCGGCCGGCGCGCACGCGATGGCACTGCGGCAAATTCAAAGGGACGTACAGGTACGCCCATTTGCGCAGCCGTGCCGCTCTGCCAACGTACATGGCGCGCGCCGGTCGGGAACCGGTTAAAGTGTCACCAAACCCAGGAGCCCGCAGCCCAGGAGCCCGAGTCACTATATCTGGTCTCCCACAGAACACGGAAATGCAATTATTTTACTAAATAAAGACTGAAAAATACCTTTTCTCATCAGCAGTCTTGTGACTTCTATCAGTGTTCAGCCAAGCACTGGTTAAAGCTTGTAGGAGGAGTTTTCTGACTGTCCTATGAGACTGCAAGACCCCTGACCCTCTGTCTGGACAGTGCTGATTGGTCCTGTGCTTATCACATGCACTCTCCCAAGAAAAAAAAAAAAAAAAACCTCTCTAGCAATACACACCAAACTGAGCATGTGCAGCCTGACTCCATGGACTCTGTGTTATCAGGAAATGATCAGGGCACAGTGAAAGAAGGGGAGGATCAGAGAAGACAGGATCAAAGAGGAATGACCCCTTAGGTTCCACAGTGAGTATAACAAGCATGCTTTACTGCATAGACTGCCTGATTTTACTGTCGTGGGTTTAGTAACACTTTAAGTTCTCTAAAACTTTATTGATCACAACAAGTGGTGTGGTGGTGTAGTGGTTAGCACTCTCACCTAGTAGTAAGAAGAGTCGCTGGTTCGAATCCCAACCACGACACTACCTGCCTGGAGTTTGCATGTTCTCCCTGTGCCTGCCTGGGTTTCCTCCAGGTACTCCGGTTTCCTCCCACACTCCAAAGACATGCAGGTAGGTTAATTGGCTTCTGTCCAAAAATTGGCCCTAGTATATGAACGGGGACCTTGGATTGGGGGCTCCTTGAGGGTGTAGGGACCGATGTGAGTGTGCAATGTACAGGGATAGGGACAATTGTAGACACTCAGGTTGAACTGGATGGACTGATGTCTTTATTCAACCTTCCTAACTATGAAACTATGAAGTGGTCAGAAGAGCGCACCAACGTGCTTCTGGATCCCAACGTTCCACCTTCAGCAAGGCTTATAAGCTCACAATATCTGACGAGAAGACGGGACAACCATGTTTATCCTTTACTTTTATTTAGCAGTTTTTGGCCACTTTTCCATTTAGTTATTTCCGGTGTATAAATTAGCGCACCAACGTACAATAAAATATCCATTCTGGGTAACTAACTATGGAACAAATGAAGATCATTTTAGTCAAACTGGCCCAGCTGTGTTTGGTTGTCACCATCCGGCCCGTCTCCATCTCCAAGACGGTTACAAAAAGTCCGGCTAGGGACCTCGCACCATCCCGCAGATCAGGAAAACAAGGCGTTCTCCAAGGGCAGCGGCTCCATGAGGTCCAGTTTGCGAGCGCCGCGCCCCTGCTCCACGACCTCCAGCCGCAGGCGCGGCTGCTTCCTCTCCACTCCATCCTCCTCTTCCCTCTCTAGTTCTTTCAGTAAGTGCTTGTCCGAGTCCTCCACGGCTATCCTCACTGTGCAGCCCCGCGGGAGGAGGTCCTGTTCATAGGCAGCCGCCAACTGATTGACGACCCGCCTCTCCACCTGAAGGGACAGAGCAAAGTAACATTATATATGAGAAGAGGAAGGGCAGGCTGGGAACGATGAAAAAAATGGTGGTAAGGAAGGGTGGGGGGGGGGGGGGGACAACAACCAATCAGATTTATTTTGCTGAAACCTGATTTCTGATTGGCTACAATGGCTTACTGCCCTGCACCCTAAAATCATTAGTGGGGGGGGGGATGGGGGACGGGGGGGGACCTTCTGTCACAAATGTCCACTCAGTGATCAGTGAAAAGGCACGTTCCTTCCTGCCATCAAGTGTCATTGTCTCTGCAAAGGGCCAACGTTTCGGGAGCAGTGCAGGACCCCTTCATCAGGGTAACACAGAGGTCAACCTGAATAGGGGGAAGATGCTTTTTTCGGGATCTTTGCCTTGTTGACTTCTCAACTACTTAGCACAGCAGTTCTCGACCTTTTCAACACATGGGGAACCCTGGAAATAATTCTCCAGTCTTGGGGAACCCCTCTGCTAAAAATGGAAAACTCTACAACTCATCATACATTAGTGTGATGGTCAATCAGAAGAAGGCTTCTTACACTTGTGGTTATTGGGAAGAATTACCCCCTTATAGATAACTAAAAAGATCAATGGTGTCCTTGAGAACTTACCTGAGAGGCAGAAATTGACTAGACATGTGCACTGACAAAAAAATTCGTTCATTTTCGTTTTCGGTTCATTCGTTTTTTTGCTTTTTACGTAAATTCGGAAAATCGTTTCTATTTTTCGGATTTACGAATTTCAAATTTTCGGATTTACGAATTTCAAATTTTCAGATTTCCGGATTTCGAATTTTCGGATTTCAGAATTTCAAATTTTAGGATTTCCAAATTTCGAATTTTCAGATTTCCGAAAATTCAAGTTTTCGGATTTCCGAATTTCGAATTTTCAGATTTCTGAAATTACGAATTTTCGAATTTCCGAATTTTGAATTTTCAGATTTCCGAATTATTGAATTTCCGAATTTTGGAAAACTAGAGGAATAGTGCCCCATTGTTGGTGTCAGTGGGAGGAATAGTGCCCCATCCTTGGCATCAGTGGGAGGAACAGTGCCCCATCCTTGGCATCAGTGGGAGGAATAGTGCCCCATCATTGGCGTCAGTGGGAGGAATAGTGACACATCATTGGTGTCAGTGGGAGGAATAGTGCCCCATCATTGGTGTAAGTGGGAGGAATAGTGCCCCATCATTGGTGTCAGTGGGAGGAATAGTGACACATCATTGGTGTCAGTGGGAGGAATAGTGACACATCATTGGTGTCAGTGGGAGGAATAGTGACACATCATTGGTGTCAGTGGGAGGAATAGTGCCCCATCATTGGTGTCAGTGGGAGGAATAGTGCCCCATCATTGGTGTCAGTGGGAGGAATAATGCCCCAATGGCTGGATAAAAGGCTCCTGGGCTACAGTTTGGAGACCACTGGCCTAGCCTTTATAATCTGGCCCTTGTCAAAGTTGCTCAAATCCTTACTCTTTCTCATTTTATTCTTCTTTCAGCACATCAACTTCAGGGACAACATGTTCACTTGCTGCCTAATATATACCACCCACCTTCAGATGGCATTGTAATGAGATAATCAATGTCATCTACTTTACCGGTCAGTGGTCAGTATGCTATGGCTGATCAGTATATATCTGGGAAGGTTCTCATGTATACAGGTCATGGTAGATCTAATAATTAGTTGGTGTTATATAACCAGGTCATGGTAGATTTAGTAGTAGTTGGTCTCATGTATCCAGGTCATGGTAGATCCAGTAGTGGTTGGTCTCATGTATCCAGGTCATGGTAGATCTAGTAGTGGTTGGTCTCATGTATTCAGGTCATGGTAGATCTAGTAGTAGTTGGTCTCCTGTATCCAGTTCATGGTAGATCTAGTAGTAGTTGGTCTCCTGTATCCAGTTCATGGTAGATCGAGTAGTAGTTGGTCTCATGTATCCAGGTCATGGTAGATCTAGTAGTGGTTGGTCTCATGTATCCAGGTCATGGTAGATCCAGTAGTGGTTGGTCTCATGTATTCAGGTCATGGTAGATCTAGTATTGGTTGGTCTCATGTATCCAGGTCATGGTAGATCTAGTATTGGTTGGTCTCATGTATCCAGGTCATGGTAGATCTAGTAGTGGTTGGTCTCCTATCTTCAGGTCATTGTAGATCTAGTATTGGTTGGTCTCATGTATCCAGGTCATGGTAGATCTAGTAGTGGTTGGTCTCATGTATCCAGGTCATGTTAGATCTAGTATTGGTTGGTCTCATGTATCCAGGTCATGGTAGATCTAGTATTGGTTGGTCTCATGTATCCAGGTCATGGTAGATCTAGTAGTGGTTGGTCTCATGTATCCAGGTCATGTTAGATCTAGTATTGGTTGGTCTCATGTATCCAGGTCATGGTAGATCTAGTATTGGTTGGTCTCATGTATCCAGGTCATGTTAGATCTAGTAGTGGTTGGTCTCATGTATCCAGGTCATGGTAGATCTAGTAGTGGTTGGTCTCATGTATCCAGGTCATGTTAGATCTAGTAGTGGTTGGTCTCATGTATCCAGGTCATGGTAGATCTAGTAGTGGTTGGTCTCATGTATCCAGGTCATGGTAGATCTAGTAGTGGTTGGTCTCATGTATTCAGGTCATGGTAGATCTAGTAGTAGTTGGTCTCATGTATCCAGGTCATGGTAGATCTAGTAGTGGTTGGTCTCATGTATCCAGGTCATGTTAGATCTAGTAGTGGTTGGTCTCATGTATCCAGGTCATGGTAGATCTAGTATTGGTTGGTCTCATGTATCCAGGTCATGTTAGATCTAGTAGTAGTTGGTCTCATGTATTCAGGTCATGGTAGATCTAGTAGTAGTTGGTCTCATGGATCCAGGTCATGGTAGATCTAGTAGTAGTTGGCCTCATGTATCCAGGTCATGGTAGATCTAGTAGTAGTTGGTCTCATGTATCCAGGTCATGGTAGATCTAGTATTGGTTGGTCTCATGTATCCAGGTCATGGTAGATCTAGTAGTGGTTGGTCTCATGTATCCAGGTCATGGTAGATCTAGTAGTGGTTGGTCTCATGTATCCAGGTCATGGTAGATCTAGTAGTGGTTGGTCTTATGTATCCAGGTCATGTTAAATCTAGTAGTAGTTGGTCTCATGTATCCAGGTCATGGTAGATCTAGTAGTGGTTGGTCTCATGTATCCAGGTCATGGTAGATCTAGTAGTAGTTGATCTCATGTATCCAGGTCATGATAGATCTAGTAGTGGTTGGTCTCATGTATCCAGGTCATGGTAGATCTAGTAGTGGTTGGTCTTGTGTATCTAGGTCATGTTAGATCTAGTAGTAGTTGGTCTTATGTATGCAGGTCATGGTAGATCTAGTAGTGGTTGGTCTCATGTATCCAGGTCATGGTAGATCTAGTAGTAGTTGGTCTCATGTATCCAGGTCAGGTTAGATCTAGTAGTGGTTGGTCTCCTGTGTCCAGGTCATGGTAGATCCAGTAGTGGTTGGTCTCATGTATTCAGGTCATGGAAGATCTAGTAGTAGTTGGTCTCATGTATCCAGGTCATGGTAGATCCAGTAGTGGTTGGTCTCCTGTATCCAGGTCATGGTAGATCTAGTAGTAGTTGGTCTCATGTATCCAGTCATGTTAGATCTAGTAGTAGGCTGTCTCATGTATCCAGGTCATGGTAGATCTAGTAGTGGTTGGTCTCATGTATCCAGGTCATGGTAGATCTAGTAGTGGTTGGTCTCATGTATCCAGGTCATGGTAGATCTAGTAGTGGTTGGTCTCATGTATCCAGGTCATGGTAGATCTAGTAGTAGTTGGTCTCATGTATCCAGGTCATGGTAGATCTAGTATTGGTTGGTCTCATGTATCCAGGTCATGTTAGATCTAGTAGTAGTTGGTCTCGTGTATCCAGGTCATGATAGATCTAGTAGTAGTTGGTCTCATGTATTCAGGTCATGGTAGATCTAGTAGTAGTTGGTCTCATGTATTCAGGTCATGGTAGATCTAGTAGTGGTTGGTCTCATGTATCCAGGTCATGGTAGATCTAGTAGTAGTTGGTCTCGTGTATCCAGGTCATGATAGATCTAGTAGTGGTTGGTCTCATGTATGCAGGTCATGTTAGATCTAGTAGTAGTTGGTAACATTCAGCTGGACTTATTCTGTAATGTTGAAGACGTTTTGAAGCTTCTCCAAGTCACTACTTGTCCTCCAATAACTGCTTTGCTTTTTGGGAAGGACAGCCTCCCCTCATTACACCGGATCTAATACCTCATACTTGATGGAGCGGGCTCCATAATGGACGTTGTACCCGTCGGCCAGGACATCTATCACCTCGATGTCCCACAGTAGAGAGATCTCATGTCGTTCTTTGGCCTGAGGAGGAGGACAGGAGATCTGTTAGTAGGATCCACACGAATGGCAGAGGATTAAGAGGTGAATACATCAGACGAATGGATTAAATCTGTCCAGAGAGCGGGAGAGGAAATGTAGAGGAAACAGAGAAAAAGAAACGAGAGGAAAAGAATAGAGCGGACCATACACTGGTAGAAGTTTATTGAAATGTTTTTGGAATGTTTTGTTCTACTTTATAATCATTAGTTGGATCAAATCGATGGCCGTTTTCGTGATGAGAAAATTCGAACAAACAAGTTTCTCATAGCGATTGTGGTTTTCATTTGTCCATCACTCGAAAATCGAATGTTAAAAGCAAATGTATTTTTTTTTTAAAGTACGTTCAAACGACATTCGTCTTGTCATCGAATATACTGTAAGAACATTCGTTCCTTTGAAATTCTGCTAGTGTACGGCGAGCTTAAGAGAGGGAGGGAGGGCATGAAAGAAAGGGGAGGGAGGAGAGCAGAGGAGAAGACAGAAGTGAATAGAGCAGAGGAGAAGACAGAAGTGAATAGAGGAGAAGACAGAAGTGAATAGAGCAGAGGAGAAGACAGAAGTGAATAGAGCAGAGGAGAAGACAGAAGTGAATAGAGCAGAGGAGAAGACAGAAGTGAATAGAGCAGAGGAGAAGACAGAAGTGAATAGAGCAGAGAAGAAGACGGGAGAGCAGAGAAAAGTAAAAGAGAAGTGCAGAGGACAGGAGAGCAGAGAATGGGACAGGACAGCAGAGAAGAGGAGAAGAGTGGACAGCAGATCAGAGAAGAGAGCAGAACAGGGGACAGGAGAGCAGAGGAAAGTAGAGCAGAGAAGGGGACAGGACAGTAGAGAAGAGCAGTGGACAAGAGAGCAGAGAATGTGACAGACAGGACAGGAGAGGAGTGGACAGGAGAGCAGAGAAGAGAGTAGAGCAAAGGAGAGAACAGGGTAGAGCACAGGGGAGCAGAGAAGGGGGGCAGAGGAGCAGAAGAGTGGACAGGAGAGAGGAGTGGAGAGCAAAGGAGAGAACAGGGTGGAGGACAGGAGAATAGAGCAGAGATGGGAGCAGGAGAGCAATGGAGAGAAGAGCAGAGGACGAAAGAAAGCAGGGCAGAGAAGGGGACAGGACAGCAGAGGAGAGCAGAGGAAAGAAAAGCAGAGAAGGAGACAGGAGAGAAAAGCAGAGCACAGGGGAGAGAACAGGAGAGAAGAACAGAGGAAAGACAGCAGAACAGAGAAGAGGACATGAGAGACGAGCAGAAGCGAGGAGAGGACAGAAGACTAAAGAAAAGAACAAAGAGGAGGAAAGGAGAGCAAAGAAGGTTACAAGAGAGGGGAGCAGATGAGATGACAGTAGAGGAGATAGCATGAGGAAAGCAAATGAGAAGACCGGAGAGGAGAATGGATTAGAGCAGAGGACAGGACAGAAGAGAAGACAGAACAACAAAGAAAGGGACAAGAAATGAGAGCAGATCAGATGAGGAGAGCAGATAAGAGGACAGGGGAGGAGGGAAGAGGAGAGCAGAGAAGAGAAGAGGAGAGTGGATAGATGAGAAGATGAGAGTAGAGGTGAGGCAAGCGGAGAAGAGGAGAAGAGAAAGGAGAGCTGGGAAGAGGAAAGTAGAGGTCAGCTGAGAAGAGGAGATCTGAGAAGACGAGAGAAGAGAAAAGGAGAGGAGAGAGGAAAGAATAATACAGAGGAAAGAAGAGGAGAGAGGAAAGAAGAGGAGAGCTGAGAAGAGGAGAGCAGAGAAAAGGAGAGCAGAGAAAAGGAGAGAGGGGAGAAGAGGAGAGAAGAGGTGAGGCAAACGGAAAAGAAAAGAGAGAGGAGAGCTGGGAAGAGGAAAGTAGAGGTCAGCTGAGAAAAGGAGAGGAGAGAGGAAAGAAGAGTAGAAAGGAAAGGAGAGGAGAGAAGAGGAGAGGAGAGAATAGGAGAGAAGAGGAGATGAGAGGGGAGAAGAGGAGAGGACAGAAGAGGTGAGGCAAACAGAGAAGAGGAGAAGAGAGAGGAGAGCTGGGAAGAGGAGAGTAGAGGCCAGCAGAGAAGAGGAGAGATGAGAAGAGAAAAGGAGAGTAGAGTAGAGGCAAGCAGAGAAGAGAGGAGAGGAAAGAAGAGAGGAGAGGAGAGGCAAGCAGAGAAGAGAGAGGAGAGGAGAGGAAAGAAGAGAGGAGAGGAGAGGCAAGCAGAGAGGAGAGGAAAGAAGAGAGGAGAGGAGAGGCAAGCAGAGAAGAGAGAGGAGAGGAGAGGAAAGAAGAGAGGAGAGGCAAGCAGAGAAGAGAGAGGAGAGGAGAGGAGAGGAAAGAAGAGAGGAGAGGAGAGGCAAGCAGAGAAGAGAGAGGAGAGGAGAGGAGAGGAAAGAAGAGAGGAGAGGAGAGGCAAGCAGAGAAGAGAGAGGAGAGGAAAGAAGAGAGGAGAGGAGAGGCAAGCAGAGAAGAGAGAGGAGAGGAGAGGAAAGAAGAGAGGAGAGGCAAGCAGAGAAGAGAGAGGAGAGGAGAGGAGAGGAGAGGAAAGAAGAGAGGAGAGGAGAGGCAAGCAGAGAAGAGAGAGGAGAGGAGAGGAAAGAAGAGAGGAGAGGAGAGGCAAGCAGAGTAGAGAGAGGAGAGAAGAGGAGAGACAAGCAGAGAAGAGAGAGGAGAGCAGAGAAGAGAAGAAGAGAGGAGAGGCAAGCAGAGAAGAGAGAGGAGAGAAGAGAGAGGAGAGGAGTGTGGGAAGGAACAGATGGATCACCTTAATATAAAACATACATTTTATAAATGTGGATCCTGAATAGACTTTGTAATTAGAGACCCACATGAGTGATATGGAGGGTCGGCGTCCTGCGGGGGGCAGTGCTGATCACTCCGGCTCTCTATAGGCCATTTATGCCGTATTACAGCCTCTGGATTCTAATTGGCTGACATGACTTGTCAGTCACTTCTACTGGAAAAATGTACAAATCTGTCCAGGAAGTACAATCACTACAAAATATGGAACAGCAAAAATGTAAACTGTGTATCACAAATTATTTCCAACATTGTGTAACTTTAGCACCAATCCGGCACCGTGTGTACGGACCGGAGATCCTCTATAATTTCCTGGAGACGGGTCGGAGCTGGGATGATACAATGCACAATAATCCAGTGCTGCTTCTACTGACATAATTACCTTCTCGCTGCGGGAAGGAGCTGAGTGTCCTGTTCTGTGTCGGGGGTGACCCAGGAATCAATGCCAGGTCTGTTCTGGGCACCGAGACAAAACAACAGACTATTCTGTGATAATGAGCCGCTCTCAGGGGACGCCAGAGGGTCACCCCCAGACCAGGAACCCCGCCGAGAACCCTCACCCAACATCACCAGCAATTATCTCAGCTCCGCATTGTCTAACCTGCCCAGTGCTAACAATGAGAGGACCTGTCTGACCCGCACATCAGTCTGCAGAAGAGGAGCTCACACTCTAATATCCCCTCCCCCACAGTCATACAATATTATTATTATACATTTATATAGCTCTGACATATACTGCAGTGCTGTACAGAGAACACTGAGCCAGTCCCATCAGTCTCTGTACCAGAAGAGCTTACACTCTAATGTCTCCTCCCCCGCAGTCACACACTATTATA
Source organism: Lithobates sylvaticus (assembly GCA_028564925.1). Taxonomy (NCBI): domain Eukaryota; kingdom Metazoa; phylum Chordata; class Amphibia; order Anura; family Ranidae; genus Lithobates; species Lithobates sylvaticus. The sequence continues at coordinate 623,416,869 of CM053027.1, read as the reverse complement.
CATTTACAATATCTCACAAAAGTAAGTACACCCCCTCACATTTTTGTAATTATTTTTCTTCTATCTTTTCATGTGACAACACTAAAGAAATGACACTTGTCTACAATGTAAAGTAGTGAGTGTACAGCTTGTATAACAGTGTAAATTTGCCGTCCCCTCAAAATAACTCAACACACAGCCATTAATGTCTAAACCGCTGGCAACAAAAGTCAGTACACCCCTAAGTGAAAATTCCCAAATTGTGCCCAATTAGCCATTTTCCCTCCCCCGGTGTCATGTGACTCGTTAGTGTTACAAGGTCTCAGGTGTGAATGGGGAGCAGGTGTGTTAAATTTGGTGTTATCGCTCTCACTCTCTCATACTGGTCACTGGAAGTCCAACATGGCACCTCATGGCAAAGAACTCTCTGAGGATCTGAAAAAAAGAATTGTTGCTCTACATAAAGATGGCCGAGGCTATAAGAAGATTGCCAAGACCCTGAAACTGAGCTGCAGCACGGTGGCCAAGACCATACAGCGGTATAACAGGACAGGTTCCCCTCAGAACAGGCCTCGCCATGGTCCACCAAGGAAGTTGAGGTCACGTGCTCAGCGTCATATCCAGAGGTTGTCTTTGGGAAATAGACGTATGAGTGCTGCCAGCATTGCTGCAGAGGTTGTAGGGGGGGGGGGGGGGGTCAGCCTGTCAGTGCTCAGACCATACGCCGCACACTGCATCAAATTGGTCTGCATGGCTGTCGTCCCAGAAGGAAGCCTCTTCTAAAGATGATGCACAAGAAAGCCCACAAACAGTTTGGTGAAGACAAGCAGACTAAGGACATGGATTACTGGAACCACGTCCTGTGGTCTGATGAGACCAAGATAAAGGTATTTGATGTCAGATGGTGTCAGGCGTGTGTGGGGGCAACCAGGTGAGGAGGACAAAGACAAGTGTGTCTTGTCTACAGTCAAGCATGTTGGTGGGAGTGTCATGGTGGTGGGAGTGTCATGGTGGGGGGAGTGTCATGGTGGTGGGAGTGTCATGTTTGTGGGAGTGTCATGGTGGGGGGAGTGTCATGGTGGTGGGAGTGTCATGGTGGTGGGAGTGTCATGGTGGTGGGAGTGTCATGGTCTGGGGCTGCATGAGTGCTGCCGGCACTGGGGAGCTACAGATCATTGAGGGAACCATGAATGCCAACATGTACTGTGACATACTGAAGCAGAGCATGATCCCCTCCCTTCAGAGACTGGGCTGCAGGGCAGTATTCCAACATGATAACCACCCCAAACACACCTCCAAGACCACCACTGCCTTGCTAAAGAAGCTGAGGGAAAAGGTGATGGACTGGCCAAGCATGTCTCCAGACCTAAACCCTATTGATCATCTGTGAGGCATCCTCACATGGAAGGTGGAGGAGCGCAAGGTCTCCAACATCCACCAGCTCCGTGATGTCATCATGGAGGAGGGGAAGAGAACTTCAGTGCCAACCTGTGAAGCTCTGGTGACCTCCATGCCCAAGAGGGTTAAGGCAGTGCTGGAAAATAATGGTGGCCACACAAAATATTGACACTTTGGGCCCAATTTGGACATTTTCACTTAGGGGTGTACTGACTTTTGTTGCCAGCGGTTTAGACATTAATGGCTGTGTGTTGAGTTATTTTGAGGGGACAGCAAATTTACACTGTTATACAAGCTGTACACTCACTACTTTACATTGTAGACAAGTGTCATTTCTTCAGTGTTGTCACATGAAAAGATAGAAGAAAAGATTTACACAAATGTGAGGGGTGTACTTACTTTTGTGAGATACTGTATATAGCTATTTTTTTTGCATTGATATATTTTTTTATATACTATAAACAAGAATATTGGTACCAAGTTTAGTGTTATTAATATTTTCATGAATACAAATATTAATTTAGCGTGATCTTCATTTTTATTACCATTTATATTGATTACCAATACTATTATCGGTTGAATATCTCCACACTTTTACTGATATCAGATCTATTTCCCCAACAGTTTGAATCCTTTGTTACAATGTTTTGTTTCATCTATAATAGTTTTTTTTATTAATTTCTTTCTTTTATTGTATTTTTTATTGTGTTACGTGTTAGCCCTGATGAAGAGAGAGAGAGAGAGAGAGAAGGGGAGGGGGACGTCGTTTTTGCAAACAATCGATAATTAGAATCAATTTGGAGTTGAATATTACGATGTGGTGCAGAGGCGGCGCTAGGCTTTGTGAGGCCTTAGGCAAATCTGAGACATGAGACCCCATTCACATCCATGATGGGAAAAATAATTAGGCGGCAGTGCCCGTGAGGCCCCTATGGGGGCGAGGCCTAAGGCGACCGCCTAATTAGAGAGCCGCCTCTGGTGGTGCTTCAGTCCTATATACCAGTGATGGTGAACCTCGGCACTCCAGATGTTTTGGAACTACATTTCCCATGATGCTCAACTACACTGCAGAGTTCATGAGCTTCATGGGAAATGTAGTTCCCAAACATCTGGGGTGCCGAGGTTCCCCATCACTGCTATATATACACGTAGGTGAGTATTGTACAAGTTTGCAAAGGAGATGAAAAGGCTGTAAACCGGGTGGAGAGACGGAGGGTTCAAGGTTAATTGTGTGAACTTTTCAACTGTCGCACGGTTGCAGTGTTTGCTGGGTAACATTAGCCTGTCTAGGACCGCTCTCTAGGTAGGCACCCCACATTTTCGGCGGTGCAGGGTGAGCAGCGGGCAGTACAGGGATAGCCAGATACAGTTGATCGCCGTGGGTCCGGCTTTACTCCTCTTCGGGGATCATTTAGAGGCCGTTGCGGAAGTTGTCGGCGTGTTAAGCAGCGGCCCGGGCGCGCTCACAAAGCCTCATTCTTGTGCTCTTATTGTGATGAAAGGTTGCAGCGGGGCGTCTGGGGTGCAGTTACTAGCCGCGGGGTTGTCCGCTCGTAGCTGTCCTCTGACACTGGCCGCTTATTACACGCCCCGAGGGGAGCGCTTCGGCCCGCCGGTCGTCATGGAAACCAGAACGGCGGGGTCAGCTATGCGGCGTGTTGCTCTCCGGCATCTGACGCCGGGGCCCTTTAAAAAGGAATCTGGTACTGTGGGAAGTGTGCGGGCTGCTGCCGCCGCCAACCCAGAAATGCAGGTTGCTTGGCTGCAAATGTCAGTGAACCATCTGAAATTCCTAGGAAAAGGAGGACTTCAGAACATCTCCCCCTCTCCTGCCCCCCCCCCGTAAAAATGACACGAGGACTAGGCACGTACCTGGAGTCACTAGATGACACGAGGACTAGGCACGTACCTGGAGTCACTAGATGACACGAGGACTAGGGATGTACCTGGAGTCACTAGATGACACGAGGACTAGGCACGTACCTGGAGTCACTAGATGACACGAGGACTAGGCACGTACCTGGAGTCACTAGATGACACAAGGACTAGGCACGTACCTGGAGTCACTAGATGACACGAGGACTAGGCACGTACCTGGAGTCACTAGATGACACGAGGACTAGGCACGTACCTGGAGTCACTAGATGACACGAGGACTAGGGACGTACCTGGAGTCACTAGATGACACGAGGACTAGGCATGTACCTGGAGTCACTAGATGACACGAGGACTAGGCACGTACCTGGAGTCACTAGATGACACGAGGACTAGGCATGTACCTGGAGTCACTAGATGACACGAGGACTAGGCACGTACCTGGAGTCACTAGATGACACGAGGACTAGGGACGTACCTGGAGTCACTAGATGACACAAGGACTAGGCACGTACCTGGAGTCACTAGATGACACGAGGACTAGGCACGTACCTGGAGTCACTAGAGGACACGAGGACTAGGCACTTACCTGGAGTCACTAGAGGACACGAGGACTAGGCACTTACCTGGAGTCACTAGAGGACACGAGGACTAGGCACGTACCTGGAGTCACTAGATGACACGAGGACTAGGCACGTACCTGGAGTCACTAGATGACACGAGGACTAGGCACGTACCTGGAGTCACTAGAGGACACGAGGACTAGGCACGTACCTGGAGTCACTAGATGACACGAGGACTAGGCACGTACCTGGAGTCACTAGAGGACACGAGGACTAGGCACGTACCTGGAGTCACTAGATGACACGAGGACTAGGCACGTACCTGGAGTCACTAGATGACACGAGGACTAGGCACGTACCTGGAGTCACTAGATGACACGAGGACTAGGCACGTACCTGGAGTCACTAGATGACACAAGGACTAGGCACGTACCTGGAGTCACTAGATGACACGAGGACTAGGCACGTACCTGGAGTCACTAGATGACACGAGGACTAGGGACGTACCTGGAGTCACTAGATGACACGAGGACTAGGCACGTACCTGAAGTCACTAGAGGACACGAGGACTAGGCACGTACCTGGAGTCCCTAGATGACACGAGGACTAGGCACGTACCTGGAGTCACTAGATGACACGAGGACTAGGGACGTACCTGGAGTCACTAGATGACACGAGGACTAGGCACGTACCTGGAGTCACTAGATGACACGAGGACTAGGGACGTACCTGGAGTCACTAGATGACACGAGGACGAGGCACGTACCTGGAGTCACTAGATGACACGAGGACGAGGCACGTACCTGGAGTCACTAGATGACACGAGGACTAGGCACGTACCTGGAGTCACTAGATGACACGAGGACTAGGCACGTACCTGGAGTCACTAGATGACACGAGGACTAGGCACGTACCTGGAGTCACTAGATGACACGAGGACTAGGCACGTACCTGGAGTCACTAGATGACACGAGGACTAGGCACGTACCTGGAGTCACTAGATGACACGAGGACTAGGGACGTACCTGGAGTCCCTAGATGACACGAGGACTAGGGACATACCTGGAGTCACTAGATGACACGAGGACTAGGGACGTACCTGGAGTCACTAGATGACACAAGGACTAGGCACGTACCTGGAGTCACTAGATGACACGAGGACTAGGCACGTACCTGGAGTCACTAGATGACACGAGGACTAGGGACGTACCTGGAGTCCCTAGATGACACGAGGACTAGGCACGTACCTGGAGTCACTAGATGACACGAGGACTAGGGACGTACCTGGAGTCACTAGATGACACGAGGACTAGGCACGTACCTGGAGTCACTAGATGACACGAGGACTAGGGACGTACCTGGAGTCACTAGATGATACGAGGACTAGGCACGTACCTGGAGTCACTAGATGACACGAGGACTAGGCACGTACCTGGAGTCACTAGAGGACACGAGGACTAGGCACGTACCTGGAGTCACTAGATGACACCAGGACTAGGGACGTACCTGGAGTCACTAGATGACACGAGGACTAGGCACGTACCTGGAGTCACTAGATAACACGAGGACTAGGCACGTACCTGGAGTCACTAGATGACACGAAGACTAGGCACGTACCTGGAGTCACTAGATAACACGAGGACTAGGCATGTACCTGGAGTCACTAGATGACACGAGGACTAGGCACGTACCTGGAGTCACTAGAGGACACGAGGACTAGGGACGTACCTGGAGTCACTAGATGACACGAGGACTAGGCACGTACCTGGAGTCACTAGATGACACGAGGACTAGGCACGTACCTGGAGTCACTAGAGGACACGAGGACTAGGGACGTACCTGGAGTCTCTAGATGACACGAGGACTAGGCACGTACCTGGAGTCTCTAGATGACACGAGGACTAGGCACGTACCTGGAGTCACTAGATGACACGAGGACTAGGCACGTACCTGGAGTCACTAGATGACATGAGGAATAGGGACGTACCTGGAGTCACTAGATGACACAAGGAATAGGGACGTACCTGGAGTCTCTAGATGACACGAGGACTAGGCACGTACCTGGAGTCACTAGATGACACGAGGACTAGGCACGTACCTGGAGTCACTAGATGACACGAGGAATAGGGACGTACCTGGAGTCACTAGATGACACGAGGACAAGGGACGTACCTGGAGTCACTAGATGACACGAGGACTAGTCAAGTACCTGGAGTCACTAGATGACACGAGGACTAGGCACGTACCTGGAGTCACTAGATGACACGAAGACTAGGCACGTACCTGGAGTCACTAGATAACACGAGGACTAGGCACGTACCTGGAGTCACTAGATGACACATGGACTAGGCACGTACCTGGAGTCACTAGATGACACGTGGACTAGGGACGTACCTGGAGTCACTAGATGACACGAGGACTAGGCACGTACCTGGAGTCACTAGATGACACGAGGACTAGTCAAGTACCTGGAGTCACTAGATGACACAAGGACAAGGGACGTAACCTGGAGTCACTAGATGACACAAGGACTAGTCACGTACCTGGAGTCACTAGATGACACGAGGACTAGGCACGTACTTGGAATCACTAGATGACACGAGGACTAGGCACGTACCTGGAATCACTAGATGACACGAGGACTAGGCACGTACCTGGAGTCACTAGATGACACGAGGACTAGGGACATACCAGGAGTCACTAGATGACACGAGGACTAGGCACTTACCTGGAGTCACTAGATGACACAAGGACTAGGCACGTACCTGGAGTCACTAGATGACACGAGAACTAGGCACGTACCTGGAGTCACTAGATGACACAAGGACTGGGCACGTACCTGGAGTCACTAGATGACACGAGGACTAGGCACGTACCTGGAGTCACTAGATGACACGAGGACTAGGCACGTACCTGGAGTCACTAGATGACACGAGGACTAGGCACGTACCTGGAGTCACTAGATGACACGAGGACTAGGCACGTACCTGGAGTCACTAGATGACACGAGGACTAGTCAAGTACCTGGAGTCACTAGATGACACGAGGACAAGGGACGTACCTGGAGTCACTAGATGACACAAGGACTAGGCACGTACCTGGAGTCACTAGATGACACGAGGACTAGGCACGTACCTGGAGTCACTAGATGACACGAGGACTAGGCACGTACCTGGAGTCACTAGATGACACGAGGACTAGGGACGTACCTGGAGTCCCTAGATGACACAAGGACTAGGGACATACCTGGAGTCACTAGATGACACGAGGACTAGGGACGTACCTGGAGTCACTAGATGACACAAGGACTAGGCACGTACCCGGAGTCACTAGATGACACGAGGACTAGGCACGTACCTGGAGTCACTAGATGACACGAGGACTAGGGACGTACCTGGAGTCCCTAGATGACACGAGGACTAGGCACGTACCTGGAGTCACTAGATGACACGAGGACTAGGGACGTACCTGGAGTCACTAGATGACACGAGGACTAGGCACGTACCTGGAGTCACTAGATGACACGAGGACTAGGGACGTACCTGGAGTCACTAGATGACACGAGGACGAGGCACGTACCTGGAGTCACTAGATGACACGAGGACTAGGCACGTACCTGGAGTCACTAGATGACACGAGGACTAGGCACGTACCTGGAGTCACTAGATGACACGAGGACTAGGCACGTACCTGGAGTCACTAGATGACACGAGGAATAGGGACGTACCTGGAGTCACTAGATGACACGAGGACTAGGGACGTACCTGGAGTCACTAGATGATACGAGGACTAGGCACGTACCTGGAGTCACTAGATGACACGAGGACTAGGCACGTACCTGGAGTCACTAGAGGACACGAGGACTAGGCACGTACCTGGAGTCACTAGATGACACCAGGAGTAGGGACATACCTGGAGTCACTAGATGACACGAAGACTAGGCACGTACCTGGAGTCACTAGATAACACGAGGACTAGGCATGTACCTGGAGTCACTAGATGACACGAAGACTAGGCACGTACCTGGAGTCACTAGATAACACGAGGACTAGGCATGTACCTGGAGTCACTAGATGACACGAGGACTAGGCACGTACCTGGAGTCACTAGATGACACGAGGACTAGGGACGTACCTGGAGTCACTAGATGACACGAGGACTAGGCACGTACCTGGAGTCACTAGATGACACGAGGACTAGGCACGTACCTGGAGTCACTAGAGGACACGAGGACTAGGGACGTACCTGGAGTCTCTAGATGACACGAGGACTAGGCACGTACCTGGAGTCACTAGATGACACGAGGACTAGGCACGTACCTGGAGTCACTAGATGACACGAGGAATAGGGACGTACCTGGAGTCACTAGATGACACGAGGAATAGGGACGTACCTGGAGTCTCTAGATGACACGAGGACTAGGCACGTACCTGGAGTCACTAGATGACACGAGGACTAGGCACGTACCTGGAGTCACTAGATGACACGAGGAATAGGGACGTACCTGGAGTCACTAGATGACACGAGGACAAGGGACGTACCTGGAGTCACTAGATGACACGAGGACTAGTCAAGTACCTGGAGTCACTAGATGACACGAGGACAAGGGACGTACCTGGAGTCACTAGATGACACAAGGACTAGGCACGTACCTGGAGTCACTAGATGACACGTGGACTAGGCACGTACCTGGAGTCACTAGATGACACGTGGACTAGGCACGTACCTGGAGTCACTAGATGACACGTGGACTAGGCACGTACCTGGAGTCACTAGATGACACGTGGACTAGGGACGTACCTGGAGTCACTAGATGACACGAGGACTAGGCACGTACCTGGAATCACTAGATGACACGAGGACTAGGCACGTACCTGGAGTCACTAGATGACACGAGGACTAGGGACATACCAGGAGTCACTAGATGACACGAGGACTAGGCACTTACCTGGAGTCACTAGATGACACAAGGACTGGGCACGTACCTGGAGTCACTAGATGACACGAGGACTAGGCACGTACCTGGAGTCACTAGATGACACGAGGACTAGGCACCTACCTGGAGTCACTAGAGGACACGAGGACTAGGCACGTACCTGGAGTCACTAGATGACACGAGGACTAGGGACATACCTGGAGTCACTAGATGACAAGAGGACTAGGCACGTACCTGGAGTCACTAGATTACACGAGGACTAGGCACGTACCTGGAGTCACTAGATGACACGAGGACTAGGGACGTACCTGGAGTCACTAGATGACACGAGGACTAGGCACGTACCTGGAGTCACTAGATGACACGAGGACTAGGCACCTACCTGGAGTCACTAGAGGACACGAGGACTAGGGACGTACCTGGAGTCACTAGATGACACGAGGACTAGGCACGTACCTGGAGTCACTAGATGACACGAGGACTAGGCACGTACCTGGAGTCACTAGAGGACACGAGGACTAGGGACATACCTGGAGTCACTAGATGACAAGAGGACTAGGCACGTACCTGGAGTCACTAGATTACACGAGGACTAGGCACGTACCTGGAGTCACTAGATTACACGAGGACTAGGGACGCACCTGGGGTCACTAGATGACACGAGGACTAGGCATGTACCTGGAGTCACTAGATGACACGAGGACTAGGCACGTACCTGGAGTCACTAGAGGACACGAGGACTAGGGACATACCTGGAGTCACTAGATGACAAGAGGACTAGGCACGTACCTGGAGTCACTAGATTACACGAGGACTAGGCACGTACCTGGAGTCACTAGATGACACGAGGACTAGGGACGTACCTGGAGTCACTAGATGACACGAGGACGAGGCACGTACCTGGAGTCACTAGATGACACGAGGACTAGGCACGTACCTGGAGTCACTAGATGACACGAGGACTAGGCACGTACCTGGAGTCACTAGATGACACGAGGACTAGGCACGTACCTGGAGTCACTAGATGACACGAGGAATAGGGACGTACCTGGAGTCACTAGATGACACGAGGACTAGGGACGTACCTGGAGTCACTAGATGATACGAGGACTAGGCACGTACCTGGAGTCACTAGATGACACGAGGACTAGGCACGTACCTGGAGTCACTAGAGGACACGAGGACTAGGCACGTACCTGGAGTCACTAGATGACACCAGGAGTAGGGACATACCTGGAGTCACTAGATGACACGAAGACTAGGCACGTACCTGGAGTCACTAGATAACACGAGGACTAGGCATGTACCTGGAGTCACTAGATGACACGAAGACTAGGCACGTACCTGGAGTCACTAGATAACACGAGGACTAGGCATGTACCTGGAGTCACTAGATGACACGAGGACTAGGCACGTACCTGGAGTCACTAGATGACACGAGGACTAGGGACGTACCTGGAGTCACTAGATGACACGAGGACTAGGCACGTACCTGGAGTCACTAGATGACACGAGGACTAGGCACGTACCTGGAGTCACTAGAGGACACGAGGACTAGGGACGTACCTGGAGTCTCTAGATGACACGAGGACTAGGCACGTACCTGGAGTCACTAGATGACACGAGGACTAGGCACGTACCTGGAGTCACTAGATGACACGAGGAATAGGGACGTACCTGGAGTCACTAGATGACACGAGGAATAGGGACGTACCTGGAGTCTCTAGATGACACGAGGACTAGGCACGTACCTGGAGTCACTAGATGACACGAGGACTAGGCACGTACCTGGAGTCACTAGATGACACGAGGAATAGGGACGTACCTGGAGTCACTAGATGACACGAGGACAAGGGACGTACCTGGAGTCACTAGATGACACGAGGACTAGTCAAGTACCTGGAGTCACTAGATGACACGAGGACAAGGGACGTACCTGGAGTCACTAGATGACACAAGGACTAGGCACGTACCTGGAGTCACTAGATGACACGTGGACTAGGCACGTACCTGGAGTCACTAGATGACACGTGGACTAGGCACGTACCTGGAGTCACTAGATGACACGTGGACTAGGCACGTACCTGGAGTCACTAGATGACACGTGGACTAGGGACGTACCTGGAGTCACTAGATGACACGAGGACTAGGCACGTACCTGGAATCACTAGATGACACGAGGACTAGGCACGTACCTGGAGTCACTAGATGACACGAGGACTAGGGACATACCAGGAGTCACTAGATGACACGAGGACTAGGCACTTACCTGGAGTCACTAGATGACACAAGGACTGGGCACGTACCTGGAGTCACTAGATGACACGAGGACTAGGCACGTACCTGGAGTCACTAGATGACACGAGGACTAGGCACCTACCTGGAGTCACTAGAGGACACGAGGACTAGGCACGTACCTGGAGTCACTAGATGACACGAGGACTAGGGACATACCTGGAGTCACTAGATGACAAGAGGACTAGGCACGTACCTGGAGTCACTAGATTACACGAGGACTAGGCACGTACCTGGAGTCACTAGATGACACGAGGACTAGGGACGTACCTGGAGTCACTAGATGACACGAGGACTAGGCACGTACCTGGAGTCACTAGATGACACGAGGACTAGGCACCTACCTGGAGTCACTAGAGGACACGAGGACTAGGGACGTACCTGGAGTCACTAGATGACACGAGGACTAGGCACGTACCTGGAGTCACTAGATGACACGAGGACTAGGCACGTACCTGGAGTCACTAGAGGACACGAGGACTAGGGACATACCTGGAGTCACTAGATGACAAGAGGACTAGGCACGTACCTGGAGTCACTAGATTACACGAGGACTAGGCACGTACCTGGAGTCACTAGATTACACGAGGACTAGGGACGCACCTGGGGTCACTAGATGACACGAGGACTAGGCATGTACCTGGAGTCACTAGATGACACCAGGACTGGGCACGTACAAGTGGTTGCCAAGTTCTCAGTGGTTTGAGACCCTTTTTCACAAACTCTGTCACTCCCGGATCAGACAGGGGACGGTGTCTTTTTGCTGCTGCAAAAAAAAAAATATTCTAGTAACTGTATGAGGTAAATTGGCCTTTTCTCTCATATTTTCTCCACCTTAGCACACAGGCCAAGCTGCCCAGCAAAAGTGATCATGGCAACCCTAAATGTCCTAAAGTATGTGGACCGCCCATGAAATGATTGCGTGCTTCCAGTGAAGGGTCATACTAGATCATACAAAGACATTGTAGACAATTGTGCTCTTCCAACCTTGTGGTAACAGTTTGGCGAAGACCCTTTTCTGTTCCAGTATGACTGTGCCCCTGTGTACAAAGCCAGATCCTTAAAGACATGGTGTGACCAGTTTGGTGGGGAGGAACTCAGGTGTCCTGCACAGAGCCCCGACCTCAACCCTACTGGCCACCTTTGGGATGAATTGGAACACCAATGGTGAGCCAGCTCTTCTTATCCAGCATCAGTACCTGACCTGACCTCACCAAAAGGGCACAAATCTCCACAGACACCCTCCAAAATCTTGTAGAAAGCCTTCCTAGAGGAGTGGACGCTAGTACAGCTGCAAACGGGGGAACTCAATATTAATAATGACCATGGGGGGAAGGGGGAACAACTCCATATTATCGGCCATGGGATGAAGGGGGCACAACTCCATATTAATGGCTATGGTGAAGGGGGAATCCATATTAATGGCCATGGGGGAAGGGGGGGACAACTCCATATCAATGGCCATGGGGGAAGGGGGGACAACTCCATATCAATGGCCATGGGGGAAGGGGGGACAACTCCATATCAATGGCCATGGGGGAAGGGGGGACAACTCCATATCAATGGCCATGGGGGAAGGGGGGACAACTCCATATTAATGGCCATGGGGATGGGGCAACTTTCATATTAATGACCATGGGGGAAGGGGGGGGGGGCAACTCCATATTAATGTCCTTGGGGGGAGGGAGGGCAAGTCCATATTAATGGCCATGGGGAAGGGAGTCAATATTAATGGCCATGGGGGAAGGGGGGCAACTGCATATCAATGGCCATGGGGGAAGGGGGAGCAAGTCCATATTAATGGCCGGAGGAAGGGGGGACAACTCCATATTAATGGCCATGGGGGAAGGGGGGGGGATCCATATTAATGGCCATGGGGAAGGGGGGGCCACTCCATATTAATGGCCATGGGAGAAGGGGGGGGGGCAACTCCATATTACTGGCCATGGGGGAAGGGGGGTAAGTCCATAGTAATGTCCATGGGGGAAGGAGGGGCAACTCCATATTAATGGCCTTGGGGGAAGGGGGGGGAATCCATATTAATGGCCTTGGGAGAAGGGGGGGAGCTCCAAATTAATGGCCATGGGGAAGAGGGGGTAACTCCATATTAATGGCCATGGGGGAAAGGGGGACAACTCCATATTAATGGCCATGGGGAAGGGGGGGCACTCCATATTAATGGCCATGGGGGAAGGGGGGGACAACTCCATATCAATGGCCATGGGGGAAGGGGGGACAACTCCATATCAATGGCCATGGGGGAAGGAGGGGCAACTCCATATTAATGGCCATGGGGGTGGGGCAACTTTTATATTAATGACCATGGGGTAAGGGGGGTAAGTCCATATTACTGGCCATGGGGTAAGGGGGGTAAGTCCATAGTAATGACCATGGGGGGTGGGGGGCAACTCTATATTATTAGCCATAGTTTTGGAATGAGGTGGCCAACAAGCGCATATAAACAATAGAGTACTAAACAAAAACAACCCATCATGGTCAGTTTTGCTGCACAGGTGTGTCAGCATGTAAAGGTGTAATAAAAACTAAAAAAAGCTCAGGAAATAAAAAAAAGACTGAATACTGAGTATTACAGGTATCAAAGTGGATCTTGCCCCATACCTGTAAAAACTATTTCCCAAGCGCCACTTATCTCTGATGCTCATTTATCCAGGATAAGCATATACTCCGTGCCATCCTTCCACTGCACATCCTGTGCCACCACCTTTGCGATCGATGTCATGGAGAGCCGGCTGACTCCTCTTGGTTCCTGCAGCTGGCCACCTGGGGCAGCACCAGATTTCAAGCATGCGCAGATGGCGATATGGTGCCATGTCTTTCGCATGAGGTGATGCCACAGCGCTAGAAGATCTCTGCCTCCACCCTCTTGGGGTACACATCCACAAGGCTGTAGGTGCCGAACTCTTGTGAGATCTCTGCACATGAAACATGGCGCCAGATCACAGGGCTGGACTGGGATAGAAATTCGGCCCTGGACTTCATCCAGACCAGCCCCCTTACATCAGAGTCCCATCAGCAGCCCCCTTACATCAGTGTGTCCCCCTCCCACCTGTACTCACAGTTCTGAAGGCAGCTTCTCTTCTCCCTCTCTCCAGCATATGACGGAAGCTGCTCCTCCTGACAGGAGTGAAATCGCGATCACTCACTGTCAGAGGAGCGGCTCCAGGACTGCACCAGACTGGCCCACTGAGCCATCGGCCCACCGGGAATCTCCCGGTAGTCCTGATGGCCAGTACATGCCTGCCAGATCACCATATGTGTACAGGGCCGGTGCTACCACTAGGCAAACTAGGCAGCTGCCTAGGGGCGCCCGGACGCTGGTTTCCCTCCACGTCTGCATGCTCTGCAGGCTGCAGCGTGTAACTAACTCAGTCCGACCGGTAGTGTAATTAGAGGCACATCGCAGCACTGCAGCCAATGCTAGAGGAAGCAGAGCCAATGCTTCCTGTATAGCGGCGCCTTCTGTCCAATGGGCAGGGCAAAAGGGGGTGGAGTCAGGGGTGGAGCCAATGGGGGCGGCAAAATGAGGTTTCGTCTAGAGTGTCAAAAATCCTTGCACCAGCCCTGTATGTGTATGTGCAAGACAAGGCACTATGATAGATCTTGCAAGCATATTCCCCCTGTCACTCTTCCACTGCACATCCTGTACCACCACCTTTGTTATCTTTGTCATTGAGAGACAGCTGTCCCTTCCTGGTTTCCGCAGCTGGCCACCTAATCCAGCAGCACCAGAGATCTGGAGGCATGTTTTTTCACATAATGTGATACCACAGCTTTGGAAGATCTCTGGCCCAAGCCTCTTAAGGGTACATTTCACACAAGGCTGAAGGGCCGTAGTTGCCAAACTCTTGTGAGGTCTCCTGACACTAGGTCAGTGATGGCGAACCAATGGCACGCAGAGCCATCTCTGTGGGCACGCAAGAGGGTACAGGACAGAGCTAGAGGTCTCTCTCTCCTCTTAGCCCCCCCTCTCTTTCAGCCCCCCTCTTTTTCCGCCCCCCTTCTGTTTCCCCCTCTGTCTGTCCCCGTCCTTCACTCTCACACCCCTTTCTCTCTGCCCCCCCTCTCTTTCAGCCCCCACCCCTCCCTCGGTCTATTGCCCCTCTCTCTCTGCTCACCCCTCTCTCAGCATCTCTCTCGCACCCCTTTCTCTCTGTTCCTCTTCTCTCTCTCTGTTCCCCTTCCCTCTCTCTGTTCCCCCTCTCCCTCTCTCTGTTCCCCCTCTCCCTCTCTCTGTTCCCCCTCTCTCTCAGCCCCCTCCCTCTCTCTGTTCCCCCTCTCCCTCTCTCTGTTCCCCCTCTCTCTTAGCCCCCTCCCTCTCTCTGTTCCCCCTCTCTCTCAGCATATTTCTCACACCCCTCTCTCTCTGCCCCCCCTCTTTCAACCCCCTCCATCTCAGCATCTCTCACACCCCTCTCTCTCTGTCCCCCCCTCTCTCTTAGCCCATCTCCCTCTCTCTGTTCCCCCTCTCTCTCAGCATCTCTCTCTGCCCCCCTCTCTCTTAGCCCCCCTCCCTCTCTCTGTTCCCCCTCTCTCTCAGCATATTTCTCACACCCCTCTCTCTCAGCCCCCCTCCCTCTCAGCATCTCTTTCACACCCCTCACTCTCTCTGTCCCCCCCCCCCCCCCTCTCTCTCTCTCACACAACCCCTCTCTTTTCGCTCAGCCCCCCTCTCTCGCGAATTGCAGTGTTGGCACTTTGCAACACAAAAACCAACGTATTTATTTCAGTTTGGGCACTCGGGCTCAAAAAGGTTCGCCATCACTGCACTAGGTCAACACGCAATGTGAAAGACGTGGCGCCAGATCACCACATGTGCATGGGCAAGACATGGCGCTATGATGGATCTTGCCAGAGTTCAGCACCTATGGCCCTGCAGCCTTCACGGGTGTACCCTATGTACCCTACCTAGGAGGCTAGGGTGGAGAAGATCTACATCAACTTCACCTAGGTGAGGGACAAGGAAGTAAAATCGTTGGGTTAGGTTACCTTTTTGGCCCACGCGTTCAGCTCTTTGGAGACCAGCTGGGAGAGCTCGGAGCGGCAGAACGGGAGGAAATAGACGATCTCGTTAATCCGGCCCAGGAACTCGTCTCTCCGGAAGTGAGCCTGCAGGACACAAGGAAAGGCTTCTGAGGGGGAACCATAACGGCGACGGGTCAAGTTTAGTTTTTGGAACCGATACATTTGATGTCTTGGATTCCCTTTATAGTATAAACTCTTATTCCCCCAACTATCCATCACTTGGAGGACTGTCCCTCTTTCCTCCTCAGTTGTCCATCTTTTTGGTCTGATGTATAGGCCTCTTAACCACTTCAGCCCCGGACCAATTGGCAGCCAAAGGACCAGGCCCCCTTTTTGCGATTCGGCACTGCGTCGCTTTAACTGACAATTGCGCGGTCGTGCGACGTGACTCCCAAAACAAAATTGGCGTCCTTTTTCCCCCACAAATAGAGCTTTCTTTTGGTGGTATTTGATCGCCCCTGCGGTTTTTATTTTTTGCGCTATAAACAAAAATAGAGCGACAATTTTGAAAAAAAAAAACAATATTTTTTACTTTTTGCTATAATAAATATCCCAAAAAATATATATAAAAACATTTTTTTCCTCAGTTTAGGCCGATACGTATTCTTCTACATATTTTTGTTAAAAAAAAAAAAAAAAAACGCAATTAGCGATTATTGATTTGTTTGCGCAAAAGTTATAGCGTTTACAAAATAGGGGATAGTTTTTTGGCATTTTTATTAATATTTTTTTTTTACTAGTAATGGCGGCGATCAGCGATTTTTATTGTGACTGCGACATTATGGCGGACACATTGGACATTTTTGACACATTTGTGGGACCATTGTCATTTATACAGCAATCAGTGCTATACAAATGCACTGATTCCTGTGTAAATGACACTGGCAGTGAAGGAGTTAACCACTAGGGGGCGGGGAGGGGTAAGTGTGTGTGTGTTTTTTTAACTGTAGGGGGCGTGGCTTGGTGTCTGACGCCACTGATCGTCTTTCCCTATAACAGGGAACAGACGATCAGTGACAGGCAGAGTAGGAAGCGCGGGGAGAGGTTTGTTTACACAGACCTCTCCTCGTTCTTCAGCTCTGTGACCCGATCGCGGGACACCAGCGGCGATCGGGTCCGCTGGTCCCGCGGCCACGGAGCTCAGGACCAGACCGCTAGTGCGCTGCCGCGCATGTGACCCACGGCTGGGCACTTAAAGAGCCACGTGATTCTGCCCAGCCGTGCCATTCTGCCGACGTATATGTGCAGGAGGCAGTCCTAAGCGGTTAAAGTGGTTGTAAACTCTCCCCCACAACTTTGTCCCATGTAAATCAGCATAAAAAACCCTAATGAACACGGCTTGTAGATATCTCCTTACTTGCTTAGTATTGTTGTAATCCTTTTTGTTCTTTAGAATGACGTCACTGAGCATGCCAGATCTCCCCTGATTTACGGCACACTCTGTGTACTTGTCTATCTATTATCAGGACTTCCTACGGCACACAACACTGAAATCCCAGGAGACTGCATAATCACTCAGAGCTTCCTCCTACACCCCATGTGACATCACATGCAGTGTGAACCAGGGCATCGGACAGCATTACTGCAGTCTTATCAGCTGAAGCTGGTGAGACTGACACAGGCAAACACTAGATAATCGGCACAAGTAAATACTATGAAATGAAACAAGTCAGCTATGAACAGGGAAGCAGGGTTGCCATAGAAACATTGGATTGAGAAGGAGGCTTGGCTAACAGTACAGGAAGTGCTCAATGTAATGGCGGAAATACACTCCACTGTTAAGATGGCGCTGCCTAACCCCTGGAAACAAGTTTTTTAAAGTTTCTTTAAACAGTAATATGCGATTTGGGCTGGATTACAGTGGCTATAGTTTGATAATTACTTATTATAATGGACTTAATGAAAAGAAGTATCAGAGTGGGAGAGTTTCCCCAGCGATCCCATGACCTCTGATCACTCAGTCCCATAGAACTGAGCGATCACATGACCTCTGATCACTCAGTCCCATCTAAGCAGAGAACGGTGACTGTCAGACATCGCTCTCCGCCCCTCCAGTGCTTACTGCTGCAACTGTCCCCTGTCGGCTGTAAGACAGAGAACTGAGCGATCACATGACCTCTGATCACTCAGTCCCACCTAAGCAGAGAACGGTGACTGTCAGACATCGCTCTCCGCCCCTCCAGTGCTTACTGCTGCAACTGTCCCCTGTCGGCTGTAAGACAGAGAACTGAGCGATCACATGACCTCTGATCACTCAGTCCCACCTAAGCAGAGAACGGTGACTGTCAGACATCGCTCTCCGCCCCTCCAGTGCTTACTGCTGCAACTGTCCCCTGTCGGCTGTAAGACAGAGAACTGAGCGATCACATGACCTCTGATCACTCAGTCCCATCTAAGCAGAGAACGGTGACTGTCAGACATCGCTCTCCGCCCCTCCAGTGCTTACTGCTGCAACTGTCCCCTGTCGGCTGTAAGACAGAGAACTGAGCGATCACATGACCTCTGATCACTCAGTCCCATCTAAGCAGAGAATGGTGACTGTCAGACACCGCTCTCCCCCTCCAGTGCTTACTGGAGCACCGAGCGGCATCTGCACGGCAATCTGGCTACCTAATTGTTGCCCCTTTATTACAGATTGAAAATGTCACCCAGCCGCAGTCACTGTGCTACCATACTGCCAGCTTTGATCTGTAGCTGAAAGTCCTTTACTATCAATTTGGATGAGTGTATCTGAGTAGCAGTATGTAATTGTTGTTTACACACACAAGTCGGTTCCCGGCGTGGGCCCGGCCTCATGGAGATGCGGTAATTCCATCAGGAACAGGCCAGGATTATTTATTTTTTTTTACCCTCGGGGGCCATGACATCAGCAGCAGATACCAGAAAACTGAATTAACTGGCTGCAGGCTGAGCCACTCTGGATACTGTCATACCGCCGCACAGCGATCGTCTGCTACTCTCCATCAATGAGCACAACACTGAGAGTGGGACAGGGCCCTGCGATCATACCGCCGCACAGCGATCGTCTGCTACTCTCCATCAATGAGCAGGACACTGAGAGCAGGACAGGGCCCTGCGATCATACAGCACAGCGATCGTCTGCCACTCTCCATCAATAGAGCACGACACTGAGAGCAGGACAGGGCCCTGCGATCATACAGCACAGCGATCGTCTGCTACTCTCCATCAATGAGCACGACACTGAGAGCAGGACAGGGCCCTGCGATCATACAGCACAGCGATCGTCTGCTACTCTCCATCAATGAGCACGACACTGAGAGCAGGACAGGGCCCTGCGATCATACAAAGCATGGAAATATATATCCAGAGACGTCAGAGAAGGCGGGGTTCCCGGGGACGTTGTCCGCCCCCAGAACGGGTTAACAGTCACAGATGTGCCACGCAGTCTTGGCACCGCGAGCCAAAGAAATACCCGCATGTAACTTAAACCTCTGAATCAATTTGCCGTCTATGAAATGCCCATTAATTGGGTGCCCTGTGCATTAGGAGCTCTCTGGCATTAACCGAGAATTAATTCTTGCGGACATCCACCACTTGGAAAATCAGATTTCGGTTATGAGTGGTGTGGCTGCGTTGGGAGGCGTCCAATCCCACCGTGCGGAGAGAAGGCAGGAAGGCATCCATTCTGCGAGGAGAAGCTTCATTTCTGCACAGCCAACCTTTGCAATGTGCGGCCAGTGACTCGGAGAAGTTCCTGAAGGTTTCAATAAGACTAACAACTCCCTCTTCATAGGACCCAGCAGTTCCCTCATCATAGGACCAATGGCTCCATAAGAGGGCCAACAGATTCTCCTTCATGGGGGCCAGCAGTTCCCTCATTATAGGGCCAACGGCTCCATAAGAGGGCCAACAGCCCCTGCTTCATGGGGGCCAGCGGCTCCTTCTTCATGGGGGCCAGCGGCTCCTTCTTCATGGGGGCCAGCAGCTCCTTCTCCATAAGGACCAGCAGCCCCTTCTTCATGGGGGCCAGAAGCTCCTTCTTCATGGGGGCCAGCAGCCCCTTCTTCATGGGGGCCAGAAGCTCTTTCTTCATGGGGGCAAGCGGCTCCTCCTTCATGGGGGCCAGCGGCTCCTCCTTCATGGGGGCCAGCGGCTTCTCCTTCATGGGCGCCAGCAGCTCCTCCTTCATGGGCGCCAGCAGCTCCTCCTTCATGGGCGCCAGCAGCTCCTCCTTCATGGGCGCCAGCAGCTTCTCCTTCATGGGTGCCAGCAGCTCCTCCTTTATGGGCGCCAGCAGCTCCTTCTTCATGGGCGCCAGCAGCTCCTCCTTCATGGGCCTCCTTCATGGGAGCCAGCAGCTCCTCCTTCATGGGCGCCAGCAGCTTCTCCTTCATGGGGGCCAGCAGCTCCTTCTTCATGGGGGCAAGCAGCTCCTTCTCCATAAGGACCAGCAGCTCCTCCTTCATGGGGGCCAGCAGCTCCTTCTTCATGGGGGCCAGCAGCTCCTTCTCCATAAGGACCAGCAGCTCCTTCATCATGGGGGCCAGCAGCTCCTTCTTCATGGGGACCAGCAGCTTCTTCTTCATGGGGACCAGCAGCTTCTTCTTCATGGGGGCCAGCAGCTCCTTCTTCATGGTGACCAGCGGCTCCTTCTTCATGGGGGCCAGCGGCTCCTTCTTCATGGGGGCCAGCGGCTCCTTCTTCATGGGGGCCAGCGGCTCCTCCTTCATGGGGGCCAGCGGCTCCTCCTTCATGGGGGCCAGCGGCTACTTCTTCATGGGGGCCAGCGGGCTCCTTCTTCATGGGGGCCAGCGGGCTCCTTCTTCATGGGGGCCAGCGGGCTCCTTCTTCATGGGGGCCAGCAGGCTCCTTCTTCATGGGGGCCAGCGGGCTCCTTCTTCATGGGGGCCAGCGGGCTCCTTCTTCATGGGGGCCAGCGGGCTCCTTCTTCATGGGGGCCAGCGGGCTCCTTCTTCATGGGGGCCAGCGGGCTCCTTCTTCATGGGGGCCAGCAGCTTCTTCTTCATGGGGGCCAGCAGCTTCTTCTTCATGGGGGCCAGCAGCTCCTTCTTAATGGAGGCCAGCCACTCCTTCTTCATGGGGGCCAGCAGCTTCTTCTCCATGGGGGCCAGCAGCTCCTTCTTCATGGGGGCCAGCAGCTTCTTCTCCATGGGGGCCAGCAGATTCTTCTTCATGGAGGCCAGCAGCTTCTTCTTCATGGGGGCCAGCAGCTCCTTCTTCATGGGGGCCAGCAGATTCTTCTTCATGGAGGCCAGCAGCTCCTTCTTCATGGGGGCCAGCAGCTCCTTCTTCATGGGGGCCAGCAGATTCTTCTTCATGGAGGCCAGCAGCTCCTTCTTCATGGGGGCCAGCGGCATTTCTTCATGGGGGCCAGCGGCTTCTTCTTCATGGGGGCCAGCAGCTCCTTCTTCATGGGGGCCAGCGGCTCCTTCTTCATGGGGGCTAGCAGCTCCTTGGTCATGGGGGCCAGCGGCTCCTTCTCCATGGGGGCCAGCAGCTTTTTCTTCATGGGGGCCAGCAGCTTCTCCTTCATGGGGGCCAGCAGCTTCTTCTTCATGGGGGCCAGCAGCTCCTTCTCCAAAAGGACCAGTAGATCCTTCTTCATGGGGGCCAGCAGCTTCTTCTTCATGGGGGCCAGCAGCTCCTTCTCCATGGGGGCCAGCAGCTCCTTCTCCATGGGGCCAGCAGCTCCTTCTCCATGGGGCCAGCAGCTCCTTCTCCAAAAGGACCAGTAGATCCTTCTTCATGGGGGCCAGCGGCTTCTTCTTCATGGGGGCCAGCGGCTCCTCCTTCATGGGGGCCAGCGGCTCCTCCTTCATGGGGGCCAGCAGCTCCTTCTCCATGGGGGCCAGCAGCTCCTTCTCCATGGGGGCCAGCGGCTCCTCCTTCATGGGGGCCAGCAGCTCCTTCTCCATGGGGGCCAGCGGCTCCTTCTCCATGGGGGCCAGCGGCTCCTTCTTCATGGGGGCCAGCGGCTCCTTCTTCATAGGGGCCATCGGCTCCTCCTTCATGGGGGCCAGCGGCTCCTACTTCATGGGGGCCAGCGGCTCCTCCTTCATGGGGGCCAGCGGCTCCTCCTTCATGGGGGCCAGCGGCTACTTCTTCATGGGGGCCAGCGGGCTCCTTCTTCATGGGGGCCAGCGGGCTCCTTCTTCATGGGGGCCAGCGGGCTCCTTCTTCATGGGGGCCAGCGGGCTCCTTCTTCATGGGGGCCAGCGGGCTCCTTCTTCATGGGGGCCAGCGGGCTCCTTCTTCATGGGGGCCAGCAGCTTCTTCTTCATGGGGGCCAGCAGCTTCTTCTTCATGGGGGCCAGCAGCTCCTTCTTAATGGAGGCCAGCCACTCCTTCTTCATGGGGGCAAGCAGCTCCTTCTTAATGGAGGCCAGCCACTCCTTCTTCATGGGGGCCAGCAGCTCCTTCTTAAAAGCTCCTTCTTAATAAGGGCCAGCAGCTCCTTCTTCATGGGGACCAGCGGCTCCTTCTTCATGGGGGCCAGCGGCTCCTTCTTCATGGGGGCCAGCTTCTTCTTCTTCATGGGGCCAGCAGCTCCTTCTCCATAAGGACCAGCAGCTCCTTCTCCATAAGGACCATCAGCTCCTTCTCCATAAGGACCAGTAGCTCCTTCTTCATGGGGGCCAGCAGCTTCTTCATGGGGACCAGCAGCTCCTTCTTCATGGGGGCCAGCAGCTCCTTCTTCATGGGGGCCAGCAGCTCCTTCTTCATGGGGGCCAGCAGCTCCTTCTTCATTGGGGCCAGCAGCTCCCTCATCATAGAGACAGCAGCTCCCTCAAAGGGCAGCAGCTTCCTCGTCATAGGTCCAACAGAAAATTCATCATAGCACTAGCAGCTCCCTCATCATA
>CM053027.1:623351438-623386438 GCA_028564925.1 Lithobates sylvaticus | reverse complement strand
TTACGTTCACCAACAGCCAAATTTGAAAGGAAATTCCAATACCGATAATTTAATAGTTAAGTTATTATTAGTAATTATTTCAGATTTTCGGGTTTTTGAATTTTCGGATTTTCATTTTTGGATTTCGGATTTTCAGATTTTCAAATGTAGAATTTCCGAAATTTCAAATATTTGGAAAAATTCGGTAATTCGAAAATTTCTTAATTCGGATATTTCTGAATTACAAATTAGTTTAGTTTCGAATTCCGTTTTTTTATGAATTTAAACGAATTGCCCATGTCTATGCGTCAACGGGCAGCCAAAGTTTCTGTGCTGTGGTACCAGCTCCTGATCATGTGACCACTGTGACAGCCAATCACAGGGGTCGTATGACCAGGCAGACCTTCCCGCCCCCCTGGGGGGAGCAATAGCCAGTTAAAGGGGATGCCGAGGCTGGGGCGGGGGAGGAGTGAATAAAATTTACTTTAGAGGACTACAGTGCCTTGCAAAAGTATTCACACCCCCCCCCCCCCCTTGGCTTTTTACCTATTTTGTTACATTACAGCCTTTAGTTCAATGTTTTTTTTAACCGCTTCCCGACCGCCTGACGCCGATATACGTTGGCAAAATGTACCTGTACGTGATCGTGCATGTGCCTGCCTGTGCGGCGCGCTCGCGACCCGGTCGGGAGCTCCGTGACCCCGGCCGCGGGACCAGCGGACCCGATCGCCGCTGGTGTCCCGCGATCGGGTCACGGAGCTGAAGAACGGGGAGAGGTCTGTGTAAACAAACCTCTCCCCGCGCTTCCTACACTGACTGTCAGTGATCGGTGGTTCCCTGTCATCGGGAACGCCGATCAATGACGTCAGACGTACAGCCACGCCCCCCTACTGTAAAAAAAACACAACACGTCACACTGACTCCTCCCCGCCCCCTAGTGGTTAACCCCCTAACTACAACTGTCATTTACATAGGAATCAGTGCTATTTAAATAGCACTAATTTATGTATAAATGACAAATGTCCCAAAAATGTGTCAAAAATGTCCGATGTGTCCGCCATAATGTCGCAGTCACAATAAAAATCGCTGATCGCCGCCATTACTAGTAAAAAAAAAAAAATATTAATAAAAAATGCTATAAAACTATCCCCTATTTTGTAAACGCTATAACTTTTGCGCAAACCAATCAATAATCGCTAATTGCGATTTTTTTTACCAAAAATATGTAGAAGAATACGTATCGGCCCGAAACTGAGGGAAAAAAATTTTTTTTATATATTTTTTGGGGATATTTTTATTATAGCAAAAAGCAAAAAAATATTGAATTTTTTTCAAAATTGTCGCTCTATTTTTGCTTATAGCGCAAAAAATAAAAACCGCAGAGGCGATCAAATACCACCAAAAGAAAGCTCTATCTGTGGGAAAAAAAAAGGACGCCAATTTTGTTTGGGAGCCACGTCGCAACGACCGCGCAATTGTCAGTTAAAGTGACGCAGTGCCGAATCGCAAAAAGGGGCTCTGGTCCTTTGGCTGCAAATTGGTCCGGGGCTGAAGTGGTTAATCTGAATTATATGTGATGGATCAGAACACAATAGTCTAAGTTGGTGAAGTAAAATTAGAAAAATCTTGCGGCACCGACCCGCATGATGCTGCAGTGCGCGTTCACTGATGTGCATGGGGGCGCGAGCACACGTCGCGTGTAGGGCAGCGCATTCATTTTAATGGGCTGAAATCCCCGACTCTTCTGTAGAATCTCACGGCACCGACCCGCATGATGCTGCAGTGCGCGTTCACTGATGTGCATGGGGGCGCGTGCGCGCGTCGGTGCGAGCACGCGTCGCGTGTAGGGCAGCGCGTTCATTTGAATGGCCTGAAGTCCCTGACTCTTCTGTAGAATCTCACGGCACCGACCCGCATGTTGCTGCAGGGCGTGTTCACTGATGCGCGTGGGCGCGAGCGCGCGTCGGTGCACGCGCGAGCACAGGTCGCGTGTAGGGCAGCGCATTCATTTTAATAGCCTGAAGTCCCCGACTCTTCTGTACAAACCCTCGCGGCACCGACCCGCATGATGCGGCCGGGCGTGCTTACTGATGCAATGGTGGGTGCTATTAATGGCACCCCCCCCCCAGGGGGTCAACTGAAGAGCAACGCGTTTCTGTGCTGTGCAGGAAAAGAGCGCACGATCTCGCGCACGTTCCCGACATGCCTAGGCTGCCTCTCCTGATTTGGACTACAAATGCCCCCCTCCCCCACACTGCATTACACAGGGGGGAAGTGATTTATATTTACAGCCAATAACATTGTTTCGGATTTCCGCTGACAGGAAGTTTCCCTCTTTAGGGCGGGATCAACACGTATTTTCTGCAGCTGCTGAAAAATTCTCTGTAAGCCGATGCTGGAAAACGAATGCAGCCGCCCCATCCGGAGATCCGCGATGTAATACAGATTTGTTCTCAGGTTTTGCTACATTGTAATAAAATAGTTCATCCAATGGTGACATCTATTTGTATCGATCCTTAAGAAGAGCAGAAGAGGCGCTTTAAGGAGCCGCCACGTTCTCGCGCCACGTTCTCGCTCCGCCCGCCCTGTCTTCCTCGGAGAGAGAGGGCCGGGGGGGGGGGGGGGGGCGCCTCGCACGCCCACTCCCAGGAAATAATAACGGAGGATTTTTGCTGCTCCCCAGCCGCCCGGCGCTCTGACAGATGAAATCTTTCCCGGGTGCTGAAGATGAACACGGCGTTTATTAGCCTGCCGAGCGCCGCGAATTGATTTCACATTTGGCTTCTGTAGCGATGATCTATGCACAGAGGATTACTATATTAATCCCGAGGAAGGGGGGGGGGGGGAGGGGAGGGGCGGTTTATGGTCGGGGAGCGTCCTCGGAGGAGACGTACGGAAAACTCATATACCGCAATGACAGACCGCGACCTGCGGGTGAGGGGCGGCTCCCATCCGACCGCTAGGAGGGGGGGGGACAACGCCTGGTGGGGGGGGTCATCAACCTTCCATACCTTCCCTTTACCCCGCCTGACCTTCTGCATCGCCTCCATCCTGTCCTCTCCAGAACTCGCTAATATTACACAGATACCCAACCCCCACTCTCCTCCTTATGCTCCCCCCCCATCTACCACGGCTTGCATTGGGGCCAAGCGCTCCTGAGGGGAGTACTGAGGCCGGGGGGGGGGGCTGTAATATTTTCATGAAGCTGTGTACAGCCCCCTGCTGGCCCCTCCCACCAGCCATGATCTGCCTGCATTGCATAGAGGAACACGGAGACCCAGTGATGATGTCACTGGGTTTAAAGTAAGGTATGTAATGAAAACCAAAAGAGGGCAACCAGGGAAGACAAAATACAAGCTGTTCAAACTTTAGCTTTAACCTAAAACTACCCTGCCCTTACTCTTACCTCCCCAATAATCCCGCCCCTTACCCTCAGCTCCCCCCCCCCCCCCATCCCTTCCTGACTCTCACCTACCCCTCAGTCTGGCTGCAATGCTAAACTTCTGCTCTTCATTCTTTCTTTACCCTCATCTCCCTTTATATCTTACCCTCATCGCTCCTTAACCCTGCCCATAGCCACCAATCCCCCCCCTCCCCTTCACACAGCAACATCTCCCCCCCCTCCCCTTCACACAGCAACATCTCTCTCCCCCCTCCCCTTCACACAGCAACATCTCTCTCCCCCCTCCCCTTCACACAGCAACATCTCTCCCCCCTCTCCCCTCCACACAGCAACATCTCTCCCCCCCTCCCCTTCACACAGCAACATCTCCCTCTCCCCCTCCCCTTCACACAGCAACATCTCTCTCCCCCCTCCCCCTTCACACAGCAACATCTCTCTCCCCCCCTCCCCTCCACACAGCAACATCTCTCTCTCTCCCTCCCCTTCACACAGCAACATCTCCCCCCCCCTCCCCTTCACACAGCAACATCTCTCGCCCCCCTCCCCTTCACACAGCAACATCTCTCTCCCCCCTCCCCTTCACACAGCAACATCTCTCTCCCCCCCTTCTCCCTTCACACAGCAACATCTCTCCCCCCCCCCTCCCTTCACACAGCAACATCTCTCTCCCCCCCCTCCCCTTCACACAGCAACATCTCTCTCCCCCCCTCCCCTTCACACAGCAACATCTCTCTCCCCCCTCCCCTTCACACAGCAACATCTCTCTCCCCCCCTCCCCTTCACACAGCAACATCTCTCTCCCCCCCTCCCCTTCACACAGCAACATCTCTCTCCCCCCTCCCCTTCACACAGCAACATCTCTCCCCCTCACCCATCTCCCCCTTCACACAGCAACATCTCCCCCCCCTCCTCCCCTTCACACAAGCAACATCTCTCTCCCCCCTCCCCTTCACACAGCAACATCTCCCTCCCCCCTCCCCTTCACACAGCAACATCTCTCCCCCCCCTCACACCCTTCACACAGCAACATCTCGCCTCCCCCCTCCCCTTCACACAGCAACATCTCCTCTCCCTCCCCTTCACACAGCAACATCTCTCTCTCTCCTCCCCCCCTCCCCCTTCACACAAGCAACATCTCTCCCCCCCCCCCTTCACACAGCACACATCTCCCCCCCCCCTCCCCCTTCACACAGCAACAACTCGTCCCCCCTCCCCCCTCAGCAACATCCTCTCCCCCCTCCCTTCACACAGCAACATCTCTCCCCCCCCCTCCCCTTCACACAAGCAACATCTCTCCCCCCTCCCCCCTTCAAACATCTCTCCCCCCTCTCCCATTCACACAGCAACCATCTCCCCCCCCCTCTCCCCTTCACACAGCAACATCTCTCCCCCCATCTCCCCCCCCCTTCACACAGCAACATCTCCCCCCCCTCCCCGTCACACAGCAACATCTCTCTCCCCCCTCCCCTTCACACAGCAACATCTCTCCCCCCTCCCCCTTCACACAGCAACATCTCTCCCCCCTCCCCTTCACACAGCAACATCTCTCCCCCCTCCCCTTCACACAGCAACATCTCTCCCCCCCTCCCCTTCACACAGCAACATCTCTCCCCCCTCCCCTTCACACAGCATCATCTCTCCCCCCTCCCCTTCACACAGCAACATCTCTCCCCCCTCCCCTTCACACATCAACATCTCTCCCCCCTCCCCACCCATCTCCCCCCCCCTTCACACAGCAACATCCCCCCTCCCCTTCACACAGCAACATCCCCCCCTCCCCTTCACACAGCAACATCCCCCCCTCCCCTTCAACACAGCAACATCTCTTCCCCCCCCCCCCCCCCCTCTTCATACAGCAACAGAGCTGAAGCTGTCATTCACAGGCTGTGTGCTGGAGGTCCCTCCACTGTCACCATTATTCGGTTGGTGTCAGGAAAACCTGTCAGAAGTGACTCATGTAGATATCAGAGGAAGGAGGCAGCCGACAGAAATGAAATGAAGTAGTGCTCTGTCTGGAGCGAGACAAGTGCACACTATAGGAGGGACGTGCTTTGTTCATATTTCATGTCTGAGGTTTACAACCACTTTAAAGCCCAACCCTGAGCAACAAAAAAAAAAAAAAAAAAAAAAAAAAAAACTAAAAGGGGTTCAATTCTCCATGGAACCAGCACTACAACATATCCAATG
Source organism: Lithobates sylvaticus (assembly GCA_028564925.1). Lineage (NCBI taxonomy): Eukaryota > Metazoa > Chordata > Amphibia > Anura > Ranidae > Lithobates > Lithobates sylvaticus. The sequence continues at coordinate 623,380,869 of CM053027.1, read as the reverse complement.
ATGGGGATCCCAGCACCAAGTGGCCCCGAGATACAGGGGCCCCAAAGTCGGTTCGGAAAATGTCCTTCTCTGCTGCAGAAAAGTACTTGACATTTTCCGACCCGACTTTGGGGCCCCTGTATCTCGGGGCCACTTGGTGCTAGGAACCCTAAAATGTTGGTGTGCAAACCCAGTGGAACCAACACTACAACATATGATTGTGGGGTTCCTAGCACCAATGTGGCCCCGAGATACAGGGCCCCAAATTCGGTCAACTGTGTCCATCTGCAGCAATGTCATTTCGGGACCCATTGGGTCCAGAGACCCCAAATTTTGGTTGCAGCTAGGGGGGGCATCTAGGGACCCTTAACTACCAAGTTTGAAGTTCGGGGACCTATGGCTGCAAATGGCACAGTGAGGCTGCAAATGGGCATTGTTGACCCTCTTTTTCCACTTACAGTAGCTGCACATTTCTCACCCTAGCTTATACTCGAGTCAATAATTTTCCCAGTTTTTTTTTGTGGTAAAATTAGGTGCCTCGGCTTATATTCCGGTCGGCTTATACACGAGTATATACGGTAAATTGTCACTCTCCCATAGGTCCCAGTGCTCCCACCTAATTATATTCGGCCAATTCCCCTCAATAACAACAAAAAAAGGGGGCAGGCCTTCCCCAACCGAAAAACTGAAAGGGGCCGAAGCCCCTCCCACCAGAAAGACAGAGGAAGAGCCTTGCTGACCAGACGCTATACTTTTCCCGCGGCAGGTCGGCTCTCCTGCGGGTTCCGTGCACCCGGGATTACGGCCGCCCGCTGCGAGCCGCGGTTGAGTGCCTGCGGGTCCGGCAGACTCGATGTCCACCGGCCGCCCTGCAAATCGTTATTTACAAAAAGGCAGATCCCCGTTCTGACAGGAGACGTCATGGCGGATGATCCACTGCTCCTCCCAGTGATCTCTGTCGTGTCCCAGGCAGCCCATCCCCCACCGCAGTCATAATGCACTGAGGGAACACACTTAACCCTTGATCGCCCCCCCTAGTGTTAACCCCTTCCCTGCCACTGTCCTTTATATAGTAATCAGTGCATTTTTATATCACTGATCAATGTAATAATGTCACTGGTCCCCAAAGGGTGTCATTTGGGGTGCGATCTGTCCGCCGCAATCCCGCTAAAAATCGCAGATCACCGCCATTACTAGTAAAAGATAAAAATAAAGTATGGATATGATAGTATGAGATGTGATATTATGCCCCCTATATAGGCCCAAATCCTCGGGGCTCCCCTCCCTCTCTCCCCCATAATCCTCGGATCACTCACCGGGAACATACGGGTCTCCCCCCGCCTTGTGTTGTGTTCTTCTCTTCTCTTCTCTTCTCTCCTTCCTTCTATCAAACCACAACAAGTCCCCGCACACCGGGAACGAGGCTTGGACAACGCTCAGAACAAGACTTAGCCAAAACGAGGCTTGGTCATACCAAAACCAAGGCTAGAGAGCACACCCAAAACGAGGCTTGAATGTTTCTTCCCAGAGCGAGGCTTGGTCAAATCCAAAACGAGGCTAGGACACGCCCCCCTAGTGAACGAAGCTTATATAGACTCAAAACGAGGCTTGAAATTACTCAGAACGAGGCCAAGATCAGCTCAGGAACGAGGCTTGATTTTTGCAACGAAAAAAAACAAACTAGACTTGAATGCACTTATAACGAGGCTTGAATACTTCTCCCAGAGCGAGGCTAGGCCACGCCCACAAACAAAGCTTTGACTCAGAACGAGGCTCAGATACACTCATAATGAGGCCTGATTATTACTGCTTCCAGAGCACAGCATATGTTTAATATTACTTCTATTATTACTACTACGATTATTTGAATTACCAATTATTGTTAATCATATTATCATATTATTATGGCTATTCTTCTTCCTCTGATGTAACCACGTGCAATTCCCATTTATGAACTACATTTCCCGGCATGCCCCAGTGATCTCCGCCCACGCACCCCGCTCGCCCAATAACGGAAAGGAACGTTGTCATGTGACCCCCCCGTCTCCGCGGTGACGTCAGACGCAGCGCTGTGAAGCTGACAGGCGGCCATCTTGGTGTGTCTTGGTGTTCTGACAGCCCGTTATATCGCCGGTTCTTCTAATGTGGAGTGCCCGGGTGTCCGGGCTCGGTATCCCCCGGCACCTCGCCCCCCGCCTGGGCCTGTCACCCGGTGCCGGGAGAGCGGCGGGGGCTCCGGGGCGGCGGACAGCGGCTACCAGCCATGGAGCGGCGGGGGTTCAGATGGACGGCAGGGGGCGCGCGAGGTACATCGCCCTGTCCGATCCTCAAATGGCCAGCAGAGGGCGCGCTGGGTATTACACTCTGTCCGCGCGCAGTACAGAGAGCGGGCGGCAATCCCGCTTTTCTGACAGCAGAGGGCGCGCCAGTCTCATCATTCCAGAGGACAGTCGGCAGCTCCTGGAACTCACCAGCGGGGGGCGCCAGAGAGACAATGGAGAGAACAATAGGAACCCCAACCCAGGACCCCTTTTCATCGCCACCGCCGCCCTGCTGGCGTATTGCTACAGCGAAGGAAATCCACGCAAGGGTATTGCTATTATTTATTTCATGAGTTTGATAAACTAAAGACATAAATTGTATCAGTTCATTACATTGATTATTATATGTTTGTCATAAATATAATATAAATTATACATTATTTTTAAATTAATTGATTACATGTATTTTTATTACATTTTTAGGATAAAAATATAATTTATCATTACTATTTTTACATTTTATTAATTACATTTATTTTGATAAATCCACTGAAGGGTATTGCTATTAAGTATTTAATGAGTTTGTTAAATAAACCAGACATTTCATTTATTTAATTAAATCATTTATTATTATTATTATTATTATTATTATTTCATTGAATAAATTTACTATTTTTTTTTAAATAAATCATTATTATTATATTTACTTTTGTTTTATTAAATATTATTTGAATACGTTTTTACTTTTATTATTTATTATTATTATATAATTATATTACATTTTTTTTTTATTATTTCTTATAAATTTTTATTAAATACATTCAATTTTAAAGATTTTAATTAAACCAAAAAAAATGATATTTTAGTTTTGCAGACCTCCACTTTTTTTTTTTTTATTTACCGTATTTATTTTTTGTATTTTAAATTTCTACTTCCGATTTAATGTTTAAAAAAAAAAAATAATTATAATTATATTATAATTAAATTTATAATTAATTAAAATTATTTTTTAAACATTAAATCGGAAGTAGAAATATAAAATAAAAAAAAATCAATTTTATTACATTTTTGTTATAAAAGTTTAAAATATTATTATTATTATTATTATTATTATTAAATTTTTTTATTATTTCTTATAAATTATTATTAAATACATTAATTCAATTTAAAGATTTTAATTAAACCCAAAAAAATAATATTTTATTTTTGCAGACCTCCACTTTTTTTTTATATTTACCGTATTTATTTTTTGTATTTTAAATTTCTACTTCCGATTTAATGTTTAAAAAAAAAAAATAATTATAATTATATTATAATTAAATTTATAATTAATTATAATTATTTTTTAAACATTAAATCGGAAGTAGAAATATAAAATAAAAAAAATCAATTTTATTACATTTTTGTTATAAAAGTTTAAAATATTATTATTATTATTATTATTAAATTTTTTTATTATTCTTATAAATTATTATTAAATACATTAATTCAATTTAAAGATTTTAATTAAACCCAAAAAAATTATATTTTATTTTTGCAGACCTCCACTTTTATTTTTATATTTACCGTATTTATTTTTTGTATTTTAAATTTCTACTTCCGATTTAATGTTTAAAAAAAAAAAAATATGATTATGTAATAATTAAATTTATAATTAATTATAATTATTTTTATTTTTAAACATTAAATCGGAAGTAGAATTTTAAAATTACAAAAAATAAATACGGTAAATATAAAAAAAAAAGTGGAGGTCTGCAAAAATAAAATATTATTTTTTTTTGGTTTAAAAATCGGAAGTAGAAATATAAAATACAAAAAAAAAAAAAAAAGAATCAATTTATAAATGTTATGATTATTGCAGACCTTTGCCTGCTTCTGCCCTGTAGATAAATCGATAAGACGTCCCAGAGCACATTCATTGGATGCTCAGTGGGCGGGTCTGTCCCTGTACTGTAGTCACATGACCCACCCCGACGTTCTGATAGGACGCTCACTACGTTGCCCGTGTTGTACGAGAACACACTTTGTTAATGGGACCATACAGACAGCGGGGTGTAATTACGCTTTTCTGACACTAGAGGTTGCCCCAGCCCCATCAGTCCATCATCTGCACACCCAGAGGACAGCCTGCTGTTCCCGCAGCTCACCATTAGGGGCCACCAGAGAGGCGATCGGATATATTGTCAACCCCAACTCAACTCTCACTGTGTGAATGAGGCTTCTGCAGTTGCACCTCACAGACAGTAGAGGGCGAACTCCTCATCCTCTGTCCTCCTGGAAATACTACCTGCCTGGCTCACATCCTCCTCCTCTGTCCTGGAAATACTACCTGCCTGGCTCACATCCTCTGTCCTCCCAGTTTCTGACCCGGAACAGATCAGGGATGTGGAAGAAGGATCGGTGACTGGCAGTACTGAAGTGAAAGGATCAGAATGACGGCCAGGCAGGTGGCATCTTCAGAAAGGAAATACGGACAGTGGCGGTCTCTGGGTCTCTCCCATGACCGGTCCTCTTTGAAGAAAGTTCAGATCATTATTAGTAACATGGAATTGTTACATTGTAGCGCGGTGTTCCCGCTCTGTGCCTGGCTGCACTCCTGTCATTGGAGATATACAGGGGGGGGGGGGGAGGGGACTGTTGAACATCGAGGGGTTCAGTAGATGAGCAGCCGGTGAAGGAGGAACTTTTGGTCTCCATACGGTTCTGGGGGAGTCAGAAATGACAGAACCCGCCAGGATCAGCATAGCAGCCAGGGCAGCGAGCATTTTCAGGTCAGTAGCGGCAGTATAAGAAGGGCTGCCCCCCCTGCCTGGCTGTCTGGATGTGTAACTGAGATTTCTGTCCCCAGGTGAGCAGCTGTTGGAGGCGGCGCGGACCAGCAACTTCCAGGAAGTGGACAGGTGAGCCGAGATCATCTCTCCTCCATGTACATCACAAGATCTCCACTGGGGGGCAGTGCAGTGCCCAGCCATGTGCCCAGGGACACCTAGGGGCCCCCTTCAGCCTTCTATTCCTGGGGGGGCGCTCCATGACATCACAGGGAGATCTTGTAGATTAATACAGGCAGTGACTTCACTTACTATAGTGTCCCCCCCCCAGTCTGCTGCTGAGCCTCCAGCTCATTCTTGGTGCCTCTGTTCTCCAACACTGCCCCCCCCCCCCCACCCCCGAACCTCATTCAGTGCCTCAGGCCCCCTGAGAATCCCAAACTTCCCACAGTGCCCCCCTGAACCTCCTACAGTGCCCCCCAACCTCATTCAGTGCCCCCCAAACCTTCCACAGTGCCCCCCCCTGAACCTCCTACAGTGCCCCCCAACCTCATTCAGTGCCTCAGGCCCCCTGAGAGCCCCCAACTTCCTACAGTGCCCCCCCCTGAACCTCCTACAGTGCCCCCCAACCTCATTCAGTGCCTCAGGCCCCCTGAGAGTCCCCAACTTCCTACAGTGCCCCCCCTGAACCTCCTACAGTGCCCCAACCTCATTCAGTGCCCCCCAAACCTCCTACAATGCCCCCCAAACCTTCCACAGTGCCTCAGCCCCCCTGAGAGTCCCCTACTTCCTACAGTGCCCCCCCCCCGAACCTCCTACAGTGCCCCCCAACCTCATTCAGTGCCTCAGGCCCCCTGAGAGCCCCCAACTTCCTACAGTGCCCCCCCTGAACCTCCTACAGTGCCCCCCAACCTCATTCAGTGCCTCAGGCCCCCTGAGAGTCCCCAACTTCCTACAGTGCCCCCCTGAACCTCCTACAGTGCCCCCCCAACCTCATTCAGTGCCCCTCCAAACCTCCTACAATGCCCCCAAACCTTCCACAGTGCCTCAGCCCCCCTGAGAGTCCCCTACTTCCTACAGTGCCCCCCAACCTCATTCAGTGCCTCAAGCCACCTGAGAGTCCCCAACTTCCCACAGTGCCCCCGCCCAAACCTCCCAGAGTGCCCCCCAACCACATACAGTGCCCTTAAGCCCCCAACTTCCCACAGTGCCCCACAGTGAACCTCCTACAGTGCCCCCCAACCTCATTCAGTGCCTCAAGCCCCCTGAGTGTCCACAACTTCCTACAGGCCCCCCCCCCGAACCTCCTACAGTGCCTCAAGCCCCCTGAGAGTCCCCAACTTGCTACAATGCCCCCCCCCCCGAACCTCCTACAGTGCCTCAAGCCCCCTGAGAGTCCCCAACTTGCTACAATGCCCCCCCCCCGAACCTCCTACAGTGCCTCAAGCCCCCTGAGAGTCCCCAACTTGCTACAGTGCCCCCCTGAACCTCCTACAGTGCCCCCCAACCTCATTCAGTGCCCCCCAAACCTTCCACAGTGCCCCCCCCTGAACCTCCTACAGTGCCCCCCAACCTCATTCAGTGCCTCAGGCCCCCTGAGAGCCCCCAACTTCCTACAGTGCCCCCCCCTGAACCTCCTACAGTGCCCCCCAACCTCATTCAGTGCCTCAGGCCCCCTGAGAGTCCCCAACTTCCTACAGTGCCCCCCCTGAACCTCCTACAGTGCCCCAACCTCATTCAGTGCCCCCCCAAACCTCCTACAATGCCCCCCAAACCTTCCACAGTGCCTCAGCCCCCCTGAGAGTCCCCTACTTCCTACAGTGCCCCCCCCCCGAACCTCCTACAGTGCCCCCCAACCTCATTCAGTGCCTCAGGCCCCCTGAGAGCCCCCAACTTCCTACAGTGCCCCCCCTGAACCTCCTACAGTGCCCCCCAACCTCATTCAGTGCCTCAGGCCCCCTGAGAGTCCCCAACTTCCTACAGTGCCCCCCTGAACCTCCTACAGTGCCCCCCAACCTCATTCAGTGCCCCTCCAAACCTCCTACAATGCCCCCAAACCTTCCACAGTGCCTCAGCCCCCCTGAGAGTCCCCTACTTCCTACAGTGCCCCCCCAACCTCATTCAGTGCCTCAAGCCACCTGAGAGTCCCCAACTTCCCACAGTGCCCCCGCCCAAACCTCCCAGAGTGCCCCCCAACCACATACAGTGCCCTTAAGCCCCCAACTTCCCACAGTGCCCCCGAACCTCCTACAGTGCCCCCCAACCTCATTCAGTGCCTCAAGCCCCCTGAGTGTCCACAACTTCCTACAGGCCCCCCCCCCGAACCTCCTACAGTGCCTCAAGCCCCCTGAGAGTCCCCAACTTGCTACAATGCCCCCCCCCCGAACCTCCTACAGTGCCTCAAGCCCCCTGAGAGTCCCCAACTTGCTACAATGCCCCCCCCCCCGAACCTCCTACAGTGCCTCAAGCCCCCTGAGAGTCCCCAACTTGCTACAGTGCCCTCCAAACCTCCCACAGTGCCCCATCCTCCAAACCTCCTACAATGCCCCCCCCAACCTCATACAGTGCCTCAAGCCCCCTGAGAGTTCCCAACTTGCTACCGTCCCCCCCCCCCCCCCCTGGACCTCCTACAATGCCTCAGGCCCCCTGAGAGTCCCCAACTTCCTACAGTGCCCCCCCAACCTCATTCAGTGCCTCAAACCCCTGAGAATCCCCTACTTCCCACAGTGCCCCCCTCGCCCAAACCTCCTACAATTCCTCAGGGGGAGGGAGGCAGTGCGGGGTGGGTCAGGGGGTGGGGCAAGAGGGAGGGGGGGCAGGGTCAGGGGAGGGCAGGGGGGTGTCACCGAGTGGGCGTGGATGGGGGAGGGGGGGGGGGGGGGGGGGGAGTGGAAAAGCAGGGGAGGGTGGGTCATGCAGGGGCAGGAGGGAGGGGTGCAGGGGGAGGGGGGGTCAGGGGCAGGGTGGGGGGGGGGGGGGCACAGGGGGGGTGGGGGGGGGAGGGTGGTAGGAGGAGAGGGGGGAGGGGTGGGGGGGGGGGGACGGGAGGGTTGCGGGGGGAGATTCCTCAGGGGGGGACAGTAGGGGGGAGCAGGGGCATGGCTCAGGGGGAGGGGGGGGGAGGCCTCAGGGCAGAGGTCAGGGGGTGTGGGCTCATATGTGGGGGGGGGTGCATTGGGGGGAGGGGGGACCACAGCAGGGGCGAGGGTGGGACCTCAGGTGGGGGAGGCATGGGGCGGGGTCTGGAGGTGGCATCCTCCGGGTGGCGGAAGTGAGGGGGTGCAGGGAGGGGCAGAGTGGTAGGGGGGGGTGGGAGGGGGCAGTGGGGGGGGGGGGGCGGCAGGGGAGGGGAGGGCGGGCAGGGTGGGGGAGGTGTGCTCAATCGGCAGCGATCCGGGGGGGTGGGAGGAGGGCAGGGGGTGGGGGAGGGGGTGGGGGGGGGGGGGTGGGAGAGGCTCAGGGGGGGGATGGTCCTCAGGGGGGCAGCAGGGGGGGGGGTGGGAGGGGGAAGGGGGTGTGGGGGTGAGGGGTCATGGGGGAGGGGTAGAGGGGGGGGGGGCCAGGGGGTGGGAGGCAGCGGAAGGGGGGGAGGGTAGGAGGGGGGAGGGTGGAGGACAGATGCGGGGGGTGGGCGGAGGGGGGGGGGGGGGGGGAACCAGTGGAGTCCTCATGCGAGGGGTAGGGGGGGGGCAGGGGGGGGTGTCGGGTGACCCCCCCAACCTCTATAGCATGGCGAGGCCTCAGGAAGGGGGCTCCCCAGAGGTGGGAGGGTTGGAGGGTGAGAATTCCCAGGTGTGAGGGGGGCCTAGGTCCTGGCGGGGGGAGGGGGGGGGGGGAGGGGCAGCAGGCTCGGAGGGGGGCGGCCCACATGCCCCCCTCAGGGGGGGTTGGGAGGAGGTGGGGGGGGGGGAGCCCATGGGGGGAGGGGGTGGGGGTGGGGGGTGGGGGGTGGGGGGATGGCAAAAACCAGGTGGGGAGGTCCAGGGGTGTCAGGGGGGGACAAGGGTCTCTCAGGCCCCCTGTCCTCAGAGTCCCCCCAAACAGGGAGATTCCTACAGTGGGGGAGTGAGGGTCATGGGAGGCGGGGGCGGGGGAGTCAGAGGGCCCAGGGGGGGGTGGGAAGTGGCAGGGGGGGGGGGCCCGGTGAGTGCATGGGGGGGGGGGCTGGGCTCATGAGGGGGGGGGGGAAGGTAGGTGGCCAGGCAGGGTGAGGAGGGGGGGGGTGGGTCAGGGGGGGGAGGAGCGGGAGGGCCAAGGCGTCCAAACCAGGAGTCGGTGCAGGGGGGAGGGAGGGGGGGGAGGGGGGAGGGGGAAGGTCAGGTGAGGGAGGCAGGAGGAGAGTGGGGGGGGATGGGGGTAGGGGGGGGGGAGGGGGGGGGGGAGCATAGGGCAGGGCATCAGGGGGCCCAAAAGGGGGGGGGGGGGGGGGCAGTGGGGGGGGCAGGGGGGGAGGGAGGCCAGGTGGGGTGAGGAGGGGGGTGGGAGGGGCAGGGGGCGGGGGGGACGTGGCACAGGGGTGGGGGGGGGGGGGGGGGGGGGGGGGGGGGAGGGGGGGTTGGGGAGTGGATGGTTGAGGGGGAGGGAGGGGAAATTTGGGGAGATGGGAGGGGGAGGGGGGGGGGGCAGGAGGGGGGGGGGAGAATGGGGGAAGTGGGGAGCAGGGGAGCGGCAGGGGAGGGGGGGGGGGCGGGGAGGGAGGGAGGGGAGGAGGAGGGGGGGTTGGAGGAGCAGAGAGGGGGGGGTTTGGACAGGGGGGGAGTGTTCGCGGGGGGGGGGGGCAGGATGAGGTAGGGGGGGGGGGGGGGTGGGCAGGGGTGGGGGGGCAGCGGGGGCCACCCGGGTGGGGGGTTGGGTAGTAGCATGTTCAGAGCTATCGAGGGGGGGCAGGGGGTGGGGGGGGTGGGTGGGGGGGGGGGAGGGAGATGGGGGGGGCATAGAAGCTTCAGGCAGAGGGGGGGACAAGGAGAGGGCCTCATCAGGCAGGTGTGCAGGTTATGAGGAGTGGGCAGGGGAGTGGGGGAGGCAGGGACAGGGGAGGAGGGGCGGGGGTGGCCGGGGGTGGGGGGTGGGAGCAGAGGCGGGGTTGGGGGGGCAGGGCAGAGAGGGGGGGAGGAGGGGGTGGGGGGGAGGGGGGGGGGGGGGCAGGGGGTGGGGAGGAAGGGGGGGCACGAGAGGAGCAAGTAGGGGGTGAGAGTGGGAGGGGGGGGAGGCGGGGAGGGGGTGCGGTGAGGGCGCTCAGGTGGGGAGGGGTTGGGGGGGGAGGAGGGGTGAGGTGGGGGGAGCAGGGGGGCATGGGGGGTGGGTGGGGGATGGGAGGTCAGAGGGGGAGCAGGTGGGAGGGGAGGGTGGGGGAGTGGCAGGATAAGGGGGGAGGGGGGTGGGGGGGGGACGCCAGGGGAGTTTAGGTTGAGGAGGTAGGGCATCAGGGGGGGGTGGGGAGGAGGGGAGTGTGGGGGGGCAGTGGAGGGGAGGGTGGAGCAAGTCAGTATCTGGGCTCCCCTGGGGGGGCCCAGTTTTATGGGTTGCAGATACGGGAGCGGGGGTCTTGTGGGAGAGGGGGGGGGCACCTCGGGGTGGGAGGTTGAGGGACATGTGTCGAGGGGGCGGGGAGGTCCTCAGCATGGGCTGCCTCAGGTGTGAGGGGTGGCGAGGGGGAGGGATCATTTGGTGGGGATGGGGGAGGGGGGGTGGGGCGGGGGTTGGCGGAGGGGGGGGGAGAGGGCGGGGAGGGACGTGTGGGTTCAGGTGGGGGGAGTGAGGGTAGGGGGAAGGAGGGGGGCACGTGGGGGGGGCAGGCAGGGTGGGGGGAGAAGGGGGGGGGGGGGGAGGGGACAGTGGGAAGGGGAGAGGAGGCAGAGGGGGGGGGGGGGGGGGAGGGGCAGGGGGGGGGCGGGGAGAGGGGGTGAGGGGGGGGGCTACCGTAGCCTGTCAGGCGGCGGTCAGAGGGGTGGGTGAGAGGGTGGAGTTGATGTCATGGGCTCAGGGGGGATGGGGGGGGGAGGTGAGGGGTGAGGAGGCCGGAGTGGGGGGAGGAGGTGAGGCAGGGGGTGGGGGGGAGGTTGTGGAGGGGGGGGGGGTGGGGAGGGGGGGGGCAGGGGGGGGTGAGGGGGGAGGGGCGCGGGAGGAGCTTGGGAGGGGCAGGGGGTGGGGTCCTCCGGTCTCAGGGTGGGGTTGTGGGGGGGGGAGGCCTCCGGGTCCGGTAGAGATGGTGGGTGCAGAGATGGAGAGAGGAGGGGAGCATAGGAGGGGGTGGGGGGGGCAGTGGAGGCAGGGAGAAGGTGGGCATGAGGGGTGGGGGGTCAGGAGGGTGGTGAGTGTTGGGGGGGGGGGAGGGGCAGGGGGGGCAGGGTCAGGTGGGGGAGGGGGGCAGGCCCCCCCGCCCGAAAACTCCTACAATGGGGCGGGGGGCAGCATGGGGGGTTGAAGGACGAGGGAGGGGGGGGGTGCAGTGGGGCGCAGAGCAGGTTGGTGAGCGGGCAGGAGGGGGCGGGTGGGAGGAGGGGGGGGGGGGGCAGGGGGGGAGAAGATGGCAGGCAGGGCTCAAGTGGAGGGGTGCCTCATCGGGGGGGGGCATGGGGGGGTGCAGGGGTGGAGGGTGGGGATGGGGAGGGGAGTGGAGCAGGAGAGGGTGGGGAGGGGGCCTCAGAGGGGGGGGGGGGGGAGAGAGGGGGGAGGGCAGGGAGGGGGAAGGGGTGGAGAGGAGGATGCAGTTCAGGGGGGGGGTGAGAGTGGGGGGAGGCGGGGGTGGCAGCAGGGGCCTCAGCCCCCCCCCAGGGGGAAGTGGAGGCAGGGATAGGGGGGAGGGGGGGTCAGAGGAGGAGGGGGGGGGGGGGTGGGGGGACATGGGAGGGGGGCCGGGGTTCTGGGAGGGGGGGGTAGTGGAGGCAGGATAGCAGGGGGTGAGCAGGGGGGGGAGGCAGTTGAAGTGGAGGGCTCCGGTGGTCAGGGGGTGTATGGTGGTGTGGGGGAGAGCATGGTCCTCAGCTTGGGGGTGGGGGGGGGGGTGGTGAATCTCATCAGAGGGGGCGTGGTGGGGGGTAGGAGGGTGGTGGAGCTCAGTGGGTTGGTTGTAGGGGGGTAGGTGAGGCAGTACAATATGGTGAGGCAGTAGGTGGTGCAGTGAAGAGGGCTTTGGATGGCGGAGTTGGTGGCGGGGGATCAGGGGTGGGGGAGTGGGGGGGGGGCATGGCAGGCAGTGTGTGTGTTTGGGAGTGGGTGGTGTGCGTGGAGGGCAGGGAGGAGGGAGGGGAGGAGGAGGGGGGGCAGGTGGCAGGGGGGCAGGGAGTGGGGGGGGGGGGGGGGGCAGTGGGGTAGGATGGTGGGGTAGGGAGGGGGGATTAGGATCAGAGGAGAGGGATGCAGGAGGGGGAGAGGGTAGGAGTTCCTCAGCAGGGGGGGTGGGGGGGGGGGAGTGGTGGGGAGGGGGGCAGGTGGAGGGTGGGGGGGGTGGCAGTCTGGGGGGGGTGGGTAGGCCAGAGATGTGGGTGTGGGGGTGTGTGTCCGCAGGGGGGTGAGGGTGGTGGTAGGGACCTCAGAGGGGAGGGGGCAGGGGTAGGGGGGGGGGGGGGGGAAGGGCCGGGGGGGGGGTGGTGAGAGGAGGCGGGGGGACAGTGCGTGGTGGGGAGGGTAGGGGGGGGGGTGGAGGTGGGCAGAGTGGGGTGGGGGGGTGGGGGTGGGGGCCAGGGTGGGGGTGGGGGCAGGGGTGTGCGTGGGCGGTATGAGTGGGGGAAGTGTGGGTGGGGGGGTCGGGGGCGCCTCATAGGGGGACAGGGGGGGAGAGGGCATGAGCAGGAGCAAGGGGGGCTGTGGGGAGTATGGGGGGGGATCGGCGTTGTCCGGTGAGTGGTTCAGGTGGGGGGGGGGCAGGGGTGGGGTGGATGGTGGGGTGGTGCCGGTGATGCAGGGTGGGGCAGGTATGCAGGTAGGGGTGGGGGGGGAGGGGTCATCAGTGGGGGTGGCGTGGGATGTGGTGGTTGATCAGGTGGGTGGGGGGGGGTGTGCAGCAGAGGTGAGGGGGTGGTGTCAGAGGGAGGGGGGGGGGCAGGGGAGCGGGGCAGGCAGGTCATTTTAGGGGGGGTTCAGGAGGGTGGAGAGGGGGGAGAGAGGAGGATGGATGGGTGGGGGAGGGGGTGGGAGGTGGGGGGGGGGTGGGGGGCAGGGAGGTGAGCAGTGCGGGCAGGGCAGGGGGGGTGGCAAGGGGCAGGGTGGTTGGGGCATGGGGATGAGGGAGGTGGTCCTCAGGCGCGGGGAGTGGATCGCATGTAGGGGAGCGTGGCGGGATGAGGTGGGGGGGGGCAGGGGGTAGGCAGGGGGGGGGCAGGGATGGCAGGGGGGGCGGGAGGGCAGGGGAGGGGGGGGGGACAGGGGGGGGGGGGGGGGGAGGAGCGGGGAGGGGTGGGGTGGGTCAGGGTGGGGGGGGCAAGGGAGCGGGTGTGCGGGGACAGTGGGGGGTGGAGTGTGCAAGGCAGGTCTGGGCGGGAAGTGGGCAGGATTGGTCAGGAGAGGGGGGAGGGGGGGGTAGCAGAGTCAGGGGAGGGGAGGGATGGGGAGGATGGAGGAGTGAGAGGCAGGGGGGAAGGGGGGGGGGGAGGCAGGGGCAGGCAGGGTGAGGGGTGACAGGGGGTGGTGGGGGTTGGGCTCAGCGCGGCAGGTGCAGCAGGTTGGGGCAGGTGGGGAGTGTGTGAGTGTTGTGTGGTGAGTTGAGTGGTGTGCCCCCAAGGAAGGGGGGATGGAGATGGAATTCCTCAGGGGGCAACCAGGGGTGGGGGGATGGGGTCCCACAGTGCCCCCCTCGCCCAAACCTCCTACAATTCCTCAGGCCCCCTAAGAGTCCCCAACTTCCTACAGTGCCCCCCTCCCCTGAACCTCCTACAGTGCCTGAGGCCCCCTGAGAGTCCCCAACTTCCCTCAGTGCCCCCCCCAAAACCTCCTACAATGCCTCAGGCCCCCTGAGGGTCTCCAGCCTCCCACAGTGCATAGATGACGCCCCCTTTCCTGTCCAGGTCTATACAGACCCACCATGGGGCAGAGACGGGTGCCCACCACAGCACAACGTTCCTGTTAGGTTGGGTTTTGGCATTGAGTGGGCAAACCTTCCCTGCCTGCTCTACCATTACGCCCCACCAGGGGGTGATACATATGGGGTGAGAGGCGATGGGCGGTTGTCTCTCATCTCTCTGCGGTTTGTAAATCCGCTCACAGGAGAAGAGAAGATGACCTCCCCTCCCCCCCCCGTGTATCTTTTCTAGCTGATTGGTTCTAATCAGAAGCTTCTCGTTTTCAGGTTGCTGCGGGAGAAGGTGGACCCCAACACTCGGCACAAGCTGGGCTGGACCCCCCTCATGGTGGCGGCGATGTCAAGGAATCAGAGGTACGGCAGCAATGCCCATCCCCCTCCGTCATACATTCCGTTATTTCCTTAAAGTATAACTAAAGGCAAACTTTGGGTTGTCCCCAGAAAAGTAAAAGAGGGGAAATCTTCCAATGGGGACACTAGTTCTGGAGACCTGGGGGGCGGGGAGACCTGGGGTGGAGGGGGTTGGGGGGGGGGCCAAGGGATTCCTTTTAATTTGCTGGGATTTCCTCTCACTTCCTGTTTTGGCTATGGAACAGGAAGTCAAGGGCAATAGGGCACAGATGGTGGGGGGGGGGGGGGGGACAAAAAACAAAATAAAAATCTGACGGGTTATAACCCTCCAAAATGAAGAAAAAAAGTTTTGCCTATATATCTACTTTAAAGGTTTTACACATAAGAGATACGTCCTAAGAACTTGAAGTTTTTTTTCTTAGGACGTATCTGTTATGTCCAACTCATCCTCTCCTTTTTTTTTTGCTGCCGCTATTGCCAGCTGTCAAAATGACAGCCGGTCTTTGCTTTGTATTACACTCCTGCAGCTCCTGTATAAAATGACACTTACAGATTAGTCTACAAGTGTCATTGAGTAACTACAATGTAGCACTGTATTGTTACATTGTATTTACTATCTCACTATCTTTACTGGATCAGAGGTGGGGCCTTCACCTGTATTTGACCGCACTTAACCTGTTGCTGCCCACGTTTTTAACACATGCGAGTGGCAGGAAAAGGGCGGGGCTTTAACGCCCCCCCACACGCCGCACTTGTACGTTACTGGGGGGGGGGGGGGGGCTGGTTATCTGTGGCTTCAAAGAAAGAGAACGAGATGTCAAAGACAGTTCTCAGTCCCCACTAACAGAAAAAGACAACTGACCACTTCCGGAATGCCCGCCCGCCGTCGTTATACGTCAACAATTTAAAGAGGAATATCGTAGTTTTAGGAGCAGCTAGCTGCTGTAACCTCGGTATCCTCTTTAGCGGGCAGTCCGCTTCCAGATAAAAGTGGTCTCTGCGGCGGATTCGCCGCAATATCACTTTTATCGGGGGTGGGAGAGGGGTCACTCCCGCCGTGCTCTGGTCGTCTCCGCCGCTTACCAGAGCCGCCGGTATCGGCGAAGGCGATCGCGTCTGCCCTCCTCTGAGCCTGGATGCTGAGTGAGGGAAAGATGCCCCCCCCCCCCGCCCCCCACACTTGGCTCTATAGCATTGGAGGGGCGGAAGCAGTGTCAAACGTCACTTCCGCACAATGCTCTTAAAGGGGATTTTTTTTTATTTTTTTAAACTTCTTCTTTCTTCTTCTTTCTTCTATCTTCTTTCTTCTTCTTCCTTATTTATTCTTTCTTTCTTCCTTCTTCTTCCGCTTCTTTCTTTTTTCTTCTTTCTTTCTTCTTCCAAATTCTTCTTCTTTCTTTTTCTTCCGCTTCTTCTTTCTTCTTTCTTCTTTCTTCTTTCTTCTTTCTTCTTCCAAATTCTTCTTCTTCTTTCTTTCTTCTTCCAAATTCTTCTTCCTTCTTCTTCCTCATTTATTTTTTCATATATTTTTTTTTTTTTTTTTTTTTTTATTGCATCTTAGTGTAACTATGAGATCTGAGGTCTTTTTGACCCCCAGATCTCACATTAAAGAGGCCCTGTCATGCTTTTTCTATTACAAGGGATGTTTAAAAAAAAAAAAGCATTTTTTAAAAGGACAGTGATAAAAAAAAGTAAAAAAAATTCAATAAAAAAAAGTGTGTTTTTTCCAAAAAAAAAAAAAAAAAGTGCGCTTGTAAGACCGCTGTGCAAATACGGTGTGACATAAAGTATTGCAATGACCGCCATTTTATTCTCTAGGGTGTCTGAAAAAAAATATATGTAATGTTTGGGGGTTCCAAGTCATTTTTTTAGCAAAAAAATAAATATTTTAACTTGTAAACACTGAGTCAGAAAAATAGGCCCGGTCCTTAAGTGGTTAAAAAAAAAAATAGCAAATACATTTAATATATATATATACACACACACACACACACACACACACACACACACACACACACACACACACACACACACACACACACACACACACACACACACACTTTATATATATATTACACACACACTTTATTTTGGTTGGGTCTAAAAAAAAAAAAAAAATATGTCAATTTTATATATTTATTTATATATATATAAAATTGACATATTTTTTTTTTATATTATTTTTTTATATTATTTTTTTTTTTTTTTAGACCCAACCAAAATAAAGTGTGTGTGTGTGTGTGTGTGTGTAATAAATATATATATATATATATATATATAAATATAATATATAAATATATATATATATATATATATAATATATATATAATATATATATATTAATATATATATAATATAGATATATATATAAAATGTGTGTGTGTGTGTGTGTATATATTGTAGTCGGTCATATATGAAACATTATATGGAACGATGTGGGTGTACTCAATTTCACATCTACCAGACTCTCCTTAGCTGCTCTGTTGTAAAACGCCTGTTTACAAAATTCAGGTTAACCTCTTATCCGCCATATACTACATTTGTAGTCGGAGCCTTCACTTGGAAATGCGATACCCTGACTACCAATGCCTGAGGTGCGCCTTGGCCTAGCTGGCCGGTACGCCTAAAAGAGGGCATACCCTGAATGTATGAATATGAAGAAATGTACATGTGAAAATTGGGGGAAACGGGCGGGTGGGAACCCTGAATACGAGCTGATGCAGGATCAGACAGAGGAGGAGGGCTAAATACCCCTCAGACTCCTCCTACAAATACAGGCTAGCCTGCGGCCAGCCTTCTTACATATGCAGCAGCAGGAAGGGCGGGCCTTAATGCCCATGCGCCTCTATGTCCATGGGGACTGGGGTTTTGGTGCACCACGTGACCCCAACGCTATCACCGAGCTGTCTCACACCATTTATGGTCAAGAACTGGTGAGGTGTGTTTCCGCTTAAGGCTCCATTCAAACTTGTACGAGTCCAGCCACTTTGGAGTGCAACTCCACACTTGTGCGACTTCAGACATCAAAGTTGCATGACAAATCGTACCCTCCCCCCCATGTTTTCCAATGATGACCATTCATATATGCGCAACATAAAAACACATCGACTTCAATGCAGGGGCGGACTGACAACTCATGGGGCCCCCGGGCAATAGGAGATTATGGGGCCCCCAGGCAATCAGAGATTATTGGGCCACACAGTATACACACACACACACACACACAATATACAATCACACAGTATACACACACACACAATATACAATCACACAGTATACACACACACAATATACAATCACACAGTATACACAGACATGTTTCTATTGGCTGAGAAGGTACTGGAGAGGCGGGGCAGCTATAATCTCTGGATTTTTAGACCAAAAGGATGTCGGTAAGGGACATTTCAGAGACAGATGTAAAAACAACACAGATTTTTACATACTGTCCCTGGTTTTACTGAGGCTGGAAACCCTGATGGGGCCCCCTAGTGGCCCGGGGCCCTCGGGCACTGCCCGAGTGGCTAAATGGTCAGTCCACCCCTGCTTCAATGTAGTTCCTGCACTACTTTGGTTCCAACTACTTCCGACTACTTTGGTTCCGAAACTTGAGATCCACAGACTTCAATGTTAACCCTCAAAAGTTGCATGAAAGCCGGACCAGAATGTTTTACGTGCAAAAGTGGGTTTGACTTTGCAGAAGGACAACAAGTCTCATCTAAGTCTCATCTGTCCAAAGTTGCCTGAAGGTGGCCCTACAAAGTTGCCTGAAGGTGGCCCTACAAAGTTGCCTGAAGGTGGCCCTACAAAGATGCCTGAAGGTGGCCCTACAAAGATGCCTGAAGGTGGCCCTACAAAGATGCCTGAAGGTGGCCCTACAAAGATGCCTGAAGGTGGCCCTACAAAGATGCCTGAAGGTGGCCCTACAAAGATGCCTGAAGGTGGCCCTACAAAGATGCCTGAAGGTGGCCCTACAAAGATGCCTGAAGGTGGCCCTACAAAGATGCCTGAAGGTGGCCCTACAAAGATGCCTGAAGGTGGCCCTACAAAGATGCCTGAAGGTGGCCCTACAAAGATGCCTGAAGGTGGCCCTACAAAGATGCCTGAAGGTGGCCCTACAAAGATGCCTGAAGGTGGCCCTACAAAGATGCCTGAAGGTGGCCCTACAAAGATGCCCGAAGGTGGCCCTACAAAGATGCCCGAAGGCGGCCCTACAAAGATGCCCGAAGGCGGCCCTACAAAGATGCCCGAAGGCGGCCCTACAAAGATGCCCGAAGGCGGCCCTACAAAGATGCCCGAAGGCGGCCCTACAAAGATGCCCGAAGGCGGCCCTACAAAGATGCCCGAAGGCGGCCCTACAAAGATGCCCGAAGGCGGCCCTACAAAGATGCCCGTAGGCGGCCCTACAAAGATGCCCGTAGGCGGCCCTACAAAGATGCCCGTAGGCGGCCCTACAAAGATGCCCGTAGGCGGCCCTACAAAGATGCCCGTAGGCGGCCCTACAAAGATGCCCGTAGGCGGCCCTACAAAGATGCCCGTAGGCGGCCCTACAAAGATGCCCGAAGGCGGCCCTACAAAGATGCCCGAAGGCGGCCATTGTAGTTGTATAAGTGTGAATGCAGCCTGAAGGGCAGCCAAGAGCAAGAAAATCTCTGCTCATCTCCTGTGTGAGGTCCACAGTCTCTGACCACCCCCTCCTCTATGAGGTCCACAGTCTCTGGCCACCTCCTCCTCCTATGAGGTCCACAGTCTCTGGCCACCTCCCCCTCCCCTATGAGGTCCACAGTCTCTGGCCACCTCCCCCTCCCTATGAGGTCCACAGTCTCTCTGGCCACCTCCCCCCCTCCTATGAGGTCCACAGTCTCTCTGGCCACCTCCCCCCCTCCTATGAGGTCCACAGTCTCTCTGGCCACCTCCCCCCTCCTATGAGGTCCACAGTCTCTCTGGCCACCTCCCCCCCCCTCCTATGAGGTCCACAGTCTCTCTGGCCACCTCCCCCCCCCCCTCCTATGAGGTCCACAGTCTCTCTGGCCACCTCCCCCCCCCTCCTATGAGGTCCACAGTCTCTCTGGCCACCTCCCCCCCTCCTATGAGGTCCACAGTCTCTCTGGCCACCTCCCCCCCTCCTATGAGGTCCACAGTCTCTCTGGCCACCTCCCCCCCTCACTCCCCCACCCCTCCCCACGCCACCCCCCCTCCCGCCTCCCCCCCCCCCCCGTCCGTCCACAGTCTCTCTGGCCACCTCCCCCCCTCCTATGAGGTCCACAGTCTCTCTGGCCACCTCCCCCCCTCCTATGAGGTCCACAGTCTCTCTGGCCACCTCCCCCCCTCCTATGAGGTCCACAGTCTCTCTGGCCACCTCCCCCCCTCCTATGAGGTCCACAGTCTCTGACTAAATCCTGTACTGTGTCTTCTGTCTGACACAGAAAATTCACTGAATGTGCAGCCCTTTGGTGATATCGGGGCCCACACTTTTGGGTCCCCATATCAAAAAAATTGACCACCACTGGCCTAGTGGCTACTCGCCAGTCCTGAACTATGGGACCGCCCCATCAATCGGTGCTCACATCGGGTGGGGGAGAGCGCAGGCAAGGTGTGTCGCGGGTGGGCTTTAAAGCCTTGAATGGACAAAGTGCCAATCTCTTTAACCTACCAATACATTGGCTAGTGGGACTAGACCCATACAGGCTATGAGAAAGCAGCCTATGATTGGGAAATCCGATATTTTCTTTGTTATAAACTCGCCCCTTAGTCTGAATATTTGCATGTATGGTGCCTGTATGGTAAAACAAGAGGTTGGGTGCACCATACATTTTAAAATGTATTTTTTTAATTTGTGTTAATATTTTTGTAAAGCCATTATGAGGTTTCGATTACAAGCTGTGCTTGGAGGAGTTCCCCTTTAAAAAGATTTGAGGTTCCCAGGGTGATCAGCCATCCCTTCTGCCAAAGCTAACAAGTGCCCCCCCTGGAAGTGTTTGCCGTCCCTCCTGACCAAACTCAATCCATTTGTTCTGAAAGAAATCCAATTTCTCGGCAAAGCACCAGTGACTTTTGATGTTTTCTTTCGAGTCGTAAGTTCATAAGTGACAAAAAGGAGCCAAATGACTTGGGACAACACAGGATTAAGGCCACTGGCAGACAATAGGTGGGACATCCGCTCTTCAGGCAGGCACGGCCTTGTAACCCCCCCCCCCCCCCCATGCGCCAAGTTCGTGTGTGGCACAAGGGTTTGAAAAGGCGTTCTGACAAACTCTATTCCGCCAAGTCCCCTCTTCAAGGTCGTCTACTTAAGAGGCTTTCTACAGCCCCATGTTTGTTTAACTTTCATGTTCCTGATACTGTGTCCAGCGGCTGAGAGGGGAGGACAATGGCCCATCGCCTGGACCGTGAAGCTTGTTGACTTTGGCCGGTTGGTCACCGGAGCGGAGCGAAGGAGAAAAGGACCGTGGCGAAGAGAGACGACCTCCACGCAAGTGTCACCTCTTTCCACGTCCCCCCCCCCCTTCCTTGGCCAGGATGAGTCAATACTGTCACAGGAGCACCAAGGTGTGAAGATTCCGCCCGAGGAGATGAATATAAAGATCTATACAAATCCTGTTACTTCCTTTTTCTGACGTCGCTTAGAAAATGCTAAACACGCTTATTGAAGAAGGACGGAGGATCTCCAGCACGTTCCTCGTTTTCATTTATTTTATAGAGGGGGCAGTTTGTAGTGATTGATCTGAAACTGTTGGGGCAATTTGCAACGGTAACAATGGAGAATTTTCACTTGGGGAGTATATTTTTATTTTTTTCCTCTTAAGTCAACAGGTGAAATAAAATTTTGACGACAACTTTTTGATAATAAAAATATATATATATATAATATATATATATTTATATATATATATATATATATAGATATATAATAATATATATATATATAATTTTTTTTTTTTTTTTTTAAAGGCTGTATTTAAAAAAAAAATATTCTCTGTAAAAATGTCACCGCCCCATACCAGCGTAACCCTCTAGTTTTTTAAAAATGGGCAGCTGGAACTTTTTTTTTTATAAGTGAAATTCCAGTCTAGAACTAACTAAGCTTAAAGCTGACCTCCACCCAAAAGGGGAGAAGCTGGTACCTGTTTTTTTTGACAGGTACCCTCTCCAACTTCTGGCTCAGATCTCCTGTACCAGGGCCCAGGCCCCATCACTTCAAAAGGAGGGCCCGGGCCAGGAGAGATGGCTGTTACTGCCTTATTAGTGACACGATCCTCCTGTGGCTCCCCCCCTGCAGCTCTACTGGCTTCTCCCCCTGTGCTTCCCTCGGGCTGGAGTGCAGGCAGATCAGTTTCAAGTATCTGCACCCCCCCCCCCACCCCCTATTCCACCACTTTGGGGCCACCCCCCCTCCGTGAACCCCCCTTTCACCTGCTATCTGGGCCCCCCTTGTGTATACCCTTTTCCCCTTGCAGCGCTGCTGGCTTCCCTCCTTTCTTCTCCCTCCTGCTGGCTGCTGCTCCCAAGGGCACATTGGGGGGTCATTTCGGGATGGAGGACAGGGGTCGGTAAATATGTAATTTATCAGCCCCTTCCTTTCACTGTTCCCTAACAGTGTGACATAACAAAAAAAATTGCAACAATCGCCATTTTATTCTCTAGGGT
The DNA here is from genome assembly GCA_028564925.1 of Lithobates sylvaticus. Classification (NCBI taxonomy): domain Eukaryota; kingdom Metazoa; phylum Chordata; class Amphibia; order Anura; family Ranidae; genus Lithobates; species Lithobates sylvaticus. The sequence goes on along the minus strand of CM053027.1, from coordinate 623,358,850 downwards.
CTCTGCTTTAAAAAAAAAATGTTTTATGCTAGACAAGATGTATGTGTGAAACGCGTCTACGTGACCATCGTTTGGTGTCTTTGGTGTTATCTTTGTGAAAACCAAAAATAAAAGGCAATCGGAAGTTCTGGATGTGCAGCCATTTCTTTCTTTTTTCCAAGTTTCCCACGGAGGCGGGCCGGGGTACTCCAATCAGCCTTATCTTTATACACCTGGAGCAGCGGTTCTTTTTCTTGTATACTAGCGATTTATAGAGAGACGGCTGCTGGGGTGGTGGGAGCGGGTTTCGAGTACACAGACAACCCGCAGCTGCACCTCTCCCCTGTCGCAGCACAGCCGACCAGAGACCCGTAGTGGTGGGAGGGGAGATCGCTCAGCTACACTGATGAAAGGCAGGCCACGCGGGCCCCTGTAGCTAGGAGCGATCCATGATATTACACCTATGGCGAGCTCAAGGGGCAGCTGCTTTGGGCCCCCACAAAAAAAATGACCGGGCCCTGGGCAGCTGCCCCTTTTGCCCCACCTTAAAGAAGGCCCTGATTACAAGCAAACAGATCACAGGTGAGGATGGTCACCTTTTTTTTTTTTAATAGCCATTCAAACCCCTTTGTGTCAACCTTGTGTGCATGTTATTATTGTTATTCACGATTTATATAGCGCCAACAGTTTACGCAGCGCTTTACAATGTAGGGGGAGCACAAGTACAGTACAGTTCAATACAGAAGGGACAGGAGGGCACTGCCAAAATCACCAGGGGTATGTAAACTTTTGATCATTTGGGTAGTATCTGTTGTGATTATGATTTTAAAAAGAGTAAACACAGTTGATTTATAATAAATGGCTTCATCAAACACCAACCATGAGTGAGAGAAAAGTTTTTGTGTTATTTATACTTTCTAAAAAATGGCCAAGAAATCATGAATTCTGCCGGGGTATGTAAACTTATGAGCACAGCTGTAAAGGCCATAAGTGACATCTATGCCTTCTTCTATTGGGTGAAAGGAAAGCGGGTTCCTCCGCACTCTTACCTGTCCAGCTTGCACCCCAACGCTGTAAATCTACCTGACTTTACAGCGGTGTCGCCATCCAGGAAGGGGTTAATAGCAGACCTTCATCCCCCGCCCCCCGTAGGGTTAATCGGAGGTGGGCATCGCCTGAGGCCGGGCGGTCATGCCACGGCCCTCCCCTGTGCGGGCAGGAATCTCGGTTGAGTGACCCCAGCTGCCGGCGAGGTGTTGCGGCTCCTGTGCAGCTCATTGTGTCCCGTCTGCCATGAATGGATAATAGCGGGAAGGGATCAATAACCTTCCATCCCGGAGCTCTGACACCCGCGAACCGTCTCATTGTCCCCTCCCCCCCCCCCCCCCCCCACCAAATTCATTCCGGGATGACGGCCTGGCAGGGAATCGGGATCTGACCCCGGATCGGCTCCGCCCTGTACTGTCCGGGAGAATATTCTTCTTCTACTTCTTTTATTTGACATTTGAAGTGAAATATCAGAGAGAGAAAAAAATGTATCAAAGTTTTTATATCCGGAGTCTCCAAACTTTCTAATCAAAGGGCCAGTGTACTGTCCTTCAGACTTATGCCCCATCATTGGTGTCAGTGGGAGGAATAGTGCCCCATCATTGGTGTCAGTGGGAGGAATAGTGCCCCATCATTGGTATCAGTGGGGGGAATAGTGCCCCATCATTGGTATCAATAGAAGGAATAGTGCCCCATCATTGGTATCAGTGGGAGGAATAGTGCCCCATCATTGGTGTCAGTGGGAGGAATAGTGCCCCATCATTGGTATCAGTGGGGGGAATAGTGCCCCATCATTGGTATCAATAGAAGGAATAGTGCCCCATCATTGGTATCAGTGGGAGGAATAGTGCCCCATCATTGGTGTCAGTGGGAGGAATAGTGCCCCATCATTGGTATCAGTGGAGGAATAGTGCCCCATCATTGGTGTCAGTGGGAGGAATAGTGCCTCATCATTGGTGTCAGTGGGAGGAATAGTGCCTCATCATTGGTGTCAGTGAGAGGAATAGTGCCTCATCATTGGTATTAGTGGGAGGAATAGTGCCCCATCATTGTGTCAGTGGAGGAATAGTGCCCCATCATTGGTGTCAGTGGGAGGAATAGTGCCCCCTCATTGGTGTCGGTGGGAGGAATAGTGCCCCATCATTGGTATCAGTGGGAGGAATAGTGCCCCATCATTGGTGTCAGTGGGAGGAATAGTGCCCCATCATTGGTGTCAGTGGGAGGAATAGTGCCCCATCATTGGTGTCCGTGGAAGGAATAATACCCCAAGGGGCAGATAAAAGTAAGCAAAGGGCCACAGTTTGAAGACTCCTGGTTTATAGGGTACGGAAAGGTTTTTGTGTCTCACTGTCCTGTTCTGTCCACACAGCGTCGTCAAGACCTTACTGCAAGCCGGAGCTGACCCGAACCTCGGAGACGAGTTTTCCAGCGTGTATGAGACGGCCAAGGAGAAGAATATGCACTCCCTGGAAGGTACACAGTCCTATTCATTCATATGTGTTGTCCAACCCAGACGTGGTCAGATCACTCTGTGCTGAGTTCCCGGGTCTGTACACCTGCTGTGCCCATTATGAGGAGTTCCCACCATCCCTGTGCTGAGTTCCCGGGTCTGTACACCCACTGTGCCCATTATGAGGGGTTCCCACCATCCCTGTGCTGAGTTCCCGGGTCTGTACACCCGCTGTGCCCATTATGAGGGGTTCCCACCATCCCAGTGCTGAGTTTCCGGGTCTGTACACCTCCTGTGCCCATTATGAGGGGTTCCCACCATCCCTGTGCTGAGTTCCGGGGTCTGTACACCTGCTGTGCCCATCATGAGGGGTTCCCACCATCCCTGTGCTGAGTTCCGGGGTCTGTACACCCGCTGTGCCCATTATGAGGGGTTCCCACCATCCCTGTGCCGAGTTCCCAGGTCTGTACACCTGCTGTGCCCATTATGAGGGGTTCCCACCATCCCTGTGCTGAGTTCCGGGGTCTGTACACCCGCTGTGCCCATTATGAGGGGTTCCCACCATCCCTGTGCTGAGTTCCCGGGTCTGTACACCCGCTGTGCCCATTATGAGGAGTTCCTCATCCTAAAGGGAGGAACACCTGCATAGGAGAAGGTGAAGTGGACGAAGAGTTATCAGATGCCCACAGGAAGTGACTGGCGCCCTGTACAGTGACTCCTGACGGGCTCAGAGAAGCTCCTACACACCAAAGGTGGTAACCTGCTGCTCTTCCATCCTGGAGAATCCTCTGCTGTCACCGCCCACCTCACTCTACACACCACCATCGCTCCTGCCAGCCTGCAGTGGTGACACCGTCACTCAAATTTGACAGGTGGCTATATTGCAGACCCAGAGACAGCATGGGAGTAAAGTCTGACGGTCTGTACCCCCTGGCAGTAGCACCACCTCATTGATGTTGTCGGCAAAGCACCCAGCTCCTAGAAGGCCATACACACCTAGGATGGTGCCCTGCTGCTCTTCCTCACTGGCTGTCCTGCACAATCAAGATTTGGAAGGGCCCCCCCCCATGTCGACCCGATAGGACCCAGGCCCGGTGATTGGAGTACAGTTTGTACCTCCCTATGGGCAGTCCTGGCAGTGGTACCACCTTGTTTTTTTGTCAAGGTGGCTGGCGCCAAGAAGCCCATACACAACTGGTCGGGCACCTGCTGCTGCTCATTCTGCATCCCAGGTAGTCCTCCGCTCACACCGCCCGCCTTACCCGAGCCACGCTGTACGCCGCCATCTAACCTGGCATTGTGACGACTCTCCCACCTTGCTTGATCTTGACAGGTAGCCTTTCTGTACTTGGCAGAGAGCTGCCAGCCAAGAATAAGCGAGCGATTGGCGAGCCGGCCAACTACGATAACCCTAGCCATGAATAAGCGAGTGATTGAAAGCGCCCCCCCTGCTAACCCATGAGACCCAGGCTTGGTATTGGGAGTACAATGTGTATGTCCTGGTATTGGCACCTCCTTGCTGTTGGAGAGGCGGCCAATTCCAAGAAGCCCACCCAAGAATAGGGGATTGATTGGAAGGACCCCCCTGCTAAGTCTCTACATCCTAATGGGAAGTCCTAATGGCCACTGCCTTGTTGGTGGGCCAGCCAACTCCGTTAAGCCTAGCCAAGAATAAGCGAGCGATTGAAAGCGCCCCCCCCCTGCTAACCCATGAGACCCAGCCTTGGTATTGGGAGTACTATGTGTATGTCCTGGCGTTGGCACCTCCTTGCTGTTGGAGAGGCTCCTTGCTGTTGGGGAGGGGGCCAATTCCAAGAAGCCCAGCCAAGAATAGTGGAGCAATAAGAAGTGTTCCCCTGCTGACCTGATGGGGGCCCAAGCCCCGTATTGGAGCGGAGTACAGTCTCTATGTCCTAAAGGGCAATCCTGGCGGTGTCACCGCCTTGTTGTTGGCGAGCCGACCAACTCCGAGAAGCCTAGCCAAGAATAAGCGAGCGATTGAAAGCGCCCCCCTGCTAACCCATGAGACCCAGCCTTGGTATTGGGAGTACTATGTGTATGTCCTGGCGTTGGCACCTCCTTGCTGTTGGAGAGGCTCCTTGCTGTTGGGGAGGGGGCCAATTCCAAGAAGCCCAGCCAAGAATAGTGGAGCAATAAGAAGTGTTCCCCTGCTGACCTGATGGGGGCCCAAGCCCCGTATTGGAGCGGAGTACAGTCTCTATGTCCTAAAGGGCAATCCTGGCGGTGTCACCGCCTTGTTGTTGGCGAGCCGACCAACTCCGAGAAGCCTAGCCAAGAATAAGCGAGCGATTGAAAGTGCCCCCCTGCTAACCCATGAGACCCAGCCTTGGTATTGGAAGTACTATGTCGTGGCAGTGGCACGTCCTTGCTGTTGGGGAGGGGGCCAATTCCAAGAAACCCAGCCAAGAATAGAGGATTGATTGGAAGGACCCCCCTGCTGACCTGATGGGGCCCAAGCCCCGTATTGGAGTGGAGTACAGTTTCTACGTCCTAATGGGAAGTCCTAATGGCCACTGCCTTGTTGGCGAGCCGGCCAACTACGATGAGCCTAGCCATCAATAAGCGAGCGATTGAAAGTGCCCCCCTGCTAACCCATGAGACCCAGCCTTGGTATTGGAAGTACTATGTCGTGGCAGTGGCACGTCCTTGCTGTTGGGGAGGGGGCCAATTCCAAGAAGCCCCATATTGGAGTGGAGTACAGTCTCTACATCCTAATGGGAAGTCCTAATGGCCACTGCCTTGTTGACTCCGATAAGCCTAGCCAAGAATAAGCGAGCGATTAGAAGTTCCCCCCTGCTAACCCATGAGACCCAGGCTTGGTATTGGGAGTACAATGTGTACGTCCTGCCATTGGCACCTCCTTGCTGTTGCAGAGGCGGCCAATTCCAAGAAGCCCAGCCAACTCCAACTCTACGTCCTAATGGGAAGTCCTAATGGCCACTGCCTTGTTGGCGAGCCGGCCAACTACGATGAGCCTAGCCATGAATAAGCGAGCGATTGAAAGTGCCCCCCTGCTAACCCATGAGACCCAGCCTTGGTATTGGAAGTACTATGTCGTGGCAGTGGCACGTCCTTGCTGTTGGGGAGGGGGCCAATTCCAAGAAGCCCCATATTGGAGTGGAGTACAGTCTCTACATCCTAATGGGAAGTCCTAATGGCCACTGCCTTGTTGACTCCGATAAGCCTAGCCAAGAATAAGCGAGCGATTAGAAGTTCCCCCCTGCTAACCCATGAGACCCAGGCTTGGTATTGGGAGTACAATGTGTACGTCCTGCCATTGGCACCTCCTTGCTGTTGCAGAGGCGGCCAATTCCAAGAAGCCCAGCCAACTCCGAAAAGCCCCGCCAAGAATAGAGGATTGATTGGAAGGACCCCCCTGCTGACCTGATGGGGCCCAAGTCTTGTATTGGAGTGGAGTACAGTCTCTATGTCCTAATGGGAAGTCCTAATGGCCACTGCCTTGTTGGCGAGCCGGCCGACTATGATAAACCTAGCCATGAATAAGCGAGTGATTGAAAGTGCCTGCTAACCCATGAGACCCAGGCTTGGTATTGGGAGTACGATGTGTACGTCCTGCCGTTGGCACCTCCTTGCTGTTGGGGAGGTGACCAATTCCAAGAAGCCCAGCTAAAAATAGGGGAGCAATAGGAAGTGTCCCCCTGCTGACCTGATGGGGCCCGAGCCCGGTATTGGAGTGGAATATAGATGCTACTTCGTAATGGGCAGTCCTAACAGTAATACCACCTTGTTGGCGAGCCGGCCAACTCCGAGAGCCCAGCCATGAATAGGGGATTGATTGGAAGGACCCACCCTGCTAACCTGATAAGACCCGGGGCCCGGTATTGGAGTAGAGTGGAATCTCTACATCCTAATGGGCAGTCTTGGCAGTGGCACTGCCTTGTTCTTGGCGAGCAGGCCGGTTTGAAGAAGCCCAGCCAAGGAGGGGAGTGATTGGATGGGCACCACTGGCTAAACTGATGGGACCGGTATTGGAGCGGAGTACAGTCTCTACGTCCTAAAGGGCAATCCGGGCAGTGTCACCGCCTGGTTGCCGAGCAGACCATCTCCGAGAAGCCTAGCCAAGAATAAGGGCGCGATTGAAAGCGCCCCCCCCTGCTAACCCATGAGACCCAGCCTTGGTATTGGGAGTACTAGGTGTATGTCCTGGCAGCGGCACCTCCTTGCTGTTGCAGAGGCGGCCAATTCCAAGAAGCCCAACCAACTCCGAAAAGCCCTGCCAAGAATAGGGGATTGATTGGAAGGACCCCCCTGCTAACCTGATAAGACCCGGGCTGGTATTGGAGTAGAGTGGAATCTCTACATCCTAATGGGCAGTCTTGGCAGTGCAACCACCTTGTTGGCGAGTCGGCTAATTCCGAAGAAGCCCAGTCAGGAATAGGGGAGTGATTGGAAGGTCTCCCCCCAACTCTGACCTGATGGGCCATTCCCCAACTCTGACGTGACGGGCCCTTCCCCAACTCTGACGTGACGGGCCCTTCCCCAACTCTGACGTGACGGGCCCTTCCCCAACTCTGACGTGACGGGCCCTTCCCCAACTCTGACGTGACGGGCCCTTCCCCAACTCTGATGTGACGGGCCCTTCCCCAACTCTGACGTGACGGGCCCTTCCCCAACTCTGACGTGACGGGCCCTTCCCCAACTCTGACGTGACGGGCCCTTCCCCAACTCTGACCCGATGGGCCCTTCCCCAACTCTGACCCGATGGGCCCTTCCCCCACACTCTGACCCGATGGGCCCTTCCCCCACACTCTGACCCGATGGGCCCTTCCCCCACTCTGACCCGATGGGCCCTTCCCCCCCCACTCTGACCCGATGGGCCCTTCCCCCCCACTCTGACCCGATGGGCCCTTCCCCCCCACTCTGACCCGATGGGCCCTTCCCCCCCACTCTGACC
>CM053027.1:623331438-623338938 GCA_028564925.1 Lithobates sylvaticus | reverse complement strand
TGATTTTGTTGTTTTTTTTTTTTTTTTTTATTATTATATATTTTTTTTATAGAAGAAAGTAAAAAAATATATATACTGGTATATCATTTTTTTTTTATACCATTTTTATTTTAATTATTATTATTATTATTTTTTTTTTATTGTTGTTGTTAATTATTATTATTATTATTATTATTATTATTATTATTATTATAATTTAATTACTATTCATTTTTTTTTTTTTTTTTTTAATTGTCGGTCATTTTTTGTTTTTTATAGTGCAAAAATATGCAGAGGTGATCAAATACCACCAAAATAAATCTGTTTGTGGGAAAGAAAGCACATCGATTTTATTTGGGTACAACGTTGCACGACCGCGCAATTGTCAGTTCAAAGTAGCGCAGTGCAGTGTCGCAAAAAAATGGCCTGGTCATGGGGGGATGGGGGGGTACATTTTCCGGAGGTGAAATGGTTAACATCTCATTCTAATGTGATTTCGGTAATCTTCAGATTTCTTTATAATCCCTGGTGATCCTGCCATGGGGGGGGGGGGGGCGGGTCCTTGTACAGTCACTTCCTGTTATTGGGTGACAACGCTCTCTTGCTGCCTCCCAGTTGTGCCCCCATGTTGTCACTCCCCCCCCCCCCCCCCCAGCCATGTTGACAGCCATTGCTCAGACATGGTCCTCCCTTGACGGGAAGTCGGTGAAGGTGAAGCTGGGAGGAGTCCTGCGGTCTCTGTGAGGTCATAAATGCCCGTCATACTTCTAATAAGTTCTATCCGATGCCAGGCCTGCTGGAGTCCTTTAATTGGGGGGGCATATATGAGGGTTTGTGTGCACTTTGCCCCTCCCACTTTCCGGCTGGCCGCCCCCGGCAGGTGTGCGTATGCTGTGCACAATGTCGCACACATTCGCGCTCGTTACCATTGATCGCATCCTGCGGTGTGTCTCTGCTGCCTGGCGGCTCGCTGTGCTTCCTGTGACTGAATTCAGCTGTTGGGGGTCATTATCTGCCTGCAGAGGCGTGTAAAGAGCTACCATCATGTCAAGGTGACGGGGGTGGGGAGGGGGGGGGCATCCCAGGGGGGGGTCACAGGATGTCACCTGTATGATGATGATATTGTACTGTCTGCTCTGTGACCACTTATAGCTGATCTATATTTCAACACAAGGGGGAGCTAGCAGGTTCCCGGATCACCACTCCACCCTAGATAGATAGTTCAGTGTTTTGATAGATGCTGGTTAAAGGACCCGACCGTTCACCTTTGTGTATCCCTAGGTGGGAACCCCTCATAATGGGCACAGCGGGTGTACAGACCCGGGAACTCAGCACAGGGATGGTGGGAACCCCTCATAATGGGCACATCAGGTGTACAGACCCGGGAACTCGGCACAGAGATGGTGGGAACCTCTCATAATTGGCACAGCAGGTGTACAGACCCGGGAACTCAGCACCGGGATGGTGAGAACCCCTCATAATGGGCACAGCGGGTGTACAGACCCGGGAACTCAGCACAGGGATGGTGGGAACCCCTCATAATGGGCACAGCGGGTGTACAGACCCGGGAACTCAGCACAGGGATGGTAGGAAACCCCTCATAATGGGCACAGCGGGTGTACAGACCCGGGAACTCAGCACAGGGATGGTGGGAACCCCTCATAATGGGCACAGCGGGTGTACAGACCCGGGAACTCAGCACAGGGATGGTGGGAACCCCTCATAATGGGCACAGCAGGTGTACAGACCCGGGAACTCAGCACAGGGATGGTGGGAACCCCTCATAATGGGCACAGCGGGTGTACAGACCCGGGAACTCAGCACAGGGATGGTGGGAACCCCTCATAATGGGCACAGCGGGTGTACAGACCCGGGAACTCAGCACAGGGATGGTGAGAACCCTCATAATGGGCACAGCGGGTGTACAGACCTGGGAACTCAGCGCAGGGATGGTGGGAACCCCTTATAATGGGCACAGCGGGTGTACAGACCCGGGAACTCAGCACAGGGATGGTGGGAACCCCTCATAATGGGCACAGCGGGTGTACAGACCCGGGAACTCAGCACAGGGATGGTGGGAACCCCTCATATCGGGCACAGCGGGTGTACAGACCTGGGAACTCAGCGCAGGGATGGTGGGAACCCCTTATAATGGGCACAGCGGGTGTACAGACCCGGGAACTCAGCACAGGGATGGTGGGAACCCCTCATATCGGGCACAGCGGGTGTACAGACCCGGGAACTCAGCACAGGGATGGTGGGAACCCCTCATAATGGGCACAGCGGGTGTACAGACCCGGGAACTCAGCACAGGGATGGTGGGAACCCCTCATAATGGGCACAGCTGGTGTACAGACCCGGGAACTCAGCACAGGATGGTGAGAACCCCTCATAATGGGCACAGCGGGTGTACAGACCTGGGAACTCAGCGCAGGGATGGTGGGAACCCCTTATAATGGGCACAGCGGGTGTACAGACCCGGGAACTCAGCACAGGGATGGTGGGAACCCCTCATAATGGGCACAGCGGGTGTACAGACCCGGGAACTCAGCACAGGGATGGTGGGAACCCCTCATATCGGGCACAGCGGGTGTACAGACCTGGGAACTCAGCGCAGGGATGGTGGGAACCCCTTATAATGGGCACAGCGGGTGTACAGACCCGGGAACTCAGCACAGGGATGGTGGGAACCCCTCATATCGGGCACAGCGGGTGTACAGACCCGGGAACTCAGCACAGGGATGGTGGGAACCCCTCATAATGGGCACAGCGGGTGTACAGACCCGGGAACTCAGCACAGGGATGGTGGGAACCCCTCATAATGGGCACAGCAGGTGTACAGACCCAGTTTGGGTGGAATGACACTTTAATTCTGGTGAGACATTCATGGGCTGTATGACGTTTCTGTTTTGGTCGGAGTTCCTCTATATATAGAGCCTGGAGAGGGGAGTGGTAGATGGACGATGAGGATGATGGGGGTGATGAGGATGATGGGGGTGATGAGGATGATGAGGGTGATGGGGGTGATCTCTAATAATGGTTTGTTAATAGTCGCCTCCAAGCAAATCGCCCTGCAGATCTATAATATGAAATCTGCCAATTTTCCCATTTATCCTCCCGCCCCGCACAATGGAGAGGAGATCCGAGGCCGCCGCCCTCTCATTCTTCATATTCTCGGTTTTCATTAACATGTCACCATCCTGTGTACATGATCTGTTGTCCTGCGTGTCGGGCGGGTGACACCGGGGTTAAGAGGCAACACTTCTTCCGCTGTCCTCCTGGTGTCAGGGAGTGTTTGACCCGCCGGGTGACGGGTCAGAGTGCAACCGCCCTCCAGGCGGAGATGTAATGGATTCTTCCACTGCTAATCACCCGATAATGTTCTGTGCGTCCTACTGGGCTGTGTGTGCCAACATTCCCATCAGTCTCTGTGCCAGAGGAGCTTACACTCTAATGTCCCCCCACAGTCACACACTATTATTATTATACATTTATATAGCTCTGACATATACCGCAGTGCTGTACAGAGAACACTGAGCCAGTCACATCAGTCTCTGTACAGAAGAGCTCACACTCTAATGTCCCTCCAGTCATATCAGTCTCTGTACCAGAGGAGCTTACACTCTAATGTCCCCCCCCCCCAGAGTCAGACACTATTGTTATTATACATTTATATAGCTCTGACATATACCGCAGTGCTGTACAGAGATCACTGAGCCAGTCACATCAGTCTCTCCCACGTATGTTTCTCGAGCAGAGGGGGAGGTGTTCTGTAGTTCTACCCCAGGGTGACAACGCTGCTGCTCCATAGAGTGAGCGTTGTCACCCTAGGACAGGAAGTGTGATAGCATCACAAGGTGAAAATAAAAGGGGGGGGGGGGGGGACTGAGAAGACTAATGCAGCCCCCCCCCCCCCCCATGTAAGGACTGGTAGGATACAATGTATCATATTTGTGTCTTTTGGGTCGATGGTTGGTCTGTTCTCATTCAGTCATTGCTTCCTCTCTTCTCTTCCTCCTAGTCTTCGTGGTTCGGGAGGACGAGTTCAGCAATCGTCTGAATACTCGGGCCAGCTTCCGGGGCTGCACCGCCCTGCACTACGCCGTCCTGGCCAATGACTACGGCACCGTCCAGGCCCTGCTACAAGGAGGTGAGTCAGTGCGGATCTGCAGAGCAGAACACGTCACCGGAGACCAGCGACTACACACTGACCTCATTAACCGCTTCACTGCTGGTCACTCCACAGGGGCCACACATTCTATAATAAGCCACATCACAGGGGCCACATATTCTATAATAAGCCACATCACAGGGGCCACATATTCTATAATAAGCCACATCACAGGGGCCACGTATTCTATAATATGCCACATCACAGGGGCCACGTATTCTATAATATGCCACATCACAGGGGCCACGTATTCTATAATATGCCACATCACAGGGGCCACACATTCTATAATATGCCACATCACAGGGGCTACATATTCTATAATATGCCACATCACAGGGGCCATATATTCTATAATATGCCACATCACAGGGGCCACATATTCTATAATATGCCACATCACAGTGGCCACATATTCTATAATATGCCACATCACAGGGGCCACATATGCTATAATATGCCACATCACAGGGGCCACATATGCTATAATATGCCACATCACACTGGCCACATATTCTATAATATGCCACATCACACTGGCCACATATTCTATAATATGCCACATCACAGGGGCCACCTATTCTATAATATGCCACATCACAGGGGCCACACATTCTATAATAAGCCACATCACAGGGGGCACACATTCTATAATAAGCCACATCACAGGGGCTACATATTCTATATTATGCCACATCACAGGGGCCACATTTGCTATAATATGCCACATCACAGGGGCCACATATTCTATAATATGCCACATCACAGTGGCCACATATTCTATAATATGCCACATCACAGGGGCCACATATTCTATAATATGCCACATCACAGGGGCCACATATGCTATAATAAGCCACATCACAGGGGCCACATATTCTATAATAAGCCACATCACGGGGGCCACATATTCTATAATATGCCACATCACAGGGGCCACATATTCTATAATATGCCACATCACAGGGGCCACACATCCTACAATCTATAACAGCGAGGTGTGGTGCTACTTCCCCTATACTCCTTATAACCTCTGTATAACCTGTGCCAAGACCCCAGCTAGACAAGCCGGCAACATGTGCATCCAAATAGTGAAAGGTCGGCACTCAGTTTTTTTTATTGCAAATGTGAAGTTCTTTATTGCATATCATATAATATTGGATATCATCCCCATGACTAAGCTCCGTGGGCGGCGTGAAATGCGCTGGGAGCGCGGCCTGGTTGGAGCCCAGGCTGAGGCCGTCGTACACCTTACAGCAGGGATCCTCAAACTACGGCCCTCCAGCTGTTGCGGAACTACACATCCCATGAGGCATTGTAAAACTCTGACATTCACAGACATGACTAGGCATGATGGGAATTGTAGTTCCTGAACAACTGGAGGGCCATAGTTTGAAGACCCTTGTCTTACAGGGTTTTGTAGAGTTTTTCTTTTTTTTTCTCTTTATTACATACCCATAGGAATACAAAGGGATTCTAGGTATAAGAGATGTTGGTGCATTTCTGCCCTTAGAAGCCATGACTAAGGCCCATAAGGGCAGAAACGTGTCAGTTCCTTACAATCTGTCAGATTCTTATTTTTAACCTTTTTTTTTCTTCTTTTCTTTTTTTTATCCTATTATTGTGACACGGGTGGATATTTTTGATAAATTCAAGGTTTTTTTTTTTGCCAGCAAAGACTTTGCCGTTTTGAAGTCTGCAATATGGGTCTTTCACCAGTGCCATTTCCAGATACGGTGGACCGTTATCCCCCGACTACAAATGGGTCTGCTGCAGCCGGTCCCCAGCTTTCTTTTGTGAATGGACAAGCGGAGAGGGAGGCTCAGACACAGCCCCAGGTTGGGGGGTGAAGGTTAGGCAAGGTGGGGAGTAGTTTTGGGGGGTGGTAGTTAGAGGTTTGGGTGGGTTGTAGTTGGGGTTGTGTGGATTTTGAAGCAAAGGGATGCTTTAATTATTGTACCTGGATTTGGGCTTTTAAGAGGCCTGGCCCTGCTCCCGCCACATCACAGCTATCCCAGGAGGTAGTGTTACTAAGCTACAGGCTTGTGGCGTATGTGCTGCGCATTTCTGCACATACCCACATATGCTGTGGGGCACTATATTCCCCATCCACTAGAAGCTGCAAGCATTTGTGTGTTCCCATGGGACTCCCAAATACCTGGAAGAAACTGGTGGTTCTTCTTTCTTCGTTATTCTCCTCTTTCTTCTCCTTCTCTTTCTTCTTCTCCTTCTTTCTTCTTCCTTCTTCTTCCTTCTACCTTCTTCCTTCTTCTTCCTTCTTCTCTTCCTCCTCCTTCTCTTCCTTCTTCCTTCTTCTTCTCCTTCTCTTCCTTATTCTTCTCATTCTCCTTCTCTTCCTTATTCTTCTCTTTCTCCTTCTCCTTCTCTTCCTTATTCTTCTCTTCTTCTCTTCCATTTTTCCTTCTTCTTCTTCTTCTTCTTCTTCTTCTTCTTCTTCTTCTTCTTCTTCTTCTTTCTTCTTCTTTCCCTTCTTCTTCTTCTCCCTTCTTCTCTTCCTTCTCCCTTCTTCTCCTTCTCCCTTCTTCTCTTCCTTCTCCCTTCTTCTCCTTCTTCTTCTTCTCATTCTCATTCTCCCTTCTTCTCCTTCTCCCTTCTACTTCTTCCTTCTCCCTTCTTCCCCTTCTTCTCCTTCTCCCTTCTTCCTTCTTCCTTCTCCCTTCTTATCCCTTCTTTCCTTCTTCTTCTTCTTCTCCTTCTCCCTTCTTCTCCTTCTCCTTCTTTCTTTCTCCTTCTCCTTCTCCCTTCTCCCTTCTTCTTCTTCTCCTTCTCCTCTCCTTCTCCTCCTTCTCCTTCTTCTCTTCTTCTTCCTTCTCCCTTCTTATCCCTTCTTCTCCTTCTTCCTTCTTCCTTCTCCTTCTCCCTTCTTCTCCTTCTCCTTCTTTTCTTCTCCTTCTCCTTCTTCCTTCTCCCTTCTTCTCCTTCTCCTTCTCCTCCTTCTTCCTTCTCCCTTCTTCTCCTTCTTCCTTCTCCCTTTTTCTCCTTCTTCTCCTTCTTCCTTCTTCCTTCTCCTTCCTTCTCCCTTCTTCTCCTTCTTCTCCTTCTTCTTCTCCCTTCTTCCTTCTCCCTTCTTCTTCTCCTTCTTCCTTCTCCCTTCTTCTCCTTCTTCTCCTTCTTCCTTCTTCTCCCTTCTTCTCCTTCTTCCTTCTCCCTTCTTCTCCTTCTTCCTTCTTCCTTCTCCCTTTGTCTCCTTCTTCTCCTTCTTCCTTCTCCCTTCTTCTCCTTCTTCCTTCTCCCTTCTTCTCCTTCTTCTTCCTTCTCCCTTCCTTCTCTCTTTTCTTCTCTTTCTTCTTTCTTCTTTCTTCTTCTTCCTTCTCCTTCATCTCTTCCTT
>CM053027.1:623313938-623326438 GCA_028564925.1 Lithobates sylvaticus | reverse complement strand
GTGCTGCTGGAGGGTTTGTAACGCAGGGCTTGACAAATTTGCTTGGAATCTAGGAGCCAGCCCAAAAAGTTAGGAGCCAGTTTTTTTTTTTTTAACTTCTTGAGATCCGCGCTGTAGCCGTCGTTCTGCTTTGCCGGGACCACGTCCTATGACGTTGTCCCCTGTACGAGCGGCCTGCGCGCGCCCCCTGCTCTGATCAGCGAGTCTGTGAGACTCGCTGGATCACCAATCCGAGTAAGGGGTCGATCCCGACCCCTTACCACGTGATCAGCTGTCAGCCAATGACAGCTGATAGCGTGACGTCAACACAGCCGGTAATCGGCTATTTTTTTTTTCCTCGCCCTGACAGCGCGAGGAGAAAAAAAGACGATCAATAACGACCGACAATGGTTAATTTTTATATTGAAAAAAAAAAGCTATCTTAAAATGTACACAGACTACAACCAAAAGCATACATACACATATTACTAATTATATATATATATATATATATATATATATATATATATATATATATATATATATATATATATATATATATATATATATATATATATATATATATATATATATATATAAAATATGTGTGTGTATTTTGGTTCTATTCGCCTGTGTAAATGGAGGCAGCAGGCAGGGCTCCATTAGCATTGCTGGATGTCATACCAACGGCCACCACTAGATGGCGCCAAGATCTTAGAAGGAAGCATAGGCTTGCAGAAGGCCGCAAAGCCGCGGCCTCGATTACCGGCCGGCGCGGCCCGACGCAATCGCGGGCCGAGGAGGGGGGTCCGCACCGAGACAGGATACCCCAGATGGGCTGCCCCGGGCGCCAGGTCACTAATTCTAGTCGCCATGGCGCCCTGGCGCCTGGGGATTGTCGAGCTCTGTTGTAACGGATCAAAGAGTGTGCCTGTCCACAGACTCTGTTGATAGGCTCACATTCCTAAAAATTAATCAGTCTTGGATCAGCAGATATCAAGCAGCTGATGTAACTGATTGAATTTGCTATGGATTTGAGATCCCTTGAAGACTGCCTATGCTGACTATCCTATTCCTCCTCAGTCTTGATGCTAGCTTCCAACTATATTTTTGGTTTAGGGCACCACCACCCAAGGCCCAATTTTTCTGCCCCTGTTTAACAGGGGCATGTAATTAAAATTTTTGATATAATATTTCAATGCAGGACCTGTTCCTGTGCCCAAGAAGAGTAATTATAAGGGGTTACAGTGTTCTGGCACCACCCACACCTAAGGCCCGATTTTTCTGCATAGTATATAGGGCAGGCCGTATAAGGTGTGTATATGTACTGTTGTTCAGCGTATATAGTGGCTGGGGGAACCCCACGCAATTTAAAAAAAAAAAATGGTGCGGGGTTCCCATTAATATCCATACCAGACCTGAAGGGCCTTATAAGGTTTTCACGAGGGACGTCCACGACATTTTTTTTTTGTATTTTTGGCTCAGGGTTCTTCTTAATATTCATACCAGACCCAAAGGGCCTGGTAATGGACTGGGGTGGACTGGGCCATTTTTAATTGACATATTTTCCTTTAGAAATTTCATTTTGCTGTAGTACTGTTATAAACACGATATTTAAAGGAATATTTCATTTTTATTGTTTCACTTTAAGCATTAATAAAATCATTGCTCCTAAAAACGTCAGTTTTTAGAAACTTTTTTTTTTTGCATTGATACATGTCCCCTGGGGCAGGACCCAGATCCCCAAACACTTTTTATGGCAATAACTTGCATATAAGCCTTTAAAATTAGCAGTTTTTCATGTTCACGTCCCATAGACTTTAACGGTGTTCGCATGTTTGCACAAATGTTTTTTACCTGCTCGCAGGTTCTGCTGCAAACCGAGG
The DNA here is from genome assembly GCA_028564925.1 of Lithobates sylvaticus. NCBI lineage: Eukaryota > Metazoa > Chordata > Amphibia > Anura > Ranidae > Lithobates > Lithobates sylvaticus. The sequence goes on along the minus strand of CM053027.1, from coordinate 623,324,573 downwards.
CGGGGGGGGGGGGGGGGGTTGTTAGGCTCATCCCTAATGATGGAGCAGACATCACTAGTTCACCTGATGATGGAGCAGACGTCACTAGTTCACCTGATGATGGAGCAGACGTCACTAGTTCACCTGATGATGGAGCAGACGTCACTAGTTCACCTGATGATGGAGCAGACGTCACTAGTTCACCTGATGATGGAGCAGACGTCACTAGTTCACCTGATGATGGAGCAGACGTCACTAGTTCACCTGATGATGGAGCAGACGTCACTAGTTCACCTGATGATGGAGCAGACGTCACTAGTTCACCTGATGATGGAGCAGACGTCACTAGTTCACCTGATGATGGAGCAGACGTCACTAGTTCACCTGATGATGGAGCAGACGTCACTAGTTCACCTGATGATGGAGTAGACGTCACTAGTTCACCTGATGATGGAGTAGACGTCACTAGTTCACCTGATGATGGAGCAGACGTCACTAATTCACCTGATGATGGAGCAGGCGTCACTAGTTCACCTGATGATGGAGCAGGCGTGTCGCATACCTGGTGGAGATTGAGCTTTAGAGAGGGCTTCTCTTGCACCTCCTGTCCAAGGCCCCTGATAGAGATGACAGGGAGTGAAGGACACAGAGTGGCACGAGGGCCGGTTTAGCAGGTGACACCAGCTGAGGCTTGACAGGAACCCAATGGCCGTAGATCACCGGATAGGTACTGGAAACTGGAACACCGTGTCGCTGGAACAGCAGGCAGAAGCGTTGCCAGAACATAAGCCAGGGAGGTCATCAACAGCCGGGCAGAGCAAATACAGGAACGTGAGGCGGAGACAGGATACAAGCCGGGTTTGGTACACAATCGGGCAGCGAGGTACAGGAGCATGAGACAGGAGCAGAGTCAAACACAAGCCAAGGTCACAGGTAGGCAGGCGGAAGTCCAAAGAAAGGTACAGGAGAAGCCGGGTCAAACACGGGTAACTGGAACAGATCAAAGCACAGGTTAACGGGAACAAGCTGAAAGACCACTCGGCAATGTGTGTGTATCATTGCTTGCTTAAATAGGCTGCAAGGCGACAGTGGGTGCACGTGTGTGTGTGTGTGTGTGTGTGTGCGCACGCTCACGCATGCACCAATACATGCTTCTCCTTGTGCATACCCTGGTATGCCTGCTCGCTTGTCAACCGGGTTTCTCTTACAAGATGTCAATAGTTCACCTGGTGATGGAGCAGACGTCACCAGTTCACCTGGTGATGGAGCAGACGTCACCAGTTCACCTGGTGATGAAGCAGACGTCACCAGTTCACCTGGTGATGGAGCAGACGTCACCAGTTCACCTGGTGATGGAGCAGACGTCACCAGTTCACCTGGTGATGGAGCAGACGTCACCAGTTCACCTGGTGATGGAGCAGACGTCACCAGTTCACCTGATGATGGAGCAGACGTCACTAGTTCTGGTGATGGAGCAGACGTCGCTAGTTCTGGTGATGGAGCAGACGTCGCTAGTTCTGGTGATGGAGCAGACGTCGCTAGTTCTGGTGATGGAGCAGACGTCGCTAGTTCTGGTGATGGAGCAGACGTCGCTAGTTCTGGTGATGGAGCAGACGTCGCTAGTTCTGGTGATGGAGCAGACGTCGCTAGTTCTGGTGATGGAGCAGACGTCGCTAGTTCTGGTGATGGAGCAGACGTCGCTAGTTCTGGTGATGGAGCAGACGTCGCTAGTTCTGGTGATGGAGCAGACGTCGCTAGTTCTGGTGATGGAGCAGACGTCGCTAGTTCTGGTGATGGAGCAGACGTCGCTAGTTCTGGTGATGGAGCAGACGTCGCTAGTTCTGGTGATGGAGCAGACGTCGCTAGTTCTGGTGATGGAGCAGACGTCGCTAGTTCTGGTGATGGAGCAGACGTCCCTAGTTCTGGTGATGGAGCAGACGTCCCTAGTTCTGGTGATGGAGCAGACGTCCCTAGTTCTGGTGATGGAGCAGACGTCCCTAGTTCTGGTGATGGAGCAGACGTCCCTAGTTCTGGTGATGGAGCAGACGTCCCTAGTTCTGGTGATGGAGCAGACGTCCCTAGTTCTGGTGATGGAGCAGACGTCCCTAGTTCTGGTGATGGAGCAGACGTCCCTAGTTCTGGTGATGGAGCAGACGTCCTTAGTTCTGGTGATGGAGCAGCCGTCCCTAGTCCTGGTGATGGAGCAAAGTGACAAAAATAGCGAGCGCTGCCGAAAAAGACCAAATCGCGGCCGAAAAAAGTGGCGCCGGAAAAGACTGAGCCGACTGTTCGGCTCCGCTCGTAGTCCCGCCTCCCTGCGCTCGCTCCGGAAACAGCAGGGAGGCGGGACCGCGAGCGGAGCCGAACAGTCGGCTCGGTCTTTTCCGGGGGCGCTTCGGTCTTTTTCGGCGGCGCACTCGACAGAGCGTCTCGGCGGCGGGAAATTTAAACCCGGACAAGACTGCAAATGACACTGGGCAAGGCTGCAATGACACTGGGCAAGGCTGCAATGACACTGGGCAAGGCTGCAATGACACTGGGCAAGGCTGCAAATGACGCTTAAATGTAAGTTTTTTTTTTTTTTTTTTTTTTAATTTTTTTTTTTTTTTTTCCCTAAACTTCTCTCCTAAAACTTTTTTTTTTCCTTAAAATTCCCTCCTAAACTTGGGGTGTGTGTTATACGCCGGTGTGTGTTATACGCCGATAAATACGGTATATATATATATATATAATTTTACTTCTGTGGACTTCAGATGCCAACTAGCCATTACACACAGTGCAGCTCAGTCCAGCAGTAGCCCATCCATACAATACTTTGATAAGAAGCTGGCTATCAGTTGGCCTGTAACCCTCAGTACTGTTCAGCATTCAGGCGCTCACCCCTCCTCCACTCACGCTAAAACATTTTGCAGCGGCTGGTTAGCGCTCTTCTACTTACAATTAATTCATTTATTTATTTATTTTTAACTAAAGGCTTCCAGTGATGCTTTTTATTATGGGCTGGAATATCTGTGAAATCCCCCCCCCCCCTTACAGAAGACACTTAACTCCCGGATAACCGCCAGGCTCTCATAATCCGCGGCGCCCAAGGATACGGGAGACCTGTGACGCCAGGCCTTAGCCGATCCCACTGACGGCAGCCCTAGAAGCCAGGAAAACTCCATGACAAATTGTTAAGCGGACGGAGTTAATAAAATTTGAGTAATGGGGGGCTGTCACCGCCATAAACTTTTTTTCAATAGCCGAGACAGAAACATATTTCCCCAATGAGTGACCTTCCCGCAGCTGCGCCGCTCGGCCACAGCGACATTTATCAAATATTATAAGGCAGGGCGGCTAATGATCGGCGTGGGGAAGGGATGTGTACAGCCCGGGGTGCGGACCAGGTGCCACCACCAGCCCCCCCCCCCCCCCCTCTTCTCCTTCCTCCTCGCTCGCACTGTGGGTGGTGACAAATTGCCCAGTCTATTAAGGGGTCTTAAGGTTGTAGCCCCTTCGGCACGGGGACAAAAGGCAGTCTGATCTTTTCAGAGGAACCCGCTGAGCCTTGCCATATCAAAGGAGGCTTTTGTCTGCGGCCGGGGGTCACAGGCGGCAGCGGCGAAATGTGACGGAGCATTGCTGACCGACCCACGCGTCGCAACCAGGTCGGAGCAGTTCCTCCATTATCAGTTTTAAAAAAAAAAAATACATTGGGACTAACTGCTACTACAGTATCTCACAAAAGTAAGTACACCCCTGACGTTTTTGTAAATCTTTTCTTCTATCTTTTCATGTGACAACACTGAAGAAATGACACTTGTCTACAATGTAAAGTAGTGAGTGTACAGCTTGTATAACAGTGTAAATTTGCCGTCCCCTCAAAATAACTCAACACACAGCCATTAATGTCTAAACCGCTGGCAACAAAAGTGAGTACACCCCTAAGTGAAAATGTCCAAATTGGGCCCAAAAAGCCATTTTCCCTCCCCCGGTGTCATGTGACTCGTTAGTGTTACAAGGTCTCAGGTGTGAATGGGGAGCAGGTGTGTTAAATTTGGTGTTATCACTCTCACTCTCTCATACTGGTCACTGGAAGTTCAACATGGCACCCTCATGGCAAAGAACTCTCTGAGGATCTGAAAAATAATAATTGTTGCTCTACATAAAGATGGCCGAGGCTATAAGAAGATTGCCAAGACCCTGAAACTGAGCTGCAGCACGGTGGCCAAGACCATACAGCGGTATAACAGGACAGGTTCCACTCAGAACAGGCCTCGCCATGGTCCACCAAAGAAGTTGAGGTCACGTGCTCGGCGTCATATCCAGAGGTTGTCTTTGGGAAATAGACGTATGAGTGCTGCCAGCATTGCTGCAGAGGTTGTAGGGGTGGGGGGGGGGGTCAGCCTGTCAGTGCTCAGACCATACGCCGCACACTGCATCAAATTGGTCTGCATGGCTGTCGTCCCAGAAGGAAGCCTCTTCTAAAGATGATGCACAAGAAAGCCCGCAAATAGTCTGCTGAAGACAAGCAGACTAAGGACATGGATTACTGGAACCATGTCCTGTGGTCTGATGAGACCAAGATAAACGTATTTGGTGTCAGATGGTGTCAGGCGTGTGTGGGGGCAACCAGGTGAGGAGGACAAAGACAAGTGTGTCTTGTCTACAGTCAAGCATGGTGGGGGGAGGGTCATGGTCTGGGGCTGCATGAGTGCTGCCGGCACTGGGGGGCTACAGATCATTGAGGGAACCATGAATGCCAACATGTACTGTGACATACTGAAGCAGAGCTGATCCCCTCCCTTCAGAGACTGGGCCGCAGGGCAGTATTCCAACATGATAACCACCCCAAACACACCTCCAAGACCACCACTGCCTTGCTACAGACTAAGGGTAAAGGTTGTGGACTGGCCAAGCATGTCTCCAGACCTAAACCCTATTGATCATCTGTGGGGAATCCTCAAATGGAAGGTGGAGGAGCGCAAGGTCTCCAACATCCACCAGCTCTGTGATGTCGTCATGGAGGAGTGGAAGAGGACTCCAGTGACAACCTGTGAAGCTCTGGTGACCTCCATGCCCAAGAGGGTTAAGGCAGTGCTGGAAAATAATGGTGGCCACACAAAATATTGACACTTTGGGCCCAATTTGGACATTTTCACTTAGGGGTGTACTGACTTTTGTTGCCAGCGGTTTAAACATTAATGGCTGTGTGTTGAGTTATTTTGAGGGGACGGCAAATTTACACTGTTATACAAGCTGTACACTCACTACTTTACATTGTAGACAAGTGTCATTTCTTCAGTGTTGTCACATGAAAAGAGAGAAGAAAAGATTTACAGAAATGTGAGGGGTGTACTTACTTTACGGTTTAATTTAGCGGCAATTTTAAAAAGTTCCTTACACTGAACGACCAGAAAAAAAATAAAAGGATGGGGCTTTTTATTGAACATTAGATGATCCCGATATCAGTGGCTCTCTCTTTTGATGGTCTGATTGCGGTACGTAAATCACTCGGGGTTAGTGATTTACGTACGGCAATCGATCTCACACATTTAATGCGATCGTTTGAGACTAAATGCTGCTACACACTCCATTGCCTCCGTTGTGCAGTGAAGGATTGTTGATCGCTAGTGATTAATAGTGGACAATCCCGGACAAATTTTAGTAGCGTGGTCGCACTACCAAAAAAATCACCTATTTGCACCCGGGTGTCAGTCTCCTGGACAGGGTTAAAAAAAAATGTCTCTGCTGAAGATTTCTAGCAAGATGTTTACCATCATACTGGAAAATGTATTCAAAGAATTTCTTAGTAGAGACGGACCCCCCCCTGTTCGGTTCGCACCGGAACTCTCAAAGAGTGGAAAAAGTTCTAACCCGAACGGCGAACCCTATTACAGTCTATGGGACTCAAAATCGAAAAATCATAAGTCCCCATTTTGAAGGCTTATATGCAAGCTATTGACCATAAAAAGGGTATGGGGGCCCGGGTACTGCCGTGGGGGGCATGTATCTTTTTGTATCTTTTTTTTTTTAAAAGATCGTTTATTCAGGAGCAGTGATTTTAATGATGAAAAATTCCTTTAAATATAGTGCCGGGAGGGGGGGTCCCCTTTGTCTTCCTGTAAAATGGCACATCTGTACCATGTATAGAACCTACTGCAGCAAAGCTGACATTACATAAAGAATAAATGAATGAAATTACATGTAAATTGCAGGCAATTCCAAAATGTAAAAAAAAAAAAAAAAAGCGTGGGGTCCCCCCCCAAAATCCATACCAGACCCTTATCCGAGCACGCAGATTGGCAGGCCCGGAAGGGGGGGATTGAGTGACCGGGCCCGCATGCCCTAAACATGGGGAGGCAGTGCTTTGGGCCAGGGAGGGTTCTGCTCCCCCCCACCCCAAAACACCTTTTCCCCATGTTGATGGGAACAAAGGCCTCTTCCCGACAACCCTGGGCTGTGGTTATGGGAGGGCTGTGGTTATGGGGGGGCTGTGGGCAGGGGGCTTATCGGAATCTGGAAGCCCCCGTTCCCCAGATCCTGCCCCCACCCCCTGTATGTGAATGAGTATGGGGTACATAGTACCCCCACCTGGTTTGCCATTTCACAAGTTTTGTATAGGTAAGGGCAGAGCCACCTGGCGACGTCACCTGGTGGCACCGCGCCCCCCTTGTGACATCACCGATCCAGCATGCTCCAGTCGGTGACTTCACCAGGTGTCTCCGCCCCTTATCTATATAAATGAAAGCCAGGCATTCGGCAGGTTGTCTTCATTGATGGGGCGTTTTTTGGGGGTCGGCGGTGGAGGCGGGCGTCGTGATTGACGATGGATCTACATTGGGGGACATTGTGTTTTTTTTTTTTTAATAAAGGAATTGTCAAAAACTCTGTTTTTATTACTTTTTGAAAACATTTTGGTGAATGGGTAGGTGTACTATGTACCCCATACTCATTCACATGGGAGGGGGCCAGGATCTGGGGGCCCCCTTGTTTTAAGGGGGCTTCCATATTCCGATACCCCCCCACCTGTAGACCCTCACAACCACAGCCCTGGGTTGTGCAGAAGAGGCCCTTGTCCCCGTAAAACACGGGGACAAGGTGCTTTGGGATAGGGAGGCGCAGAGTCCCCCTCTCCCCAAAGCACCCCCCCATGTTGAGGGCATGTGGCCTGGTATGAATGAGGTGGGGGGCACTCCTCACTCGTGTCCCCCGCCTTCCCTCTTCCCTGGCTTGCCAGGCTGCATACTCAGATAAGGGTCTGGTATGGATTTTGGGGGGGACCCCACGCTGGGTTTTTATTTTTTTTATTTTGGCGTGGGGTTCCCCTTAAAATCCATACCAGTCCCCTACTGCACTGACACGTTTTGGTAGCACAACATCACAGCTTACTAACCCGCAGCAATGACAGCGATGTAAACTTCAACACCATTATGTCCATGTCATCCTCTTCCACGGGAGCGATTGTTTCTGGAGGGTCCGAAAGGTCGCCCCAGGCCTGGTAATATCAGCGAGCGTGGCTGCCACTCCCCTGCTACACTGACACGTTTTGGTTGCACCACATCTGGTTCACAGCCTACTAACCCTCAGCAATGCCAGTGATGTAAACATGAGCCCCACCACGTCCATATCACCCCCCCCCCCCCCCCCCTCCACAGGAGCGATTGTTTCTGGAAGGTTGGAAAGGTTGCCTTGGGCCAAGAAACTCAGCCGCCGCTCCCCTTCTGCACTGACACGTTTTGGTTGCACCACATCTGGTTTACAGCCTACTAACTGCCATTACTGCCCGTGATGTAAACATCCAGCACCACCATGTCCATATCCCCCCCCCCCCCCTCCACAGGAACGATTGTTTTCAGGGGGTCAAAAAGGTCACCCCTGGTCACGTAGCATCAGAGAAAGTGGCCGCCGCTCCTCTTCTGCACTGGCCTGTTTTGGTTGCACCACATCTGGATCACAGCCTACTAACCCCCAGCAGTGCCAGTGATGTAAACATCAGCACCACCATGTCTATATCACCCTCCTTCCACAGGAGCGATTGTTTGTGGAGGGTCGGAAAGGTCGTCGCCCCCCCCCCCCCCCCCCCCGGCGGCGTATTGTCAGGAGAGAGTGGCCGCCGCTCCTCTGCTACACTGACACGTTTTGGTTGCACCACATCTGGATCACAGCCTACCAACCCCCAGCAGTGCCAGTGATGTAAACATCAGCCCCACCACGTCCATATCACCCCCCCCCCCCTTCCAGAGGAGCGATTGTTTCTGGAGGGTCAGAAACGGTCGCCCCCCCCCCGTCAGTGTGTTGTCAGATTGGCCGCCGCTCCCCTGCTGCACTGACACGTTTTGGCTGCACCACATCTGGTTCACAGCCTACTAACCCCCAGCAGTGCCAGTGATGTAAACATCAGCCCCACCATGTCCATACACCCCCCCCCCCCCCCCCCTCCACAGGAGCGATTTTGTTTCTGGAGGGTCAGAAAAGGTCACCCCCCCCCCCCCGACAGCGTATTGTCAGAGAGAGTGTCTGCCGCTCCCCTTCTGCACTGACACGTTTTGGCTTCACCACCTCTGGATCACAGCCTACTAACCCCCGTGAATGTAAAAAGCAGCGACACGTCCAGAGGAGCGATCGTTTCTGGAGGGTGGGAAAGGTCGCCTCGGGGCACGTAGCATGGAAGTAGCTCAGCCTCCGCTCTCCTCCTGCGCTGACACGTTTTTATTTATGAAGGTGTAATATCTGATTGCTCCTCCGACTCGGGGAATCGATCAGCCCTCAGCAGTCAGGTTCTATCAATTATTGCTGCAATTAGTCACGTCGGCGCTGCCATTAACAGGGGGATTAAGCTAATATTGGAGCTCGGCATCGATTGATCCCGGAGAAGAGCAGCAGCTCTCGGCGAGGAGAGGACAGATCACCGGGCCCCTAGGCTGTCATCAGGCCGCGGCCGGGGACAAGTTAACACGAGCGCGGCCCCGGCTAAACTATCCGTCTTGTCAGCCGGGGGCCGGGCCGGGGTCGGGGCGGCAGAGCTCTGCAATCAATGGCTTTATTTCCTGTCCACTTTATGTGCCACACAAGGCCAGGGCAGAGGGGAGGGGGGGGAGCCACTCCTTAACCCCGCGCTCGCCGGGTGGGGCTCCGGGCATTGAAGCCTGCACTCGCCGGGTGGGGCTCCTGGCATTGAAGCCCGTGCTCGCCGGATGGGGCTCCAGGCATTGAAGCCCGTGCTCGCCGGATGGGGCTCCTGGCATTGAAGCCCGCACTCGCCGGGTGGGGCGCCTGGCATTGAACCCCGCGCTCGCCGGATGGGGCTCCGGGCATTGAAGCCCGTGCTCGCCGGATGGGGCTCCGGGCATTGAAGCCCGCACTCGCCGGATGGGGCTCCTGGCATTGAAGCCCGCACTCGCCGGGTGGGGCACCTGGCATTGAAGCCCGCGCTCGCCGGATGGGGCTCCGGGCATTGAACCCTGCGCTCGCCGGGTGGGGCTCCGGGCATTGAACCCCGCGCTCATTGGGTGGGGCTCCGGGCATTGAACCCCCGCGCTCATTGGGTGGGGCTCCGGGCATTGAACCACGCGCTCATTGGGTGGGGCTCCGGGCATTGAACCCCCGCGCTCGCCGGATGGGGCTCCGGGCATTGAAATCCGCGCTCGTCGGATGGGGCTCCGGGTATTGAACCCCGCGCTCATCGGGTGGGGCTCCGGGCATTGAAGCCCGCGCTCGCCGGGTGGGGCTCCGGGCATTGAAGCCCGCGCTCGCCGGGTGGGGCTCCGGGCATTGAAGCCCGCGCTCGCCGGGTGGGGCTCCGGGCATTGAAGCCCGCGCTCGCCGGGTGGGGCTCCGGGCATTGAAGCCCGCGCTCGCCGGGTGGGGCTCCGGGTATTGAACCCCGCGCTCATTGGGTGGGGCTCCGGGCATTGAACCCCCGCGCTCATTGGGTGGGGCTCCGGGCATTGAACCACGCGCTCATTGGGTGGGGCTCCGGGCATTGAACCCCCGCGCTCGCCGGATGGGGCTCCGGGCATTGAAATCCGCGCTCGTCGGATGGGGCTCCGGGCATTGAACCCCCGCGCTCATTGGGTGGGGCTCCGGGCATTGAACCACGCGCTCATTGGGTGGGGCTCCGGGCATTGAACCCCCGCGCTCGCCGGATGGGGCTCCGGGCATTGAAATCCGCGCTCGTCGGATGGGGCTCCGGGTATTGAACCCCGCGCTCATCGGGTGGGGCTCCGGGCATTGAAGCTCGCGCTCGCCGGGTGGGGCTCCGGGCATTGAAGCTCGCGCTCGCCGGGTGGGGCTCCGGGTATTGAACCCCGCGCTCTTCGGGTGGGGCTCCGGGCATTGAAGCTCGCGCTCGCCGGGTGGGGCTCCGGGCATTGAAGCTCGCGCTCGCCGGGTGGGGCTCCGGGCATTGAAGCCCGCGCTCGCCGGGTGGGGCTCCGGCATTGAAGCCCGCGCTCGCCGGGTGGGGCTCCGGGCATTGAACCCCGCGCTCGCCGGGTGGGGCTCCGGGTATTGAAGCCCGCGCTCGCCGGGTGGGGCTCCGGGAATTGAAGCCCGCGCTCGCCGGGTGGGGCTCCGGGCATTGAAGCCCGCGCTCGCCGGGTGGGGCTCCGGGTATTGAACCCCGTGCTCGCCGGGTGGGGCTCCGGGTATTGAAGCCCGCGCTCGCCGGGTGGG
>CM053027.1:623258938-623308938 GCA_028564925.1 Lithobates sylvaticus | reverse complement strand
GGGCTTTAGTTCTGTCCAATGCGGCTCCTCCATAGACACAGCACAATGAGCGTTGTCACCCTGTAACAGGAAGTGTAGGGTGGAGGTGTTCTGGAGATCCTGCCAGTAATACACTTCCTGTCCTGACAACGCTCACTGTACCGTATCTATGGAGGAGAAACGTTGTCACCCTAGGACAGAACGAGTGGTAATGGGAGGATCACCAGAAGTCCTCCACTTTGGGTTATGGAAATGATGGGGGGTGGAGGTGTTCTGTAGTTTTGAACTAGGGTGACAATGCAGCTCCTCCATAGATACAGCCTAGGGTAGGAAGTGTTGCTGGCAGGATCACCAGAACCCCTCCCCCTTTTATGTTATGGAGATTAGGTGAAGGGGTCGGTGTGTTTTATAGTTCTATTCTAGGGGGACAACACAGCTCCCCCATAGATACAGTACAATGAGCGACGTCACCCTGAGTAAGAAAGCGGGTCACTGGCGGGATCACCAGAACCCCCGTCCTCTGTTATGGAGGGAAGGGGGAGGTGTTCTATAGTTCTGCCCTAGGGACAGGAAGTGTCACTGGTGGGATCACCAGAACCCTTTTCCTCTGTTATGGAGGGGAGGTGTTCTGTAGTTCTGTCCTAGGGACAGGAAGTGTGTCACTGGTGGCATCACCGGAAACCTTGTCCCCTGTTATGAAGGGAGGTGTTCTATAGTTCTGTCCTAGGGACAGGCGTGTCACTGGTGGGATCACCAGAACCTCTGTTATGGAGGGAAGGGGGAGGTGTTCTATAGTTCTGCCCTAGGGACAGGCGTGTCACTGGTGGGATCACCAGAACCTCTGTTATGGAGGGGAGGGTGAGGTGTTCTATAGTTGTGTCCTAGGGACAGGAAGTGTGTCACTGGTGGGATCGCCAGAACCCTTGTCCTATGTTATGTTTGGGGCGGGGGTGTTCTGTAGTTCTGCCCTAGGGACAGGAAGCGTCACTGACAGGATCACCAGAACCCTTGTCCTGTGTTATGGAGGGGATATGTTCTGTAGTTCTGTCCCAGGCACAGGAAGTGTATCACTGACGGGTGGGGATGGAGGGGAGGGGGAGGTGTTCTGTAGTTTTGTCCTAGGGACAGGAAGTGTGTCACTCATGGGATCACCAGAACCCTCTTTCCTCTGTTATGGAGGGGGGAAGTGTTCTGTAGTTGTGTCCTAGGGACAGGAAGTGTATCACTGGTGGGATCACCAGAACCCTCTTTCCTCTGTTATGGAGGGGAGGGGGAGGCGTTCTGTAGTTTTGTCCTAGGGACAGGAAGTGTGTCACTCGTGGGATCACCAGAACCCTCTTTCCTCTGTTATGGAGGGGGGGTGTTCTGTAGTTCTGTCCTAGGGACAGGAAGTGTGTCACTGGTGGGATCACTGTCCTATGTTATGTTTGGGGGGGGGGTGTTCTGTAGTTCTGTCCCAGGCACAGGAAGTGTATCAATGGCGGGTTTTACACTGTAATAGGCACCCTTGCAGACCTCTGGGGACCGGCGGTCGCTGTGTTTGACCCTCTGGTGACCTTGCCCCCCCCCCTGTCTGTAGCCTGTCTCTGGACCCGGACACCTCCCTGTATCCTCCCGCTGTATAAAACAACAAGCCGCTGCCGATGGGCGACCTGTTTGTTTGCGGCGCCGGCCGTATATTTCTCTCTGCGCGGGAGATGAATCTGCTTATAACGCGGCGGCGGGCGGTGAGAGGGGCGCGTGATGAACAGCCAGCTGGGGGGGACAGGAGGCTGGCAGCCGGCAATTCTCTATCCGCTTCTCTTCTGGGACTCCCCGGCAATTTATGGCTTATTTTAATCACAGACGAGAATGAATAGACGGCAGTATTTAAAGCCGCGGCGGCTCATACATTTCACCGGCACGCCGGGGCTGACAACCCTCAAAACATTTACATTTGTCGTATCTTTCCTCCCCGCGTGTGCCGCCGGTGACCCAGCAGAGGGGGCTTCTCCTGCGGGAGTGCGAGGCGGGGGGAGGCTTCACCAGGCGGGCACAGGGGCACCTAATGGTCGGACTCCATACCGCGGACAGTTTTTTTGGAGATCGAAGGTCTCCCAATGTCAGGTGTCCCCTAATGACCTAAATCTGGCCACCAGGGCCATGGATAAGAGGGTACCACCGGTCCTCTTGTACCGGGCCCGGGCCAGCAGGGGGGCACAGGCAGCAGAGTGATTTCAGTGTGGGCATGGAGGGTGGTTGGCGCTGCAAGGGAGCAATTACTGGAACCAATCCCCTGTATGCAGTAGATGGCAGCTGCCCTTTTCTCCTCTCCCTTCCGTTGGCTTTCACCCTCCCCTGTGCACCATACGTTGCCCTGTACTGCCCAGGCCCCCCTGTGTGCCCCCCACCCCCACAGTGCTTCCGGCTTCCCTCCCCTCCTTCCCGCTGGCAGCTGCAAGCACACAATAGGATCCTTCAAGATGGAGAGTGAAGGAAGGGTACGGTAAATTTGTCATATTTACCAGCCCCTTCCTTTTCTGAATGATCACAGTGAGCAGTCGGTACCGATCACTCACTGTGTTCATTCATAACTGAGGCATTGGCTGTATGGGGGCCCCGTGTCAGGTTGTCTGTATGGGGGCCCTGTGTCAGGTTTGTCTGTATGGGGGCCCTGTGTCAGGTTTGTCTGTATGGGGGCCCTGTGTCAGGTTTGTCTGTATGGGGGCCCTGTGTCAGGTTTGTCTGTATGGGGGCCCGTGTCAGGTTTGTCTGTATGGGGGCCCGTGTCAGGTTTGTCTGTAAGGGGCCCCGTGTCAGGTTTGTCTGTATGGGGCCCCGTGTCAGGTTTGTCTGTATGGGGGCCCTGTGTCAGGTTTGTCTGTATGGGGCCCCGTGTCAGGTTTGTCTGTATGGAGCCCCGTGTCAGGTTTGTCTGTATGGGGGCCCCGTGTCAGGTTTGTCTGTATGGGGGCCCTGTGTCAGGTTTGTCTGTATGGGGCCCCGTGTCAGGTTTGTCTGTATGGAGCCCCGTGTCAGGTTTGTCTGTATGGGGGCCCCGTGTCAGGTTTGTCTGTATGGGGCCCCTGTGTCAGGTTTGTCTGTATGGGGGCCCTGTGTCAGGTTTGTCTGTATGGGGGCCCTGTGTCAGGTTTGTCTGTATGGGGGCCCTGTGTCAGGTTTGTCTGTATGGGGGCCCTGTGTCAGGTTTGTCTGTATGGGGGCCCTGTGTCAGGTTTGTCTGTATGGGGGCCCCGAGTCAGGTTTGTCTGTATGGGGGCCCTGTGTCAGGTTTGTCTGTATGGGGGCCCTGTGTCAGGTTTGTCTGTATGGGGGCCCTGTGTCAGGTTTGTCTGTATGGGGGCCCCGTGTCAGGTTTGTCTGTATGGGGCCCCGAGTCAGGTTTGTCTGTATGGGGCCCCGAGTCAGGTTTGTCTGTATGGGGCCCCGAGTCAGGTTTGTCTGTTTGGGGCCCCGAGTCAGGTTTGTCTGTATGGGGCCCCGTGGTTTCTAACAGCAGCCCAGCTGGCAACCTTCAATCTGGGATCCAAAGGAGCCTGGAAGAGAAATCTTACTGTGTATGGCCAGTTCAACTCCCATTACCATTTCCAGGACTTCTCTCTATTGGAGGAGCTCTCCACACGGTTCATCTGTTCTCTGGCCTTTAGGGCCCGTACCGGTTTCTGGCTGGTTTATAAAAGTGATCCAGGTGGCTTTATAGCCCCCCAATCACTTTTTACAGTGCCGTGAACTCTCCTGCCACCAGCGGTGGTTCTCTAGGTGCTGTGAACTCTCCTGCCACCAGCGGTGGTTCTCTAGGTGCTGTGAACTCTCCTGCCCCCAGCGGTGGTTCTCCAGGTGCTGTGAACTCTCCTGCCACCAGCGGTGGTTCTCCAGGTGCTGTGAACTCTCCTGCCACCAGCGGTGGTTCTCCAGGTGCTGTGCACTCTCCTGCCACCAGCGGTGGTTCTCCAGGTGCTGTGAACTCTCCTGCCACCAGCGGTGGTTCTCCAGGTGCTGTGAACTCTCCTGCCACCAGTGGTGGTTCTCATGCTCTCCCATTCCTCTGGGAGCCCAAGGCTGCGGCAGTGAACTTTCCTGACACCAGTGGTGGTTCTCATGGTGCTGTGAAGTCTCCTGCCACCAGCGGGGGTTCTCATGGTGCTGTGAAGTCTCTTGCCACCAGTGGTGGTTCTCATGCTCTCCCATTCCTCTGGGAGCCCAAGGCTGCGGCAGTGAACTCTCCTGCCACCAGTGGTGGTTCTCCAAGTGCTGTGAACTCTCCTGCCACCAGCAGTGGTTCTCCAGGTGCTGTGAACTCTCCTGCCACCAGCGGTGGTTCTCCAGGTGCTGTGAACTCTCCTGCCACCAGCGGTGGTTCTCCAGGTGCTGTGAACTCTCCTGCCACCAGCGGTGGTTCTTATGGTGCTGTGAAGTCTCCTGCCACCAGTGGTGGTTCTCAGGCTCTCCCATTCCTCTGGGAGCCCAAGGCTGCGGCAGTGAACTCTCCTGCCACCAGTGTTGGTTTGCGGGCTCTCCCATTCCTCCGGGGAACCCACGATTGCGGCAGTGCTGTGAACTCTCCTGCCACCAGCGGTGGTTCTCAGGCTCTCTCATTCCTCCGGGAGGAACCCAAGACTGTAGCAGTGCTGTGAACTCTCCTGCCACCAGTGGTGGTTCTCATGGTCTCCCATTTCTCTGGGAGCCCAAGACTGCGGCAGTGCTCTCTCCTGCCACCAGCGGTGGTTCTTGTGCTCTCCCATTCCTCTGGGGAGCCAGAGATTGTGGCAGTGCTGTGAACTCTCCTGCCACCAGCGGTGGTTCTTGTGCTCTTCCATTCCTCTGGGGAGCCCGAGACTGCGGCGGGGCTGTGAACTGTCCTGCCACCAGCGGTGGTTCTCATGGTGCTGTGAACTCTCCTGCCACCAGCGGTGGTTCTTGTGGTGCTGTGAACTCTCCTGCCACCAGCGGTGGTTCTTGTGGTGCTGTGAACTCTCCTGCCACCAGCGGTGGTTCTTGTGCTCTCCCATTGCTCCGGCAGCCCGAGACTGCGGCAGTGCTCTGAACTCTCCTGCCATCAGCGGTGGTTCTTGTGCTCTCCCATTCCTCTTCTGATCTCAGAGCTGTCATTGCCTGGCTGTTACAGCCAGAGAAGCAAATAACCCAGCATGATCTGACCGGCATTTGTAGACATTGTAAATGGGGCCCTCAAGCATGTCCTATAGTTTGGACCTTTTCTGTGAAGGCTGCCATTACTGGAAATGCTCGTTTTCTGGCTTCTCTTTGTATGTCTGAAAAGTTGGAGTAAAGACAAGTCCTTACCTGCATCTGGGCTAGAGACCCAAAGCATCAAAGCAATGGGTGACAACCAGGCACCAGATTGAGAGGTCAGCAATTGAAGTCTCCTTGTATCTCCCAGGAAAAAATGTCTTAAGAAGAGGAGCCGGTACAACTGTGGAAGACGGAGGGGAAGGCCGGAGGTCAGATTTATCTAGATCTCAAATTGGGGCATCTTTTGAAGAAGAACTCAAAGGTCTTTGAAATTAAAGTTGGGAGCCACCACACAACCAATGACAAGTTCTCACCCTTAAATATTAAGAGGTTCCAATTTTCAATCAAATCATTCATCTAAAATTACTTCTGAAGTGAACTGGAACATACCATAAGCAGTGTCCCCCGGGACCCAGGACCCCAGGGCGGTCTGGTATGCGAATTTCGATCTGCATTTGCAGAGTTCAGCTTTAAGAAAACTGTATGGACAGTGAGGAATGATGCCGGACATACTGAAGAATAGATTTGGGGTTATGGAATTAGCTTTGTGGTGGGTCTTTGGCTCCCAGGCTTTAGCGCAGTCTCAGATGTCCTAACCAGCCTGTTATGCCAAGTATCTGTGGTCAAGGCCTCATCAGTCACAATAAAGTACAGTTTGCATCGTCGTTCTCGACTTTGGATTTCACCACTGCCCATAATGGATAGAAGAAAATGTAACAATAGATCTGTGGAATCTCTGTTTGATTTTATCGGGGAGGTTCTCAGACTTTTGGCTAAGATTATGTTCTTGTCCAGTTGGGGCGCTACAATGTCATTATGACCTTTTTTGGCAGGACTGGCTGGCTGTAAAGTATCCCTGCTGATATGATGCAGGTCCTTATTGACCTTCCCTTGGGAAAAAAAAATGAATTCAGCACCCACTGGATAAGATGGGGGTTGGGAGTATTTACCTGGTGTGGAAGGTTCTGAGGGGCCCAGTGGTCTAGCTAAGGGCTGGGAAGGCAGTGGCTAGCACCCCCTGGGAGTGGTGACTTAGGGGTGCACTTAGTATAGCTATGAGTTTGGGACCCCACTGTGTGAGAATGAGCACTTGGTTACTACAACATCGGCTTTCCTCACAGGATATGCCTTTTGGCTGAAACTGGTTAAATTTTTGTTACCGGGTCGCGAGGCCTAGCAATTGTATATTAGGTTGGCACCTATTTAATTTTTTTTTCTCCACGTGTGCCACTTCACTTTTTTTTTATGTACTTTTTCACTCACCGGATGATAGGCTCTGGGTCTTCGGGCCTACCCTCAAGTTTATGGGGAAGATGTGTGGCCCTGATCACCAATGTAAGGAACATTCTTCCCACTGATCACCAATGTAAGGAACATTCTTTCTCACTGATCACCAATGTAAGGAACATTCTTCCCACTGATCACCAATGTAAGGAACATTCTTCCCACTGATCACCAATGTAAGGAACATTCTTCCCACAGATCACCAATGTAAGGAACATTCTTCCCACAGATCACCAATGTAAGGGACATTCTTCTCACTGATCACCAATGTAAGGAACATTCTTCCCACTGATCACCAATGTAAGGAACATTCTTCTCACTGATCACCAATGTAAGGAACATTCTTCTCACTGATCACCAATGTAAGGAACATTCTTCCCACTGATCACCAATGTAAGGGACATTCTTCTCACTGATCACCAATGTAAGGAACATTCTTCTCACTGATCACCAATGTAAGGGACATTCTCACTGATCACCAATGTAAGGGACATTCTTCCCACTGATCACCAATGTAAGGAACATTCTTCCTACTGATCACCAATGTAAGGAACATTCTTCCCACTGATCACCAATGTAAGGAACATTCTTCTCACTGATCACCAATGTAAGGAACATTCTTCCCACTGATCACCAATGTAAGGAACATTCTTCCCACTGATCACCAATGTAAGGAACATTCTTCTCACTGATCACCAATGTAAGGAACATTCTTCTCACTGATCACCAATGTAAGGAACATTCTTCCCACTGATCACCAATGTAAGGAACATTCTTCCCACTGATCACCAATGTAAGGAACATTCTTCTCACTGATCACCAATGTAAGGAACATTCTTCTCACTGATCACCAATGTAAGGAACATTCTTCCCACTGATCACCAATGTAAGGGACATTCTTCTCACTGATCACCAATGTAAGGAACATTCTTCTCACTGATCACCAATGTAAGGGACATTCTTCCCACTGATCACCAATGTAAGGAACATTCTTCCCACTGACCACCAATGTAAGGAACATTCTTCTCACTGATCACCAATGTAAGGAACATTCTTCCCACTGACCACCAATGTAAGGAACATTCTTCTCACTGATCACCAATGTAAGGAACATTCTTCTCACTGATCACCAATGTAAGGAACATTCTTCCCACTGATCACCAATGTAAGGAACATTCTTCTCTCTGATCACCAATGTAAGGAACATTCTTCCCACTGATCACCAATGTAAGGAACATTCTTCTCACTGATCACCAATGTAAGGAACATTCTTCCCACTGATCACCAATGTAAGGAACATTCTTCTCTCTGATCACCAATGTAAGGAACATTCTTCCCACTGATCACCAATGTAAGGAACATTCTTCTCTCTGATCATCAATGTAAGGAACATTCTTCCCACTGATCACCAATGTAAGGAACATTCTTCCCACTGATCACCAATGTAAGGAACATTCTTCTCACTGATCACCAATGTAAGGAACATTCTTCCCACTGATCACCAATGTAAGGAACATTCTTCTCACTGATCACCAATGTAAGGAACATTCTTCCCACTGATCACCAATGTAAGGAACATTCTTCTCACTGGTCACCAATGTAAGGAACATTCTTCTCACTGATCACCAATGTAAGGAACATTCTTCTCACTGGTCACCAATGTAAGGAACATTCTTCTCACTGGTCACCAATGTAAGGAACATTCTTCCCACTGATCACCAATGTAAGGAACATTCTTCCCACTGATCACCAATGTAAGGAACATTCTTCCCACTGATCATCAATGTAAGGAACATTCTTCCCACTGATCACCAATGTAAGGAACATTCTTCCCACTGATCACCAATGTAAGGAACATTCTTCCCACTGATCACCAATGTAAGGAACATTCTTCTCACTGATCACCAATGTAAGGAACATTCTTCCCACTGATCACCAATGTAAGGAACATTCTTCTCACTGATCACCAATGTAAGGAACATTCTTCTCACTGATCACCAATGTAAGGAACATTCTTCTCACTGATCACCAATGTAAGGGACATTCTTCTCACTGACCACCAATGTAAGGAACATTCTTCCCACTGATCACCAATGTAAGGAACATTCTTCTCACTGATCACCAATGTAAGGGACATTCTTCTCACTGACCACCAATGTAAGGAACATTCTTCTCACTGATCACCAATGTAAGGAACATTCTTCCCACTGATCACCAATGTAAGGAACATTCTTCCCACTGATCACCAATGTAAGGAACATTCTTCCCACTGATCACCAATGTAAGGAACATTCTTCCCACTGATCACCAATGTAAGGAACATTCTTCCCACTGATCACCAATGTAAGGAACATTCTTCTCACTGATCACCAATGTAAGGAACATTCTTCCCACTGATCACCAATGTAAGGAACATTCTTCCCACTGATCACCAATGTAAGGAACATTCTTCCCACTGATCACCAATGTAAGGAACATTCTTCCCACTGATCACCAATGTAAGGAACATTCTTCCCACTGATCACCAATGTAAGGAACATTCTTCTCACTGATCACCAATGTAAGGAACATTCTTCTCACTGATCACCAATGTAAGGAATATTCTTCTCACTGATCACCAATGTAAGGGACATTCTTCTCACTGACCACCAATGTAAGGGACATTCTTCCCACTGATCACCAATGTAAGGAACATTCTTCTCACTGATCACCAATGTAAGGGACATTCTTCTCACTGACCACCAATGTAAGGAACATTCTTCCCACTGATCACCAATGTAAGGAACATTCTTCCCACTGATCACCAATGTAAGAACATTCTTCCCACTGATCACCAATGTAAGGAACATTCTTCCCACTGATCACCAATGTAAGGAACATTCTTCTCACTGATCACCAATGTAAGGAACATTCTTCCCACTGATCACCAATGTAAGGAACATTCTTCTCACTGATCACCAATGTAAGGAATATTCTTCTCACTGATCACCAATGTAAGGGGCATTCTTCTCACTGACCACCAATGTAAGGAACATTCTTCCCACTGATCACCAATGTAAGGAACATTCTTCCCACTGATCACCAATGTAAGGAACATTCTTCTCACTGATCACCAATGTAAGGAACATTCTTCCCACTGATCACCAATGTAAGGAACATTCTTCCCACTGATCACCAATGTAAGGAACATTCTTCCCACTGATCACCAATGTAAGGAACATTCTTCCCACTGATCACCAATGTAAGGAACATTCTTCTCACTGATCACCAATGTAAGGAACATTCTTCTCACTGATCACCAATGTAAGGAACATTCTTCTCACTGATCACCAATGTAAGGAACATTCTTCCCACTGATCACCAATGTAAGGAACATTCTTCCCACTGATCACCAATGTAAGGAACATTCTTCCCACTGATCACCAATGTAAGGAACATTCTTCCCACTGATCACCAATGTAAGGAACATTCTTCTCACTGACCACCAATGTAAGGAACATTCTTCCCACTGATCACCAATGTAAGGAACATTCTTCTCACTGATCACCAATGTAAGGAACATTCTTCCCACTGATCACCAATGTAAGGAACATTCTTCTCACTGACCACCAATGTAAGGAACATTCTTCTCACTGATCACCAATGTAAGGAACCTTCTTCCCACCGATCACCAATGTAAGGAACATTCTTCTCACTGATCACCAATGTAAGGAGCATTCTTCTCACTGGTCACCAATGTAAGGAACATTCTTCTCACTGATCACCAATGTAAGGAACATTCTTCCCACTGATCACCAATGTAAGGAACATTCTTCTCACTGATCACCAATGTAAGGAACATTCTTCCCACTGATCACCAATGTAAGGAACATTCTTCCCACTGATCACCAATGTAAGGAACATTCTTCTCACTGACCACCAATGTAAGGAACATTCTTCCCAACATGTGACAATTATTTCTTTGGTTCCTCTGGGGTGAAAGGTCGGAAAGGTTGCTGTAGGCCGATGTACATGATTGGAAACAGGAATGTCCGAGGTGGGAAGGGCAGTAAGAAATGACCATAGAGTCACACTACAAGTAAGGGCTCCATGTATCTATAGCAAGGGAACGATCGTTCAGTATACAGGTGGTCCTCGGACACGGCAGAGGCTGCCGGTTCTCCGCCCGTCCGAAGTTTGGCGTCCCCCTTTGCTGTGAGACTCAGGGAACGTTGAAGTCCTCCTCACTCGGTATTGGGACGCCGCGGGGTATGGCACAATCTCTCTCTCTCCGTGTCACCAGAACGTCCTTCTCTTACAATAAACACAATTCCCGACGCACGGGAGAACGTGGCGCTCAGCGCGGCTCGGCAATCACTCATCTTCCCATCGCCTGACATCTCATATGAAGCCGCCGGGTCCCAGCAGAGGGAGGAGGCCTCCTTGTCCTGTATGTAAGTATAGATCACCATACACCCCCCCCCCCGTCCTCCCCTCCCCCCCACCACTGCGACATTATAATAATTTATCTTATAATCTCCTGCGACACTCAACCTCCATTACAATCCGTACTGTATGTGTACATCCATCCGTCTGTCCGCAACCCTCCCCCTCCCCCACTTCCATTTCATCCATTTCTAGAGGATCTCCTCCTTTATTGTATCCATGTCTATCTATTTTATTTTATTATTTATTTTCTTTGCAGTCAATCTGTATTATGTGTCCATCCAGTCCTGAGAATTTCACAGCTCTGCAGCACAGAGCAGCCCTGCCTGTCAGGGGGAAGGAGACCTGATTTTGTCTCAACTTCAGTTTTCAGGTCTGGTCCCCCCCCAAGGCTTGTGATTGGACCAGGAAAAGGGAAGCAGGAGACTGATGAGCTCACCTCGCTGTCACTTTTGCTCTCTCCTCCTCTCAGCGTGCTTCTTGCACTGTAGCACCCTTGATTAGCTCCTTGCTCCTCCCCCAGCTTGTGATTGGACCAGAAAAGAAGAAGCAGCAGACTTGATGAGCTCATCCTTCTGTCACTCTCCTCTCTTCTCCTCTCAGCGTGCTTTTTGCCCCGCAGCACCCTTGATTAGATCCTTTCTCCTCCCCCAGCTTGCGATTGGACCAAAAAAAAGAGGAGGAGACCGATGAGCTCATATTTCTGACACTCTGCTCTCTCTTCCTCTCAGCATGCGTCTTGCCCTGCAGCACCCCTGATTAGCTCCTTGCTTCTCCCCCAGCTTGTGATTGGTCTCCTTTTCTTTTCTTTTTTCCGATCACAAGCTGTGGGAGGAGCAAGGATCTAATCAAGGGTGCTGCGGTGCAAGACGCATGCTGAGAGGAGGAGAGAGAGGAGGAGAGAGCAGAGTGGCAGAAAGATGAGCTCATCGGTCTCCTCCTTTTTTTTTTTTTTTTGGTCCAATAAACTCATCTTTTTTACATTCTGCTCTCTCCTCCTCTCAGCGTGCTTCTTGCACTGCAGCACCCTTGATTAGGTCCTTGCTCCTCCCACAGCTTGTGATTGGACCAGAAAAGAAGAAGCAGCAGACTGATGAGCTCATCTTTCTGACACTCTGCTCTCTCCTCCTCTCAGCATGCGTCTTGCACTGCAGCACCCTTGATTAGCTCCTTGCTCCTCCCCCAGCTTGCGATTGGACCAAAAAAAAGAGGAGGAGACCGATGAGCTCATCTTTCTGACACTCTGCTCTCTCTCTCCTCCTCTCAGCATGCTTCTTGCACTGTAGCACCCTTGATTAGATCCTTGCTCCTCCCCCAGCTTGTGATTGGTCTCCTTCTCTTTTTTTGGTCCCATCACAAGCTGGGGGAGGAGCAAGGAGCTAATCAAGGGTGCTGGGAGGAGGAGAGAGCAGAGTGTCAGAAAGATGAGCCCATCGGTCTCCTCTTTTTTTTTTTTCTTTCCATGGAACTCCTCTTTCTGACACTCTGCTCTCTTCCTCTCAGCATGCGTATTGCACTGCAGCACCCTTGATTAGCTCCTTGCTCCTCCCCCAGCTTGCGATTGGACCAAAAAAAAGAGGAGGAGACCGATGAGCTCATCTTTCTGACACTCTTCTCTCTCCTCCTCTCAGCATGCGTCTTGCACTGCAGTGCCTTTGATTAGATCCTTGCTCCTCCCCCAGCTTGTGATTGGACCAGAAAAAGAGAAGCAGCAGACTGATGAGCTCATCTTTCTGCCACTCTTTTCTCTCTTCCCCTCTCAGTATGCATCTTGCACTGCAGCACCCTTGATTAGATCCTTGCTCCTCCCCCAGCTTGTGATTGGTCTCCTTTTCTTTGGTCCGATCATAAGCTGGGGGAGGAGCAAGGATCTAACCAAGGGTGCTGCGGTGCAAGATGCATGCTGAGAGGAGGAGAGAGCAGAGTGTCAAGAAAAGCGCGAATCAACACTCGCCAAACGCCTACTAACACGAAATTAGCAGAAGGAGCCCACAGGGTGGCGCTAAAGAGCTGAAAAACCACGTAGTACGTCACTACGTTCGTAATTGTTGGCCAACATTTGTGTGGCCGTGTGGAATGCGAGACAAGTTTGGGCCGACGCCCTTCGAACAAAATTCCGTGGGTTTTGTTGACGGAAAGTCCGATCGTGTGTACGAGGCATAACCGTAGATTCTTCACCCCCCCCCCCCCCCCTCATGGGGAATGCAGCTGATCGGCTGTGTCGGGGAGACAAAGCAGGGGGGGGGGAGAGCAAGTAAATAAAATAAACAGGCTGGGCGGAGCTCCAGGATCAGAGAGGCGGAGGGAGAGAAAGAAAGTCACCCAGCAGAGCTCACATTACAGCCAGTGCTGTGAGGGGAGGGGCGATAATTAGGTGTCGTTTCCTCCAGCAGCAGGAGAGCTGGAGAGACCGGCTTTCAGCTGCTGGAAGAAAAGTTCTGTAATTGTCGTTCCTCTCTAATCCTCCTCCCATTTTCAGGCCCCCCTGTGTGCTCTGGCCCACTACAAGAGGACTGGTGGTCCCCCCCCCCCCCTGTGTGCTCTGGCCCACTACAAGAGGACTGGTGGTCCCCCCCCCCCCCCCTGTGTGCTCTGGCCCACTACAAGAGGACTGGTGGTCCCCCACCCCTATCAGCGGCCCTGGGTGTCACTCTGGAGGAGCGGGCAATCACAGGCAGGATGTATTTGATGTATGTGATGCTGAGCCTCCAAGATCCAATGAATGAAAGGTGTGAGCCAGGGAAAGGGCTAAATGACGCCGGACGTCTTCCAGCCAGGAAAGTAGGCTGGCTGTTTACTCTTCAGTGCATTGCCAGGACTGTCTGACCATCTCTGGCCTTTCCTTTTCAGTTCCAGGTGGAGCAGAAGAAAAGGGCCGTTGAGGAACGGAGGCGGTTCCCTCTGGAGCAGCGTCTGAAGGAGTATATTGTGGGTCAGGAGAGCGCCATCGCCACCGTGGCTGCAGGTAATGCCGCTATGCCCTTTTATGGGCGCTTCTTAACCACTTTCAGCCCCGGACCAATTGGCAGCCAAAGGACCAGGCCCCCTTTTTTGCGATTCGGCACTGCGTCGCTTTAACTGACAATTGCGCGGTCGTGCGACGTGGCTCCCAAACAAAATTGGCGTCCTTTTTTCCCACAAATAGAGCTTTCCTTTGGTGGTATTTGAGCGCCCCTGCGGTTTTTGTTTTTTGCGCCATAAACAAAAAGAGCGTCAATTTTGAAAAAAAAACGCATTCTTTTTTATTTTTTGCTATAATAAATATCCCCCAAAAATGTATAAAAAAACATTTTTTTTTCCCGCAGTTTAGGCCGATACGTATTCTTCTACATATTTTTGGTAAAAAAAATCGCAATAAGCGATTGTTGATTGGTTTGTGCAGAAGTTATAGCGTTTTTCAAGATAGGGAATAGCATTTTTATTAATAATTTTTTTTTAACTAGTAATGGCGGCGATCAGCGATTTTTTTTTTTTTTTATTATGACATTATGGCGGACACATCGGACATTTTTGACACATTTTTGGGACCATTGTCATTTATACAGCAATCAATGCTATTTAAATGCACTGATTCCTGTATAAATGACACTGGCAGTGAAGGGGTTAACCACTAGGGGGCAGTGTAGGGGTTAAGTATGCCTAGGGGTGTGTTTCTTACTGTGGGGGGGCGTAGCTGTCAGCTAGTGAATGCTGATCTCTGCTCCAATCACAGGGAGCAGAGATCGGCGTCACTAGTTGCTAGGCAGAAAGGGGAGATGCTGTTTATTTCCGCATCTCCCAGTTCAGCCTTCCCATGAGACGATCGCGGGTGTCCCCGCAGCGTTCGAGTCCGCGGGACCCGCGACCAGCCTCAAGGGGGTCCCGACCGGCGCCGGAGTGCGCCGCTCCCGGCGTGCTCCTGATGGCATGGAGGCATTTAAAAAGGGACTTGTATATACGCCCTTATGCCTGTCCGTGCCATTCTGCCGACGTACATCGGCGTGCGCCGGTCGGGAAGCGGTTAAGGACCGCCTCCTGCACATATACGTCGGCAGAATGGCACGGCTGGGCACATCAATGTACAAGTACGTTGTCCTTTAAGAGCCCAGCCGTGGGTCGTGCACACGCCGCCGCCGGCGCGCTTTTGCAACCCGGTCCTGAGTTCCGTGGCCGTGGGACCAGTGGACCTGATCGCTGCTGGTGTCCCGCGATCGGGTCACAGAACTAAAGTACGGGGAGAGGTCTGTGTAAACAAACCTCTCTCCGCGCTTCCTAGTGAGGCCGCCACTGATTGTCTGTTCCCTGTCATAGGGAAAGACGATCAGTGACGTCACATGCCAAGCCACGCCCCCCCTACAGTAAGAAAACACACACAGGGCTCACTTAACCCCCTCCCCGCCCCCTAGTGGTTAACCCCTTCACTGCCAGTGCCATTTACACAGGAATCAGTGCATTTGTATAGCACTGATTGCTGTATAAATGACAATGGTCCCAAAAATGTGTCAAAAATGTCCGATGTGTCCGCCATAATGTCGCAGTCACAATAAAAAATCGCTGATCGCCGCCATTACTAATAAAAAAAAAAATTATTAATAAAAATGCTATAAAACTATCCCCTATCTTGTAAACGCTATAACTTCTGCGCAAACCAATCAATCGCTTATTGCGATTTTTTTTTTTAACCAAAAATATGTATAAGAATACGTATCGGCCTAAACTGAGGAAAAAAAAATTTTTTTATATATTTTTTGGGGATATTTATTATAGTAAAAAGTAAAAAACAATGTGTTTTTTTTTCAAAATTGTCGCTCTCTTTTTGTTTATAGCGCAAAAAATAAAAACCGCAGGGGCGATCAAATACCACCAAAAGAAAGCTCTATTTTGTGGGAAAAAAAGGACGCCATTTTTGTTTGGGAGCCACGTCGCACGACCGCGCAATTGTCAGTTAAAGCGACGCAGTGCCGGATCACCAAAAAGGGCCTGGTCCTTTGGCTGCCAATTGGTCCGGGCTGAAAGTGGTTAAACTGCAGACGTTCAGCTTTAATTTGAGGGGATTTCCATACAAATCAGGTGTAGGAATTACAACAGGTTGTAGATGTGCCTCCCACTTTTTAAAAGTATTGGGACAGATTAACAATCATCCATCAGACTTTCACTTTTTAATACTTGGTTGCAAATCCTTTGCAGTCAATTACAGCCTGAAGTCTGAAACGCGTAGACATCACCAGACGCTGGGCTTCATCCCTGGTGAGGCTCTGCCAGGCCTCTACTGCAACTCTCTCCAGTTCCTGCTTGTTCTTGGGGCATTTTCCCTTTAGTTTTGTCTTCAGCAAGTGAAATGCATGCTCAATCGGATTCAGGTCAGGTGATTGACTTGGCCATTCCATAACATTCCACTTCTTTTCCTTAAAAAAACTCTTTGGTTGCTTTCGCAGTATGCTTCGGGTCATTGTCCATCTGCACTGTGAAGCGCTGAGTTCTGAAGCATTTCGCTGAATATGAGAAGATAATATTCCCCGAAACACTTCAGAATTCATCACATCATCAATAAATACAAGAGAACCAGTTCCATTGGCAGCCATACATGCCCACGCCATGACACTACCACCACCATGCTTCACTGAGGAGGTGGTATGCTTTGGATCATGAGCAGTTCCTTTCCTTCTCCATACTCTTCTCTTCCCATCACTCTGCTACAAGTTGGTCTCATCTGTCCAGAGGATGTTGTTCCAGAACTGTGAAGGCTTTTTTAGATGTTGTTTGGCAAACTCTAATCTGGCCTTCCTGTTTTTGAGGCTCACCAATGGTTTACATCTTGTGGGGAACCCTCTGTATTCACTCTGGTGAAGTCTTCTCTTGATTGGTGACTTTGACACACATACACCTACCTCCTGGAGAGTGTTCCACACATACACCTACCTCCTAGAGAGTGTTCCACACATACACCTACCTCCCGGAGAGTGTTCCACACATACACCTACCTCCTGGAGAGTGTTCCACACATACACCTACCTCCTGGAGAGTGTTCCACACATACACCGACCTCCCGGAGAGTGTTCCACACATACACCGACCTCCCGGAGAGTGTTCCACACATACACCTACCTCCTAGAGAGTGTTCCACACATACACCTACCTCCCGGAGAGTGTTCCACACATACACCGACCTCCCGGAGAGTGTTCCACACATACACCGACCTCCTGGAGAGTGTTCCACACATACACCTACCCCCCGGAGAGTGTTCCACACATACACCTACCTCCTGGAGAGTGTTCCACACATACACCTACCTCCTGGAGAGTGTTCCACACATACACCGACCTCCTGGAGAGTGTTCCACACATACACCTACCTCCTGGAGAGTGTTCCACACATACACCTACCTCCTGGAGAGTCTTCCACACATACATCGACCTCCTGGAGAGTGTTCTTGATCTGGCCAACTGTTGTGAAGGTTTTTATCACCAGGGAAAGAATTCTTAGGTCATCCACCACAGTTGTTTTCTGTGGTCTTCCGGGTCTTTTGGTGTTGCTGAGCTCACCGGTGAGTTCTTTCTTTTTAAGGATGTTCCAATCAGTTGATTTGGCCACACCTAATGTTTTTGCTATCTCTCTGATGGGTTTGTTTTTTGTTTTTTCAGCCTAAGGATGGCTTCACTGATAGTGACAGCTCTTTTTTATCTCATATTGAGAGTTGACAGCAACAGATTCCAAATGCAAATAGCACACTTGAAATGAACTCTGGACCTTTTATCTGCTCCTTGTAAATGGGATAATGAGGGAATAACACACACCTGGCCATGGAACAGCTGAGCAGCCAATTGTCCCATTACTTTTGGCCCCGTTAAAAAGTGGGAGGCACATATACAAACTGTTGTAATTCCTACACCGTTCACCTGATTTGGATGTAAATTCCCTCAAATTAAAGCTGAAAGTCTGCAGTTAAAGCACATGTTCGTTTCATTTCAAATCCATTGTGGTGGTGTATAGAGCCAAAAAGATTAGAATTGTGTCCATGTCCCAATATTTATGGACCTGACTGTATGTATTGTTGTGTATCTGATCGTATGATGTATGTAGGGTTGCCACCTGTCCAGGATTCACCCGGACAGTCCGGGTTTCGGACCATGTGTCCGGGTTTCAGACTGCATGAAACCCGGACACATTTATTGACATTGAACTGTGGCTAACTGTCCCAGGCAGGAGGAAGACTCTACTACCCCCCTCCCCCCAGTCAGTCAGTGGGATCTCTGCCCCTCCACAGAGTCGGGTGATCTGTTCGCCTCACGGAGCACTAATCAAAAATGGCCAGATCCTCTCGCCCCCTCCCTCTAAGGAGGGAGGAAATTCCTCCATCCACCTAATTTGTGTAGATAGAGGAATCTGTTTTTTGCATTCAGTCCACAAATCATATGTATTGGAAGAGTTTTATTTTTTAATTATTGTTCTGAGGTTTACACATGTCTGTGAGAGACTTACTTGTGGCCCAGCATTGTAAGCATATTTTATGGGTACAAGAATGTTCGGGATTGGCTTGCAGAAAAGGTGGCAACCCTAGATGTATGTATCGCTTTGTATTTGATCGTATGATGTATGTATCACTTTGTATTTGATCGTATGATGTATGTATCGCTTTGTATATCTGATTGTATGATGTATGTATCGCTTTGTATTTGATCGTATGATGTATGTATCACTTTGTATATCTGATCGTATGATGTATGTATCGCTTTGTATATCTGATCGTATGATGTATGTATCGCTTTGTATTTGATCGTATGATGTATGTATCGCTTTGTATATCTGATCGTATGATGTATGTATCGCTTTGTATTTGATCGTATGATGTATGTATCGCTTTGTATATCTGATTGTATGATGTATGTATCGCCTTGTATCTGATTGTATGATGTATGTATCGCCTTGTATCTGATTGTATGATGTATGTATCGCCTTGTATCTGATTGTATGATGTATGTATCGCCTTGTATCTGATTGTATGATGTATGTATCGCCTTGTATCTGATTGTATGATGTATGTATCGCTTTGTATATCTGATCGTATGATGTATGTATCGCTTTGTATATCTGATCGTATGATGTATGTATCGCTTTGTATATCTGATCGTATGATGTATGTATCATAACGTGTCCAATCATTTTACTTTAATGCATGCGATGATCGATATTTATTATTTAACCCCTTTAAGCTCTCACCTCTCCACCAGAACAGTTTTTGCATGGGCTCTACTGATTCCTTAATTCTGCAAAACTGACTCCCCAGCCTTCCACCCCCCCCCCCCCCTCTAATGCCCCGGAAATTCCGACGGAAAATGGGTCCGATCGGACCATGTTGTCGGAAAATCCGACCGTGTGTGGGCTCCATCTGACTTTTTCCAGATCCTGCTCTCAAATTTTCCGACAACAAAATCCGATCGTGTGTAGAGAATTCCGACGGACAAAGTGCCACGCATGCTCAGATCCAATTACGAGACCAAAGCTATTGGCTACTGGCTAGAGCGTGCAGCTCTAGCCAGTAGCCAATAGCTTTGGTCTCGTTAATCGTTATTTGTTAAAAAATCGTGATCTCGATTCAACCCCCCTGACAATCTCTATTGCAGAGTTTGCCGATCCTTTCATATAACAAGTGGAGAGACTTATCTGCTCACTCAGCTGTCAAAAGAAAACATCTGGGAAGTCTGCCAAGGTTTTAACATGAAACATTGTAACTAACACTCCCTTCTTAGATCAAAGGGATAAACTTCTGTGTGTAAAGAAAAAATCCTGGCAGTCTGCCAAGTTTTTAACAACTGTAAATGCAGGAAGTTTAACCACTTAAAGTCTAAATCTTTTTCTGACACTTCTTTCTAAAGTTAAAATCCAATATTTTTTGCTAGAAAATTACTTGGAACCCCCAAACATTATATATATTTTTAGCAGAGACCCTAGGGAATAAAATGGCAATTGCTACAATATTTTGCGTCACACTGTATTTGCCCAGCGGTCTTTCAAACACAATTTTTTGGGGAAAAAATACACTTCAATAAAAAAAAAAAAAAAATGAAACAGTAAAGTTAGCCCAATTTTTTTTTTTGTTTTAATGTGAAAGATGATGTTACGCCGCGAGAATCGCGAGAGAATCGTTATCTATCTTCTAAGCAAAAAAATCGTTATTCTCATTTTAGCCAGAATCGTGCAGCTCTACTACTGGCCTCTACGTAGTTCTGTCATACGCAACCACCGTCACCACGTTCGGAATGATCGGATTTTCCGACAACTTTGCCCGACCGTGTGTATGCAACACCAGTGTCGGACAAAATCCGACGGATTTTGTGGTCGTAATTTCCGACCGTGTGTACGGGGCATTAGTTTGCATTAAAAAAAAAAGGTAAACTGCGATACGCCGCCATTAACGCATCAGCGCCGCTGTCATCCAATCGCACACCAGCGGCTGCGTTCTTACCTGGTTGCTGGTATAAACCGGTCCATACTGCCCTAAGCCTGCTGTCTGCGTCCCTCCTTGGTGCCGTTTCCATTCGCGGGAATACAGCACTGCAGATGTGCCGGCCCCTTCGCGCCAACGTCACTCCTCTTCCGGATCCATTGCCGCTCGGCAAGCCAATAGGAAGTGTGGCGCTAAATCAATATCAACAACATGATTAAATAAATAACAATTCAACAGCGCATGTTTTTTGTATTCCCCCCCCCCCCCCCCCCCGTCCCCGGGCACACAAAACGCCGCGTCCCTCCCAACACCGCTAACAATGTTTTTTTTACCAGCAATTCTTGGCCGTGTCGATGTCACGTATAGGCCACCCCCAACGCGTTTCGTCAGGAGATGACATCTTCAGGGGGATTGGCCAAAAGTATTTTTTTGGCCAACCCCCCTGAAGATGTCATCTCCTGACGAAACGCCATCTACGTAGGCCATCTACGCACATCCCGAAAAAACATCAATGAAGTACGCAGGGCACACAATACGCCGGGTCCCTCCCAACACCGCTAACCATGTGTTTTTTTACCAGCAATTCTTGGCCGTGTCGATGTCACGTATAGGCCACCCCCAACGCGTTTCGTCAGGAGAGGACATCTTCAGGAGGGTTGGCCAAAAAAATACTGTTGGCCAATCCCCATGAAGATGTCATTTCCTGACGAAACGCGTTGGGGATGGCCTCTACGTGACATCGACGCGGCCAAGAATTGCTGGTAAAAACACATGGTTATCGGTGTTGGGAGGGACGCTGCGTATTGTGTGCCCTGCGTACTTCATTGATGTTTTTTTCGGGATGTGTCCTATGGTACAAGTCTGGTTAAAGCGAACCTGTGCTTTTTACGCACGCTCTGACCTCCCCTCCGCCTATATATACACAGACCTTCCTTTTGCTCATCCATTGTTCAGCTAACTGGAGAGGAGACCTGCAGGTATGTCTGACCATGTGACTCAGTCCCCTCCTCTCCTGTGACAGCGTTGGTGATTGGCCCAGAGCTGCAATAGTGAAAGTGGCGCCACCCTCTGGCTTTGCAGTAGGTCACAGATATGTGAATTACAAGAGTGGCTGAACAAGCTGATCTTTATATATATATATATATGTATATGTATATGTACTGCCTGGCGACCTGAGCTGTGCGCGGTAGTCTGCGGGACATTTGAGCAAATCTAATACAGCAGAGTCCTCGTAAAAAAAACCTCCAGATCCCCGCGGTGGCCAATTCCACGGATTTCTAAATATAGGGCATTTCCTCATCCAGCGCGGCCGAGGCTCTCCGGGGCGCCATATTGTGGCTTCGTGATTACTCACCGAGGTGCCATGAAGATGTCTGACTCTATAGCAGCCGCGGTGACACTACGTGGTGTCTACAAGGCTGCAACCCCGGCAATGTGGACGCGTTAGAGGCCCGGAGGAGGCCAGCCTGAAAGATGAACGGGACTGGACGGCAGGGCCACTAAACGGATCGCAAAGATTTTTAGAAATACAGATTTATTTATATACACGATATTACCAAAAGTATTGGGACGCCTGCCTTTACACGCACATGAAATTCAATGGCATCCCAGTCTTAGTCCGGAGGGTTCAATATCGAGTTGGCCCCACCCTTTGCAGCTATAACAGCTTCAACTCTTCTGAGAAGACTGTCCACAAGGTTTAGGAGTGTGTCTATGGGGAGGTTTGATCAGGCACTGATGTTGGGCAAGAAGGCCCACTAGTGGAGTACTGATGCCCCCCCCACCACGGTGGGGTATAATAGTGTAGTGCTGATGCCCCCCCTCCATGGTGGGGTATAATAGTGGAGTACTGATGCCCCCCCGCCATGGTGGGGTATAATAGTGGAGTACTGATGCTCCCCCCACCATGGTGGGGTATAATAGTGGAGTACCGATGCCCCCCTGCCATGGTGGGGTATAATAGTGGAGTACTGATGCCCCCCGCCATACTGGGGTATAATAGTGGAGTACTGATGCCCCACCATGGTGGGGTATATTAGTGGAGTACTGATGCCCCCCGTCTTGGTGTGCTATAATAGGGGAGTACTGATGCCCCCCCACCATGGTGTGGTATAATAGTGGAGTACTGATGCCCCCCCGCCATGGTGTGGTATAATAGTGGAGTACTGATGCCCCCCCTGCCATGGTGTGGTATAATAGTGGAGTACTGATGCCCCCCCGCCATGGTGTGGTATAATAGTGGAGTACTGATGCCCCCCCGCCATGGTGTGGTATAATAGTGGAGTACTGATGCCCCCCCGCCATGGTGTGGTATAATAGTGGAGTACTGATGCCCCCCCTGCCATGGTGTGGTATAATAGTGGAGTACTGATGCCCCCCCCGCCATGGTGGAGTATAATAGTGAAGTACTGATGCCCCCCCCCGCTATGGTAGGGTATAATAGTGGAGTACTGATGCCCCCCCCCCCCCGTCATGGTGGGGTATAATAGTGGAGTACTGATGCCCCCCCCCGCCATGGTGGGGTATAATAATGGAGTACTGATGCCCCCCCACGGTGGGGTATAATAGTGGAGTACTGATGCCCCCCCCCGTCATGGTGTGGTATAATGAGTACTGATGCTCCCCCCGCCATGGTGGGGTATAATAGGGGAGTACTGATGCCCCCCTCGCCATGGTGGGGTATAATAGTCGAGTACTGATGCCCCCGCCATGGTGGGGTATAATAGGGGAGTACTGATGCCCCCCGCCATGGTGGGGTATAATAGTGAAGTACTGATGCCCCCCCGCCATGGTGGGGTATAATAATGGAGTACTGATGCCCCCCCCGCCATGGTGGGGTATAATAGTGAAGTACTGATGCCCCCCCGCCATGGTGGGGTATAATAGTGAAGTACTGATGCCCCCCCGCCATGGTGGAGTATAATAATGGAGTACTGATGACCCCCCCGCCATGGTGGGGTATAATAGTGGAGTACTGATGCCCCTCGTCATGGTGGGGTATAATAATGGAGTACTGATGCCCCCCCCCGCCATGGTGGGGTATAATAGTGAAGTACTGATGCTCCATATAGAAATGGGTTGTCTCTCCAGCAGTGGCGTTGGCTCGTCTCCCCGGCCGGTTCCGTGCCCGCAGGCGGTGTTGGGTAATTGGCGTGGCGTGATGAATGTTGTGTGTCTGTGTGTGACATGGGGTGGTGTCTCTGTACATTAGACCTGCTCTCTTTATGGGCCCCCTGATTGAATTATGGGAAACGTGCCTGAGATCCCTCTCTCCCCACCCCCACCTTCGCCAGCCGCGGGATATCGGCGCTGTCCGCGGCCGTTCTGCTGCTGCGGTCTCAGCTAAGTGGAAGGGACGGGATTTTTATTTAGCGATCCGTTGTGCTGATGGCCCTGCAGCTGTCCTGTGCGTGGTGGGTGGGGGTGGGGGGGGGGTGCATTTAACCCCCTTCGCAGTGTGCTGCCTCTTGATTGGCCGAGAACAGCCGGCTGTGGATGCCGATTGGGTGTGCCTACACCGTCTGAGCCACCTTTCTAATTCTTTTTATTTAGGGGGCTCCGGGGAAAAGTTGGGAGGGACTTTTTTTTTTACGGTCGCAGCCAAATGGTGGAAATAGAATTTTGATATTGTATTTATTGTCCGGCCACCAAAACACAGACCCCCCCCCTCCTCCTGTGTCACTGCCACGCCCATTGGACCCCTGAGTCACCCTGCGTCTCAGCTTAGCTCAGGTCGAGTCAGGGAATGTCCTAATGAGATCGGCTTATCTTATAGATTGCTAAGATTTGCATTGGTGGTCTCTCTGCAGAGATCCAACACACCCCTCCTGCTGAAGAGAGCTGGAGCTCTACAATCGGCAAAGCTCATGAGCCAGGTGTGGAAGCAGTGGTCTCTCTCCGACACACCCCCTGCTAAAAAAGAGCTGGAGCTCTACAATAGGCAAAACTCATGATCCGTGTGTGGAAGCAGTGGTCTCTCCAACACACCCCCTGGTGAAGAGAGCTGGAGCTCTACAATCGGCAAAGCTCATGAGCCAGGTGTGGAAGCAGTGGTCTCTCCAACACACCCCCTGCTAAAGAGAGCTGGAGCTCTACAATCGGCAAAGCTCATGAGCCAGGTGTGGAAGCAGTGGTCTCTCTCCGACACACCCCCTGCTAAAAAAGAGCTGGAGCTCTACAATCAGCAAAACTCGTGATCTGTGTGTGGAAGCAGTAGTCTCTCCGACACACCCCCTGCTAAAGAGAAGCTGGAGCTCTACAAATCGGCAAAGCTCATGGAGCCAGGTGTGGAAGCAGTGGTCTCTCTCCGACACACCTCCTGCTAAAAAAGAGCTGGAGCTCTACAATCAGCAAAACTCGTGATCCGTGTGTGGAAGCAGTAGTCTCTCTGACACACCCCCTGCTAAAGAGAAGCTGGAGCTCTACAAATCGGCAAAGCTCATGGAGCCAGGTGTGGAAGCAGTGGTCTCTCTCCGACACACCCCCTGCTAAAAAAGAGCTGGAGCTCTACAATAGGCAAAACTCATGATCCGTGTGTGGAAACAGTGGTCTCTCCAACACACCCCCTGCTAAAGAGAAGCTGGAGCTCTACAATCGGCAAAACTCATGATCCGTGTGTGGAAGCAGTGGTCTCTCCAACACACCCCCTGCTAAAGAGAAGCTGGAGCTCTACAATCGGCAAAGCTCATGAGCCAGGTGTGGAAGCAGTGGTCTCTCCAACACACCCCCTGCTAAAGAGAGCTGGAGCTCTACAATCGGCAAAACTCGTGATCCATGTGTGGAAGCAGTAGTCTCTCCGACACACCCCCTGCTAAAGAGAAGCTGGAGCTCTACAAATCGGCAAAGCTCATGAGCCAGGTGTGGAAGCAGTGGTCTCTCTCCGACACACCCCCTGCTAAAAAAGAGCTGGAGCTCTATACTAGGCAAAGCTCATGAGCCAGGTGTGGAAGCAGTGGTCTCTCTCCGACACACCCCCTGCTAAAAAAGAGCTGGAGCTCTACAATAGGCAAAGCTCATGAGCCAGGTGTGGAAGCAGTAGTCTCTCCGACACACCCCCCTCAGCAAAGGGGGCATGTCGGGGAGACCACTGCTTCCACACAGGGCTCATGCGCTTTACTGGGGCCTTAGAGGTTGCAGCTTGGAAGCAGATACCACCGGTTGCTCCTTAGATCGCCATCATCAATGGGAGCTCCCCAAAGATTTCACATCTGGGTTTCAGTTCCTCTACAGAAGAACGCAGGTTCCCCCCCCCCCCCCCCACTTTACCGGGTGACGGTGTTTAGGCCCGGTGATTGGCTTCCTCCCTGGCGCAGAGCGCTGGATTGTGGACTTTTGTGCATTTGTTATGGCGGTTGGCAGCCTTTTGAGTGTGGAGAGTGGGTGAGGGACCAGAGGGCGGGCGGGTGGGATGTGAGCCGATCGCGGTGGGGGACGGGTAGAGTTGGAGGCCTCTCAGGAACTGTCAGAGAGCCGGTGAGCCGTCCCGACGAAGAGGGAGATTCATTTCCATCCTGATGTTATGTACAAACATCTCCGACATCTGGAGGGAACCGTCACAGGAGCAGATGGCTCTGGGGAGAGACCTGTACAAGAAGCTTCTCTGGTGACCTCTGACCTGGGATGACTGACACTCAGGTATCTCAACTGTCATTACCACGGAACATTCTTCCCACCGATCACCAATGTAAGGAACATTCTTCCCACCGATCACCAATGTAAGGAACATTCTTCCCACCGATCACCAATGTAAGGAACATTCT
Source organism: Lithobates sylvaticus (assembly GCA_028564925.1). Lineage (NCBI taxonomy): Eukaryota > Metazoa > Chordata > Amphibia > Anura > Ranidae > Lithobates > Lithobates sylvaticus. Next base: position 623,282,816 of record CM053027.1, on the reverse strand, counting down.
TCTCACTGATCACCAATGTAAGGAACATTCTTCCCACCGATCACCAATGTAAGGGACATTCTTCTCACTGATCACCAATGTAAGGAACATTCTTCTCACTGATCACCAATGTAAGAAACATTCTTCTCACTGATCACCAATGTAAGGAACATTCTTCCCACTGATCACCAATGTAAGGAACATTCTTCTCACTGATCACCAATGTAAGGAACATTCTTCCCACTGATCACCAATGTAAGAAACATTCTTCTCACTGATCACCAATGTAAGGAACATTCTTCTCACTGATCACCAATGTAAGGAACATTCTTCCCACTGATCACCAATGTAAGGAACATTCTTCTCACTGATCACCAATGTAAGGAACATTCTTCCCACTGATCACCAATGTAAGGAACATTCTTCTCACTGATCACCAATGTAAGGAACATTCTTCTCACTGACCACCAATGTAAGGAACATTCTTCTCACTGACCACCAATGTAAGGAACATTCTTCTCACTGATCACCAATGTAAGGAACATTCTTCCCACTGATCACCAATGTAAGGAACATTCTTCCCACTGATCACCAATGTAAGGAACATTCTTCCCACTGATCACCAATGTAAGGAACATTCTTCCCACTGATCACCAATGTAAGGAACATTCTTCTCACTGATCACCAATGTAAGGAACATTCTTCCCACTGATCACCAATGTAAGGAACATTCTTCCCACTGATCACCAATGTAAGGAACATTCTTCCCACTGATCACCAATGTAAGGAACATTCTTCTCATTGATCACCAATGTAAGGAACATTCTTCCCACCGATCACCAATGTAAGGAACATTCTTCCCACTGATCACCAATGTAAGGAACATTCTTCCCACTGATCACCAATGTAAGGAACATTCTTCTCACTGATCACCAATGTAAGGAACATTCTTCTCACTGATCACCAATGTAAGGAACATCATTCCCACTGATCACCAATGTAAGGAACATTCTTCCCACTGATCACCAATGTAAGGAACATCATTCCCACTGATCACCAATGTAAGGAACATTCTTCCCACTGATCACCAATGTAAGGAGAATTCTTCCCACTGATCACCAATGTAAGGAACATTCTTCCCACTGATCACCAATGTAAGGGAACATTCTTCCCACTGATCACCAATGTAAGGAACATTCTTCCCACTGATCACCAATGTAAGGAACATTCTTCCCACTGATCACCAATGTAAGGAACATTCTCAGTGATCACCAATGTAAGGAACGTTCTTCCCACTGATCACCAATGTAAGGAACGTTCTTCCCACCGATCACCAATGTAAGGAACATTCTTCTCACTGATCACCAATGTAAGGAACATTCTTCTCACTGATCACCAATGTAAGGAACATTCTTCCCACTGATCACCAATGTAAGGAACATTCTCAGTGATCACCAATGTAAGGAACATTCTTCTCACTGATCACCAATGTAAGGAACATGCGTGTGCGCGGTGGATATGGCGGGCCTTCGTGTGCGCGGTGGATAAGGCGGGCCTTCGTGTGCGCGGTGGATAAGGCGGGCCTTCGTGTGCGCGGTGGATATGGCGGGCCTTCGTGTGCGCGGTGGATATGGCGGGCCTTCGTGTGCGCGGTGGATATGGCGGGCCTTCGTGTGCGCGGTGGATATGGCGGGCCTTCGTGTGCGCGGTGGATATGGCGGGCCTTCGTGTGCGCGGTGGATATGGCGGGCCTTCGTGTGCGCGGTGGATATGGCGGGCCTTCGTGTGCGCGGTGGATATGGCGGGCCTTCGTGTGCGCGGTGGATATGGCGGGCCTTCGTGTGCGCGGTGGATATGGCGGGCCTTCGTGTGCGCGGTGGATATGGCGGGCCTTCGTGTGCGCGGTGGATATGGCGGGCCTTCGTGTGCGCGGTGGATATGGCGGGCCTTCGTGTGCGCGGTGGATATGGCGGGCCTTCGTGTGCGCGGTGGATATGGCGGGCCTTCGTGTGCGCGGTGGATATGGCGGGCCTTCGTGTGCGCGGTGGATATGGCGGGCCTTCGTGTGCGCGGTGGATATGGCGGGCCTTCGTGTGCGCGGTGGATATGGCGGGCCTTCGTGTGCGCGGTGGATATGGCGGGCCTTCGTGTGCGCGGTGGATATGGCGGGCCTTCGTGTGCGCGGTGGATATGGCGGGCCTTCGTGTGCGCGGTGGATATGGCGGGCCTTCGTGTGCGCGGTGGATATGGCGGGCCTTCGTGTGCGCGGTGGATATGGCGGGCCTTCGTGTGCGCGGTGGATATGGCGGGCCTTCGTGTGCGCGGTGGATATGGCGGGCCTTCGTTTGCGAGGGGGATAAGGCGGTCCTTAGTGTGCGCGGGGATTTGGCGGGCCTTCGTTTGCGCGGTGGATATGGCGGGCCTTCGTTTGCGCGGTGGATATGGCGGGCCTTCGTGTGCGAGGGGGATATGGCGGGCCTTCGTTTGCGAGGGGGATATGGCGGGCCTTCGTTTGCGAGGGGGATATGGCGGGCCTTCGTTTGCGAGGGGGATATGGCGGGCCTTCGTTTGCGAGGGGGATATGGCGGGCCTTCGTTTGCGAGGGGGATATGGCGGGCCTTCGTTTGCGAGGGGGATATGGCGGGCCTTAGTGTGCGTGGGGGATATGGCGGGCCTTAGTGTGCGTGGGCGATAAGGTGGTCCTTCGTTTGCGAGGTGGATATGGCGGCCCTGCGGGTGCGCGGGGGATATGGCGGCCCTACGGGTGCGCGGGGGATATGGCGGCCCTACGGGTGCACGGGGGGATATGGCGGCCCTGCGGGTGCGCGGGGGATGAGGCGGGCCTGCACGTGCGCGGGGGATGAGGCGGGCCTGCACTTGCGCGGGGGATGAGGCGGGCCTGCACATGCGCGGGGGATGAGGCGGGCCTGCACATGCGCGGGGGATGAGGCGGGCCTGCACATGCGCGGGGGATGAGGCGGGCCTGCACATGCGCGGGGGATGAGGCGGGCCTGCACTTGCGCGGGGGATGAGGCGGGCCTGCACATGCGCGGGGAATGAGGCGGGCCTGCACATGCGCGGGGAATGAGGCGGGCCTGCACATGCGCGGGGGATATGGCGGGCCTGCAAGAGTGCGGGGGATATGGCGGGCCTGCGGGAGCGCGGGGGATATGGCGGGCCTGCGGGAGCGTGAGGGATGAGGTGGGCCTGCACATGCGCGGGGGATGAGACGGGCCTGCGGGAGCGCGGGGGATATGGCGGGCCTGCGGGAGCGTGAGGGATGAGGTGGGCCTGCACATGCGCGGGGGATGAGACGGGCCTGCGGGAGCGCGGGGGATATGGCGGGCCTGCGGGAGCGTGAGCGTGAGGGATGAGGCGTGCCTGCACATGCGCGGGGGATATGGCGGGCCTGCACATGCGCGGGGCATGAGGCGTGCCTGCAAATGCGCAGAGGATAAGGTGTGAAGGGGTACCTGCCCGTTCCCGGGGGATAATGTGCCCCTGTGTGGGGTATAAGGTGTGCCTGCATATGAGTGGTATCTCCCCCTGTGCATGTGCAAGAACCCAGAAGCAACAGAAATTTGAAGATGGCAGTGTAGACGCAGAGTGAAAAGAACTTCAGCTGCAAGGAAGACAACGCTGGGCTCAATGGACTAGTGAGTATTTTATTTTTTTATGCCAGCTCAGATATGACCCAATCATGTAAGCCTCCTACCTTGTGACTCACTACAAAGTTACAATGTACAGTCTGATCACTGGGGGGGAGGGGGGACTGAGGAAATGCTTCCTCCTGCCTGCAGTACAGTAATGATATCATCTCAGCCCTGAGCTTGATTTAACCCTTTGCCTTCTATGCCGTTTCTAAACGCACCTTTGCTAGAGAAGTGGACAGAGTATATTAGTGCTGTAAACCTTTTCGCACAGGTCGCCCGACTTGTAAGAGAATGGCGGCAGAGCGCCCGTATCCCAGATGTGAGGATCGCCCCCCCCCTCCCCCTCCCTGAAAATGAATAGATGTGATAACGGCACATTTATTACCCTCACAAACTGGCTGGGACCGATCGCTCTCCCGCGCAGCCTGATAACTGCTGCGCTATTGATTTGTGTAAAACAATCCGGAGAATTTATCCGTTCAATAGATCGCTGAAGGGCCCGCGCCATCCCTCCATACAAATGGAGAAAATAAAAGCCGCCCCGCTCCCCCCCCCCCTGCGGGAATGGGGGGGAGGAGGGGGGGGTGGAATTGTTTCCTTTGTCTTGCAGAAAAAAAACAACATCGCCGTCTGGATAAACGGTAAACCACGTTACTGACCGAGCGATCCGGAGCAAGAATTATACCGGGGGGGGGGGGCACCTCTGCCCACCCACTGAGGGCCGGTTCTTGTGGCACATGCCTGATGAAGGGGGTCCTGCGTGCCCCTTTCTGCTGTAATGATGTCATCGCTGATTAAAGTTTTGGACCCGTGTTTGGAGGTCCTGGTGACTATATATACGCGGTTCCAGCCGGGGGGGTCACTTCAGCGGCCATTTATAAATACAGCGTAAGTGGAGCTAACAGCGTCATTGCATTACTTTGTAAATATTTTCTTCTATCTTTCATGTGACAACACTGAAGAAATGACACTTGTCTACAATGTAAAGTAGTGAGTGTACAGCTTGTATAACAGTGTAAATTTGCCGTCCCCTCAAAACTAACTCAACACACAGCCATTAATGTCTAATCACTGGCAACAAAAGTCAGTACACCTCTAAGTGAAAATGTCCAAATTGGGCCCAATTAGCCATTTTCCCTCCCCTGTGTCATGTGACTCGTTAGTGTTACAAGGTCTCGGGTGTGAATGGGGAGCAGGTGTGTTAAATTTGGTGTTATCGCTCTCACTCTCTCATACTGGTCACTGGAAGTTCAACATGGCACCTCGTGGCAAAGAACTCTCTGAGGATCTGAAAAAAAAAAACAATTGTCGCTCTACATAAAGATGGCTGAGGCTATAAGAAGATTGCCAAGACCCTGAAACTGAGCTGCATCACGGTGGCCAATACCATACAGCGGTATAACAGGACAGGTTCCACTCAGAACAGGCCTCGCCATGGTCCACCAAAGAAGTTGAGGTCACGTGCTCAGCGTCATATCCAGAGGTTGTCTTTGGGAAATAGACGTATGAGTGCTGCCAGCATTGCTGCAGAGGTTGTAGGGGGGGGGGGGGGGGTCAGCCTGTCAGTGCTCAGACCATACGCTGCACACTGCATCAAATTGGTCTGCATGGCTGTCGTCCCAGAAGGAAGCCTCTTCTAAAGATGATCCACAAGAAAGTCCACAAACAGAAGACCAGCAGACTAAGGACATGGATTACTGGAACCACGTCCTGTGCTCTGATGAGACCAAGATAAACGTATTTGGTGTCAGATGGTGTCAGGCGTGTGTGGGGGCAACCAGGTGAGGAGGACAAAGACAAGTGTGAACCAATGGGCAGCGACCTACAGCTGCCGCTCGGTGGGTGGCAAGTGGTTAAAGTGGGTCTAAAGGCAACATTTTTTTTTTTTTTAATTCACTGTCGATGGCCCCATGACTCTTCAATCAGACCGGCGGGGGCGGGGCTGAGCCATGCTATGTGTGTGTCTATGGACGCACACACCCCCCGGCTCTGACGCTCCATGGCACACGCAAGGGAGGAGGAGGACAGCGCCGACAGAGAACTGGCAAAGTGGAGGACACATAGGATAACATAGAGTGGAGTTCATGGGGAGGTAGGGGACCTCCAATATCGTTGCACTGAGCAGGTAAGTTAAAGCGGAGGTCCGCCCACCCCCCACGAAAAAAAATTAAAGTCAGCAGCTATAAATACCGTAGCTGCTGACTTTTAATATATGGACACTTACCTGTCCAGGGAGACCGCGATGTCGGCACCCCAAGCCGATCTGTGGATTGGCTGTCAGGTGCAGCCGCCGCCATTGCTGGTAAGGGAACCCGACAGTGAAGCCCTTTGGCTTCACGCCCGGATCCCTACTGCGCGTTCGCGAAGTGAGCTGCACATTCCAATTGGTCAAGTGGCAGAGAATGGAGGGGGGGGGCGGACTTCTGACGTACCTCGCCGCGGCAGCGTCCGACGGAAGTGGGGACAGGGTACCTGTCGAAAACAGGTCCCCTTCCCCCCCTCTCCCCTGAATGCCCACCCACCGTTCCATTGGTGCCTCCTAAACTACGACCACGGCTTTCACTGAGAGCTCACGGTCACCTACTGGCGATCTGGAGCCGATAGGCGTGGCCCCTGATGATGTCGGAACTCTGGTAATTATCTTTTTTTTTTGCAGACTTGCATTTGTCCAGCATGGCTGGAGGTCAGTATCCATATCTGATATCTGGAAGGCTTTCGGGATGCAGAATTTTAGATACAGATAGATGGATGCCTGCAGCGAGCCAAGCTGGCCCAATGTTGGTCTACAAAAGATGTTATTCCTGGAGTTGCTGCACTTCAAGGGTTAGCTGTTCAATTTCATCTATGGGACGGCTAAAATCCTGATCCCGGAAAGTGGTGCTCCCCTCCGCCCAGGCAGTGTTGTCTTTACGTCCATTGGAGGGCTCATGGTCTTGATGACGTCAGAGGGCCTTAAGGCCGGGTTCACACTGGTACGACAAACGCTCCGACATTGGGAGCTCATGTCACATGACCTGTATAAATCAATGGTTCCCCTTTGAGAGCCGTCCTAACTGGTCCGACTTTGAAAATGCTCCCTGCACTACTTTGGTCCTTACGTCAGCCCATTGAATATCACTGAAGTCGGATCAAAGTCGGATCGCGGTCTTAACTGATCCGACTTTGGCATGCGATATGTGCTCTGATGATCTTAAAGGGAATCTCCACGCCAAAAAAAAAAAAAAAAAAACGGCATGGGTTCCCCCTCCAAGACCATACCAGGCCCTTCGGTGCGGCATGGATTTTAAGGGGAACCCATGCCGTTTTTTTTTTTTTTGGCGTGGGTTCCCCTTAAAATCCATGCCGCACCGAAGGGCCTGGTATGGTCTTGGAGGGGGAACCCATGCCGTTTTTTTTTGCGTGGCATGGCGTGGTTTTTTTTGGCGTGATCCAAGACCATACCAGGCCCTTCGGTGCGGCATGGATTTTAAGGGGAACCCCACACCGAAAAAACTGCGTGGGGGTCCCCCCCCAAAATCCATAACCAGACCCTTATCCGAGCGCACAGCCCAGCAGGTCAGGAAAGGGGGTGGGGACAAGCGAGCGCCCCCCCCCCCCCTTTTTGAACCGTACCAGGCCACGTGCCCTCAACAGGGGCGGGGGGGTGCTTTGGGGGGGGGCAGCTAGTGTGAACCCAGGCTTAAACACTGGAGTGTAGGGGAGGAGAGGCTGCAGGGACCCCCCTAGCAAGCGGAGAGGGTCGGGTAGGTAGCAGGGGCAGCCCCGCTGCAAGGGAGGAAGGAGTTCTGCTTTAAAGCCTGAACTCCAAGGGGCTATAAAATAGACCAATCAATGCAGCTCTGTAATCACTATTACATCATTAAATGGATGTTTTGTTGTTGTCGGAGTTACCTGAATGTGACCTGGTAATCGGCCTCTTACAGCAGAGCTCAGACCGAAAGAGAAAGAAGCAGCCCTGCATTGGTCCCTATGACCACTGAGGACCTTAGACCACTGGGAGTGTAGGGGCAGAGAGGCTGCAGGGAGCCAGTTGGTTTTGCTATGGTGCAAGGAGCATGCTGATAGAAGAGCTGAGCAGAGTGAGAGAGAGTGGAACGCTCATCACTCTGTTGCTTCTTTCTTTCATGGGCAAGTCAAAGGGTGGAGGAGGGGAGGGGCTAGTAAATGAAAGTGCAACTGCAGCAGAGAAAGATCAGGTCCCCTTGCCTCATAGACAGGGCTGCTCAGTGTGGCAGAGCTGTGTGAATCTCAAGACTGAATGGACAGGGATACAAAATACTCATTTACCTGTGTAGTGCTCTCTGAAGAGTGATCCACATTTAGGTTGCTCTTCGGAGTGGTGTGAACTTTGTTACTTTTTTTTTCTTTTGTCTACCAGTCCAGTTCTTGGCCTTGGTGGTGCTGCACCAGGGGCTTCTGCCCCTTTTTGGTCAACTAGTTAGGGTTAATACTATTCTGATGACAGGTACTCTTTAATATTTTGTTATCGATATATACATTGTGATTAGAGAGGTGCGAACTTTGTCACTTTTTATTTTTTTTGTCTACCAGTCCTTGACATTGTTGGTGTGGCACCAGGGGCAGCTGCCCCTTTTTGGCCATACAGTTAAGTTAGTGCCTTCCAATCACAGGTACTCTTTAATATTTCTTCGGCACTGAAGGTAGTTACTCTATGATATCTCATTAGCAATATATACATTGTTATTACAGAGGTGCTAACTTGCTTACTTTTTTGTGTCTACCAGTCCTTGGCCTTGTTGGTGCGGCACCATGGGGGTGCTGCCCTTTTCTGGCCATCCAGTTAAGGCAGTGACTTCCAGTGACAGGTGTGCTTTAATATCTCATTAGCAATATATACATTTTTATTAGAGAGGTGTGAACTTTGTTACTTTTTTTTTTTTTGTCTACCAGTCCAGTTCTTGGCCTTGTTGGTGCTGCACCAGGGGCTGCTGCCCCTTTTTGGCCACCAGTTAGGTTAATGTCTTTCCGATGAGAGGTGCTTTTTAATATCTGTTTATCAATATATACATTGTTATTAGAGTGGTGTGAACTTTGTTACTTTTTTTTGTTTTGTTTACCAGTCCTTGGCCTTGTTGGTGCGGCACCAGGGGCTGCTGCCCCTTTCTGACCACCTAGTTAGGGTTAATACCATTCTGATGACAGGTACTCTTTAGTATTCCGTTATCAATATATACATTGTTATTAGAGAGTTGCAAACTTTGTTACTTTTTATTTTTTTTGTCTACCAGTCCTTGACATTGTTGGTGCGGCACCAGGGGCAGCTGCCCCTTTTTTGCCATACAGTTAAATTACTGCCTTCCAATCACAGGTACTCTTTAATATCTCTTCAGCACAGAAGACGGTTACTTTATGATATCTCTTTGTCAATACATACATTGTTATTAGAGAGCTGTGTTACTTTTTTGTGTCTTTGGCCTTGTTGGTGCGGCACCAGGGGCCGCTGCCCGTTTCTGACCACCTAGTTAGCTTAGTGCCTTCCAATGACAGGTACTCTTTAAAATCTCATTATCAAAATATATACATTGTTATTAGAGAGGTGCAAACTTTGCTACTTTTTTTTTTTTTTGTCTACCAGTCTCTGGCCTTGTTGGTGCGGCACCAGGGGCCGCTGCCCCTTTTTGGCCATACAGTTAAATTACTGCCTTCCAATCACAGGTACTCTTTAATATCTCTTCAGCACCAAAGACGGTTACTCTATGATATCTCATTAGCAATACATACATTGTTATTAGAGAGCTGTGTTACTTTTTTGTGTCTTTGGCCTTGTTGGTGCGGCACCAGGGGCCGCTGCCCCTTTCTGACCACCTAGTTAGCTTAGTGCCTTTCCAAAGACAGGTACTCTTTAATATCTTGTTATCAATAGATACATTGTTATTAGAGAGGTGCAAACTTTGCTACTTTTTTTATTTTGTCTACCAGTCCTTGGCCTTGTTGGTGCGGCACCAGGGGCCGCTGCCCCTTTCTGACCACCTAGTTAGCTTAGAGCCTTCCAATGACAGGTACTCTTTAATATATCATTATCTATATATACATTGTTATTAGAGAGGTGCAAACTTTGCTACTTTTTTTATTTTGTCTACCAGTCCAGTCCTTGGCCTTGTTGGTGCGGCACCAGGGGCCGCTGCCCCTTTTTGACCACCTAGTTAGCTTAGTGCCTTCCAATGACAGGTACTCTTTAAAATCTCATTATCAAAATATATACATTGTTATTAGAAAGATGCAAACTTTGTTACTTTTTTTATCTGTGGGGCTTATCGCTCTGCGTACCCGACACCCTCCGTTCTCACGCTTCACCACCGTCCTGTTGACAGGATTAAAAAATTAAACTCCCCATGTAAGAAAAAAAATTTGTTGAAGGTCACCGGGACCTTGAGCCGCCCGATGTTCGCCCTTCAGATCTCCGACATACAATTCGAGGGGCGCTCCTAACAAGACAATCGCACAAGGCTGACCCCTCCGCTCACCCTTGTCCGCTCTTCGCACCCTCCACCCCCCCCCCCCCCCCTCGCTCGCCCCGTCTCCCCGGCAACCCTGAGTGCACATCCAGGAAAACTTGATCCTGAGCAGTCCTCCATATCCATACTAACCTGATTATCCCCGCGCAGGGCACTGCCAGCTAATCGAATTACCCCCCTTCTAATGGCGCTGTGGAGTTTGAGTGAGCGCAGAGCACTGAAACATTGTGTATACTTAGTGATAATTAGCCGGGGTTTTGTGTCATTGATTTATAAGGATGCCTGTCTCTCCTTTCTTCTTCTTCTTCCCCCCTCCATATGCTGCTGCCGTGCCAATTTCCAGCCATACGCCGCAAGGAGAACGGCTGGTACGACGAGGAACACCCTCTGGTCTTCCTGTTCCTGGGATCTTCCGGAATAGGTGACGCTTTTCTCTCTTTTTTTTTTTTATATTTCCAGAATTTCTTTTTTAGTATTTTGAAAAAGCTACAATATGGAAAAAAAATAATACATCCCTTCTCGTAAATGCGGTGGAGCGCCAAAGAACGACCAAACGCTGTATATTAAAGAGAGCACAAAGACCATTGAAACATTGGGAACCCCTCATAATGGGCACAGCGGGTGTACAGACCCGGGAACTCAGCACAGGGATGGTGGGAACCCCTCATAATGGCACAGCAGGTGTACAGACCCGGGAACTCAGCACAGGGATGGTGGGAACCCCTCATAATGGGCACAGCAGGTGTACAGACCCGGGAACCCAGCACAGGGATGGTGGGAACCCCTCATAATGGGCACAGCGGGTGTACAGACCCGGGAACTCAGCACAGGGATGGTGGGAACCCCTCATAATGGGCACAGCAGGTGTAGAGACCCGAGAACTCAGCACAGGGATGGTGGGAGCCCCTCATAATGGGCACAGCGGGTGTACAGACCTGGGAACTCAGCACAGGGATGGTGGGAACCCCTCATTATGGGCACAGCAGGTGTACAGACCTGGAAACTTGGCACTGGGATGGTGGGAACCCCTCATAATGGGCACAGCAGGTGTACAGACCCGGGAACCCAGCACAGGGATGGTGGGAACCCCTCATAATGGCACAGCGGGTGTACAGACCCGGGAACTCAGCACAGGGATGGTGGGAACCCCTCATAATGGGCACAGCGGGTGTAGAGACCCGAGAACTCAGCACAGGGATGGTGGGAGCCCCTCATAATGGGCACAGCAGGTGTACAGACCTGGGAACTCAGCACAGGGATGGTGGGAACCCCTCATTATGGGCACAGCAGGTGTACAGACCTGGAAACTTGGCACTGGGATGGTGGGAACCCCTCATAATGGGCACAGCAGGTGTACAGACCCAGGAACTCAGCACAGGGATGGTGGGAACCCCTCATAATGGGCACAGCGGGTGTACAGACCCGGGAGCTCAGCACAGGGATGGTGGGAACCCCCTCATAATGGGCACAGCGGGTGTACAGACCTGGGAACTTGGCACAGGGATGGTGAGAACCCCTCATAATGGGCACAGCGGGTGTACAGACCCAGGAACCCAGCACAGGGATGGTGGGAACCCCTCATAATGGGCACAGCGGGTGTACAGACCCGGGAGCTCAGCACAGGGATGGTGGGAACCCCTCATAATGGGCACAGCGGGTGTACAGACCCGGAACTCAGCACAGGGATGGTGGGAACCCCTCATAATGGGCACAGCAGGTGTACAGACCTGGGAACTTGGCACAGGGATGGTGGGAACCCCTCATAATGGGCACAGTGGGTACATTGAACTGGCGTCCACCAATGAATATTTTAATTCTTTCTTCCACCAGGTAAAACTGAACTGGCCAAGCAGACGGCTCGCTACCTGCACAAAGATGTGAAGAAGGTAACGTCTCTGTCCAGCACTCGGTTCTCTAAGCTGTCACCATCATTATCTGCCTATTGACTGATATTTTATACAACAAGAGCTGAAATTGAATCTGCCCACACACATTACAATCTGTTTGTACCAGTATACCATCACGTCAGTATTATGGGGTCCTGCCTGATTGGATGTAAATTTAGTAGAGTGTTCATGGAGGAATACTACTACAGTGTGGGCATAGCTCTAGTAGCAGATTGTACAATCAGATTGTAACATGTACAGTCGGCTTTTTGGTCACATGGATGAAAACGAATGATGGTTATGGCAAATATCATGTGATAGTCAATGGAGACCTTGGATTGGTTGTGTGTCCCGTCTCTGACGCCTTTGTTCTCCCCTTGCAGGGATTCATCCGCCTAGATATGTCCGAGTTCCAGGAGAAGCATGAGGTATGCACAGGGATGGAGGGGTGATGATCACTTCCATTTCAGGGAAACCCTGACACCTTTGCTCCAGGCTATGGGTTTTGGGGTGGGGGTGGGGTGACGGGGGCACATTGACATGACACCCCCACTCTAGGCTGAGGGGGTATGGACGGGTGGTGGGGGGCACATTGACAATACTGACACCCCCACTCTAGACTCAGGGGTATGGAGGGGTGGTGGGGGCACATTACCAATCCTGACACCCCCACTCTAGGCTCGGGGTATGGACGGGTGGTGGGGGCACATTGACAATACTGACACCTCCACTCTAGGCTCAGGGGGTATGGACGGGTGGTGGGGGGCACATTGACAATACTGACACCTCCACTCTAGGCTCAGGGGGTATGGACGGGTGGTGGGGGGGCACATTGACAATACTGACACCCCCACTCTAGGCTCAGGGGGTATGGACGGGTGGTGGGGGGCACATTGACAATACTGACACCTCCACTCTAGGCTCAGGGGGTATGGACAGGGGTGGTGGGGGCACATTACCAATCCTGACACCCCCACTCTAGGCTCAGGGGTATGGAGGGGTGGTGGGGGCACATTGACAATACTGACACCCCCACTCTAGGCTCAGGGGGTATGGACGGGTGGTGGGGGCACATTGACATTATTGACACCTCCACTGTAGGCTCAGGGTGTATGGAGGGGTGGTGGGGGCAGATTACCAATACTCATACCCACTCTAGGCTCAGGGGGTATGGAGGGGTGGTGGGGGCACATTGACATTATTGACACCTCCACTGTAGGCTCAGGGGGTATGGAGGGGTGGTGGGGGCAGATTACCAATACTCATACCCACTCTAGGCTCAGGGGGTATGGAGGGGTGGTGGGGGCACATTGACATTATTGACACCTCCACTCTAGGCTTGGGGAAAGGGGGATGGAGGAGCGGTGGTGGGGGCACATTGACAATACTGACACCTCCACTCTAGGCTCAGGGGTATGGAGGGGTGGTGGGGGCAGATTACCAATACTCATACCCACTCTAGGCTCAGGGGGTATGGAGGGGTAGTGGGGGCACATTGACATTATTGACACCTCCACTCTAGGCTTGGGGGGAGGGGGATGGAGGAGGGGGTGATGGGGGCACATTGACAATACTGACACCCCCACTCTAGGCTCAGGGGTTATGGAGGGGTGGTGGGGGCACATTGACATTATTGACACCTCCACTCTAGGCTTGGGGGGAGGGGGATGGAGGAGGGGGTGATGGGGGCACATTGACAATACTGACACCCCCACTCCAGGCTCAGGGGTATGGAGGGGTGGTGGGGGCACATTACCAATCCTGACACCCCCACTTTAGGCTCAGGGGTATGGAGGGGTGGTGGGGGCACATTGACAATACTGACACCCCCACTCTAGGCTCAGGGGGTATGGAGGGGTGGTGGGGGCACATTGACAATACTGACACCCCCCACTCTAGGCTCAGGGGGTATGAAGGGGTGGTGGGGGCACATTGACAATACTGACACCCCCACTCTAGGCTCAGGGGGTATGAAGGGGTGGTGGGGGCACATTGACAATACTGACACCTCCACTCTAAGCTCAGGAGGTATGGACGGATGGTGGGGCCAGATTACCAATACTGATACCCACTCTAGGCTCAGGGGGTATGGAGGTGTGGTGGGGGCACATTGACATTATTGACACCTCCACTCTAGGCATGGGGGAAGGGGTATGGAGGAGGGGGGGATGGGGGCACATTGACAATACTGACACCCCCACTCTAGGCTCAGGGGGTATGGAGGGGTGGTGGTGGGGCACATTGACATTATTGACACCCCCACTCTAGGCTGTAGGGAAGAGTGATGGAGGAGGGGGTGATGGGGGCACATTGACAATACTGACACCCCCACTCCAGGCTCAGGGGGAAGGTAGGGAGTCATTTGGGTAGGTTGGCAATCTTGACATTGAATGGACTGAAACACATAGTGGGGAAAAGACGTATGGGAAGAGGGATGAATGTCACCTACCTCTGTACATCATTTGTTACTGTGAAACACATAAAAAATCATGCCGCGCGTTTCCCTTTTTTTGTTAAACCTCAATAAGCTTTATTAGTACTAGACCATGACAATCAGACATGTCCTTCCCCCGGTCATATATGACCCCGCCTCTGCATTTCGCCCTTCATATGGTGGCCTCCATACTTCAAGCACTGGGAACCTGGTAGACTGAGGACATCCTGTGAGTAAAGGCTGTCATGGACACGCCCCCCTAAAGGGGCATCACCACGAAACCCTGCACTCACATAGAACGATGCAGAGGGCAGTGCTGACGTCATCACATTAGCACTGCCACCTCCATCATTGAGGACCAACAAGAAGTCCTCAACATTTGGAGCAGCCAAGACCCAAAAAAGAAGCCACCTTTAACTAAATGGCTCTCCATAAATGTGTCTCCAGGTCCATTGTTGTCTCGGAGGCTTATAAAGCTACTCTATACAGTATGGACAGCACCAGGCTAACCCGCCAGCTGGCCGGCCTTGTAGGCGAAGCCGGAGGCCCAAGAGAGTCTTCCTGACCTTCTAAGGCCTACTGTGAAAATGCGAAAAAAGGCAACGATGTGGGAAACATGTAACATCAGGAAGCCATCGGTGCACTGCCAAGACCTTGACTAAGGTCAAAGGCCACCTATTTGATAGATTCTCCTTCACTTCCTGTTTGGCAGAGGCGGCTCTCTAATTAGGCAAATTAGGCGGTCGCCTAAGGCCTCGCACTCCTAGGGGGCCTCACGGACGCCTAATTCGCCTGATGTGTGTGTGTTACAGTTGAAGGGAATATCATGCAATTTTTACAGTTAATTTCTATTGCTTTAATTATTTTTCCCATTTTGGGCATGAGTGGGGCCTCATGTCTAAGATTTGCCTAAGGCCTCACAAAGCCTAGAGCCGCCTCTGCTGATTGGGCACTGGGAATTATGGGTTAGAACCTCAGGAACCAAATAATCGCCAACCTGTGCCCTTGCCTTGGTAGATTTCACCCTTAGCTTTCTGTGTGGGTCCCTAGTTTGGCAGAAGGTCCAACTTGGACTGCTGTTTTTATTATAATAAGTGATCTTTTGTCTCACAGCCCTGATGAAGCCCCCCCACCCCCCCCCCCCGAAACATGTTGGCTTTCTCTTATTCTTTCATTATATAGTCCACAGATTTAAGAATTGTTTTCTGTAATCCCAGCATGCCAGGCTTTTTCTGCAGCAGTAAATTGAGGATCATTTGTAGAATTTCTTTCCCCCCCCCCCCCGTCTTCTATAAAAGTAAAGGACTTAACTGTTGGTGGTAAAAACAGGTGGCCAAGTTCATCGGCTCCCCTCCTGGGTACGTCGGGCATGAAGAAGGAGGTCAGCTGACCAAGAAGCTGAAGGAGTGCCCCAACGCGGTGGTCTTGTTTGACGAGGTGGACAAGGCGCACCCCGATGTGCTCACCGTAATGCTGCAGCTCTTCGATGAGGTACGCCCTTCCCCATCTCCTCCATGACCTTACAAACGTCTCTTTGTGTTTGTCTTCGGGGATGAATAAAGTTCTGTGTTTGACAGATATAAATTTGCGCTGCCCATAAAGGATGTGATGATTGTCGGAAGGTCGTACTTGGAATAAACCTGTACGCTTCTATGGCTGAGCATGCAGCTTTATGTCCTGTGTGGACTAGACATGTGCACAACAAAAAAATTTGTTTTTGTTTCGTTTCGTTTTTTTCGTTTCCGAAAAAAAATAGTTTTTTTCTTTTTTTAGTTTTTTTCGTTTCCATTGATTCGTAACGATTCGTACATTCGTAAGTCGTCGGTGTTCGTATTCGTACATTCGTAAGTTATTTTTTCGTTGATTCGTTTTTTCGTTAGTTTAATTTTCGGACGCATTCGTATTTATTCGTACGTTCGTAACATTCGTAGATTCGTAATCGGAGCATAATTCATAATTTTATGTAATGTGTATGCAATTATTACATTTTAATAATTTACGAATCGAAAAAAAAAAGTTACGAATCGAAAAAAAAGTTACGAATGTACGAATTTTTTTGTTCAATAGAGATACGGAAATTGCAAACCGAAAAAAAAAAAAAAAATTTACGAATCGGAAAAAAAAATTACGAATCGAAAAAAAAGTTACGAATGTTTTTGTTCAATAGAGATACGGAAATTGCAAATCGGAAACAAAAAAAAAAATTACGAATCGAAAAAAAAAAGTTACGAATCTAAAAAAAGTTACGAATATACGAATTTATTTGTTCAATAGAGACACGGAAATTACAAATCGAAATAAAAAGTTACGAATCGAAAAAAAAGTTACGAATGTACGAATTGTTTTGATCAATAGAGATACGGAAATTACAAATCGAAAAAAAAAAAAAAAAAGTTACGAATCGAAAAAAAAAAGTTACGAATCGAAAAAAAAAGTTACGAATGTACGAATTTTTTTGTTCACTAGAGAGACGGAAATTGCAAATCGGAAAAAAATAAATAAATTACGAATCGAAAAAAAAAGTTACGAATCGAAAAAAAAAAGTTATGAATCGAAAAAAAAAGTTACGAATGTACGAATTTTTTTGTTCAATAGAGATACGGAAATTGCAAATCGGAAAAAAAAAATAAAATTACGAATCGAGAAAAAAAAAGTTACGAATCGAAAAAAAAAAAGTTACGAATCGAAAAAAAATAAGTTACTAATGTACGATTTTTTTGTTCAATAGAGATACGGAAATTAAAAATCGAAAAAAAAAAAAAAAAGTTACGAATCGAAAAAAAGTTACGAATGTACGAATTTTTTTGTTCAATCCATTCGAAGCACGTTTAGCAGCGCCATTGTAAGGGACACGGAAAATTACCAATTCAACAAAAAAAAAAAGTTACGAATGTACGATTTTTTTTTGTTCAATAGAGATACGGAAATTAAAAATCGAAAAAAAATAAATAAAAAAGTTACGAATCGAAAAAAAAAAGTTACGAATCGAAAAAAAGTTACGAATGTACGAATTTTTTTGTTCAATAGAGATACTTTCCGTATCTCTATTGAACAAAAAAATTTGTACATTCGTAACTTTTTTTTTCGATTCGTAACTTTTTTTTCGATTCGTTAATTTTTTTTTTTTTTTTTTTTCGATTTACAAATCGAAAAAAAAAAAAAAAGTTACGAATCGAAAAAAAAAAGTTACGAATCGAAAAAAAAGTTACGAATGTACGAATTGTTTTGATCAACAGAGATACGGAAATTACAAATCGAAAAAAAAAAAAAAAAAAAGTTACGAATCGAAAAAAAAAAGTTACGAATCGAAAAAAAAAGTTACGAATGTACGAAATTTTTTGTTCAATCCATTCGAAGCACGTTTAGCAGCGCCATTGTAAGGGACACGGAAAATTACCAATTCAACAAAAAAAAAAAGTTACGAATGTACGAATTTTTTTCGTTCGTTTTCGTTTTTCGGATTTTCTTCATTAGTACATTCGTTGTTTCTAATTAGTTTTTTTCGGATTTTCGTTGTTTTTTGGATTCGTTCGATTCGAATGATTCGTTAATCGGATTCGTACGATTCGAACGATTCGTTCATTCGTACGAAAACGAACGAAAATAACGAAAAAAAACGAAAAAAAACAAAACGAATTGCACATGTCCTGTGTGGACACTTCCAGCTCCGGCCTTCTCTATGGGGGACAATATCCATCGGCCAGCAGAAGCCAATCGCCACCGATTGATGGATCTCACAGAGATCGATTGGTCCCAGAGGATTAGCAGTTTGTATCCTGATCCAACCACAATCAGGTGGTTCCCGGAGATTATTATGTGATGTCTGTAAAATGTATATTGTATAAGCCGAGATTTCATTGGTTAGGATGGGACGCTGCATTACCTTTTCATTTCCAAACATCCAACTTGGCTGCAATTAGTAGTTATCATTTGAACAGCAAATGCACTTCCCAAACTCCACCACCATTGGGAGTTAAGGGAAGTAAAGTAAAGGGTAGGAGTAAGGGAGGAAGTAAGGTTAAGGAAGGAGGTTGAGGGTAAGGGTAGGAGTAAGGGAGGAAGTGAGGGTAAGGGTAGGAGTAAGGGAGGAGGTTGAGGGTAAGGGGAGAAGTGAGGGAAGAAGTAGGGTAGGTGTGAGGGAGGAAGTCAGGGGAATGGCGGGAATAACGGCTGAAGGTAGGGTAAGGGTTAGGCGTAAGGGAGGAAGTAAGGGGAAGAATAAGGGAGGAATTGAGGGTAAAGACAGGAGTAAAGAAGGAAGTGAGGGTAAGGGCAGGTGTAAGGGAGGAAGTGAAGGAAGAAGTAAGGGAGGAAGTGAGGATAAGGGTAGGAGTAAGCGGAAGTGGGGATAACTATAGGAGTAGGGGAGGAAGTAATGGTAAGGGTAAGAGTAAAGGAGGTAGTTAGGGGAAGGGCATGAGTATAGGAGGCAGTAAGGGTAGGAGGGGTAGGTGTAAGGGAGGAAGTGAGGGTAAGAGCAGCATTAAAGGAGAAAGTAAGGGTAGAAGTAAGGGAGGAAGTGCGGGTAAGGGTAGGAGTAGGGGAGAAAGTGAGGGTAACGGTAGGCGTAAGATAGGATGTGAGGGTAAGTGTTGGAGTAAGGGAGGAAGTAGGGGTAATAGTAGGGGGAAAATTGAGGAAAAGGGTAGGCGTAAGGGAGGACGTGAGGGTAAGGGAAGAAGTGAGGGTAACGGTAGGAGTAAGGGAGGAGGTTGAGGGTAAAGGTAGTAGGAGTAAGGGAGGAGGTTGAGGGTAAGTGTAGTAGGAGTAAGGGAGGCGGTTGAGGGTAAGTGTAGTAAGAATAAGGGAGGAGGGTTAGGGTAGGAGTAAGGAAGAAAATGAGGGTATGGGCAGGTGTAAGGGAGCAAGTGAGGATAATGATGGGAGGAAGTGAGGGTAAGGGTAGGAGTAAGAGAGGAAGTGGGGATAACTATAGGAGTAGGCGAGTAAGTGAGGGTAAGATAGTAAGTGAGGGTAAGAGTAAAGAAGGTAGTGACGGTACGGGCAGGAGTTGGGTAGGGGGTAAGGGTAGGAGTAGGGGAAAAAGTGAGGAAAGGGGTAGGCGTAAGGAAGGAAGTGAGGGTAGGAGTAAGGGAGGAAGTGAGGGTGAGGGTAGGAGTAAGGGAGGAAGTGAGGGTAAGGGTAGGAGTAAGGGAGGAAGTAAGGGAGGAAGTGAGGGTAAGGGTAGGAGTAAGGGAGGAAGTGAGGATAAGGGTAGGAGTAATGGAGGAAGTGAGGGTAAGGGTAGGAGTAATGGAGGAAGTGAGGGTAAGGGTAGGAGTAAGGGAGGAAGTGAGGGTAAGGGTAGGAGTAATGGAGGAAGTAAGGGTAAGGGTAGGAGTAATGGAGGAAGTGAGGATAAGGGTAGGAGTAAGGGAGGAAGTGAGGGTAAGGGTAGGAGTAAGGGAGGAAGTGAGGGTAAGGGTAGGAGTAAGGGAGGAAGTGAGGGTAAGGGTAGGAGTAATGGAGGAAGTGAGGATAAGGGTAGGAGTAAGGGAGGAAGTGAGGGTAAGGGTAGGAGTAAGGGAGGAAGTGAGGGTAAGGGTAGGAGTAAGGGAGGAAGTGAGGGTAAGGGTAGGAGTAAGGGAGGAAGTGAGGGCAAGGGTGGGAGGAAGTGAGGATAAGGGTAGGAGTAATGGAGGAAGTGAGGGTAAGGGTGGGAGGAAGTGAGGATAAGGGTAGGAGTAATGGAGGAAGTGAGGGTAAGGGTAGGAGTAAGGGAGGAAGTGAGGGTAAGGGTAGGAGTAAGGGAGGAAGTGAGGGTAAGGGTAGGAGTAAGGGAGGAAGTGAGGGCAAGGGTGGGAGGAAGTGAGGATAAGGGTAGGAGTAATGGAGGAAGTGAGGGTAAGGGTAGGAGTAATGAAGGAAGTGAGGGTAAGGGTAGGAGTAATGGAGGAAGTGAGGGTAAGGGTAGGAGTAAGGGAGGAAGTGAGGATAATTGAATGAAGAGGGGGGAAATTAAGGGTAAGGGCATAAAAAGTGTGGGGGGGGGGGTGGAAGTTAGGCAAGGGCAGGATTGAGGGAGAAAGTAATGATAGGATTAAGGGAAGAAGTACAGAGGAGAAGTGCGGTTAGGGGCAGGAATAAGGAGGTAAGTAGGGAGGAGGTGAGGGTAAGAGCAGGATTTAGGGGGGTAACAGGAAGGGTAGGGCTATAATCAGGAGGCTGGTGGCTATGGGCAGGGTTAAGGAGCGATGAGGGTAAGATATAAAGGGAGATGAAGGTAAAGAAAGAATGAAGAGCAGAAGTTTAGCATTGCAGCCAGACTGAGGGGTAGGTGAGAGTCAGGAAGGGCTGAGGGGGGGGGGAGCTGAGGGTAAGGGGCGGGATTATTGGGGAGGTAAGAGTAAGGGCAGGGTAGTTTTAGGGTAAAGTTTGAACAGCTTGTATCTTGCCTCCCCTGGATTCTCCTTACCCTCTTATTAACCTGCTACATAAAACCTTTTGGTTTTCATTACATACCTTACTTAAAACTCAGTGACATCATCACTGGGTCTCCGTGTTCCTCTATGCAATGCAGGCAGATCATGGCTGGTGGGAGGGGCCAGCAGGGGGGGCTGTACACAGCTTCATGAAAATATCACAGCCCCCCCCCGGCCTCAGTACTCCTCAGGAGCCCTCGGCCCCAATGCAAGCCATGGTAGATGGGGGGGGGGAAGCATAAGGAGGATAGTGGGGGTTGGGTATCTGTGTAATATTAGCGAGTTCTGGAGAGGACAGGATGGAGGCGATGCAGAAGGTCAGGCGGGGTAAAGGGAAGGTATGGAAGGGTGACCCCCCCCCCCACCAGGCGTTGTCTCCCTCCCCCCCCCCCCAGCGGTCGGATGGGAGCCGCCCCTCACCCGCAGGTCGCGGTCTGTCATTGCGGTATATGAGTTTTCCGTACGTCTCCTCCGAGGACGCTCCCCGACCATAAACCGCCACTCCCCTCCCCCCCCCCTTCCTCGGGATTAATATAGTGATCCTCTGTGCATAGATCATCGCTACAGAAGCCAAATGTGAAATCAATTCGCGGCGCTCGGCAGGCTAATAAACGCCGTGTTCATCTTCAGCACCCGGGAAAGATTTCATCTGTCAGAGCGCCGGGCGGCTGGGGAGCAGCAAAAATCCTCCGTTATTATTTCCTGGGAGTGGGCGTGTGATGCGCCCCCCCCCCCCCCCCCGGCCCTCTCTCTCCCCGAGGAAGACGGGGCGGGCGGAGCGGTTGTGGAGCGAGAACGTGGCGGCTCCTTAAAGCGCCTCTTCTGCTCGTCTTAAGGATGGATACAAATATATATGTCACCATTGGATGAACTATTTTATTACAATGTAGCAAAACCTGAGAACAAATCTGTGTTACGTCGCGGATTACCGGGTGGGGCGGCTGCATTCGTTTTCCAGCATCGGCTTACAGAGAATTTTTCAGCAGCTGCAGAAAATACGTGTTGATCCCGCCCTAAAGAGGGAAACTTCCTGTCAGCGGAAATCCGAAACAATGTTATTGGCTGTAAATACAAATCGCTTCCCCCTGTGTAATGCAGTGTGGGGGAGGGGGGCATTTGTAGTCCAAATCAGGAGAGGCAGCCAAGGCATGTCGGGAACGTGCGCGAGATCGTGCGCTCTTTTCCTGCACAGCACAGAAACACGTTGCTCTTTAGTTGACCCCCTGGGGGGGGGGGGGGGGGGGGGCCATTAGTTACTTAATAGCACCCACCATTGCATCAGAAAGCACGCACTGCAGCAGCATGCGGGTCGGTGCCGCGAGGTTTCTACAGAAGAGCCAGGGACTTCAGGCTATTAAAATGAATGCGCTGCCCTACACACGACCTGTGCTCGCGCGTGCACGCGCCCCCATGCACATCAGTGAACGCGCCCTGCAGCATCATGCGGGTCGATGCCGTGAGATTCTACAGAAGAGTCGGGGACTTCAGGCTATTCAAATGAACGCGCTGCCCTACACGCGACCTGTGCTCGCGCGCGCACCGACGCACGCTCGCGCCCACGTGCATCAGTGAACACGCCCTGCAGAAACATGCGTTTTGGTGCCGTGAGATTCTACAGAAGAGTCAGGGACTTCAGGCTATTAAAATGAATGCGCTGCCCTACACGCGACCTGTGCTCGCGCGTGCACCGACGCGCGCTCGCGCACATCAGTGAACACACCCTGCAGCAACATGCGGGTTGGTGCCGTGAGATTCTACAGAAGAGTCGGGGACTTCAGGCCATTCAAATGAATGCGCTGCCCTACACGCGACGCGCGCACATTAGTGAACGCGCACTGCAGCATCATGCGGTTTGGTGCCGTGAGATTCTACAGAATCGTAAGGAATGCGAATTTATCCGAAGTTACGAATTATCTGAAATAACGAATGCCGCATCTAAACGAATGGAACGGAACAAATTAATAATAATAAATAACAATAATAAAAAATTATTATTATTATTATTAATAATAATTATTTCGGTAAGTTCCATTTGTTTAGATGCGGTATTCATTATTTCGCATAATTTGTAACTTCGGATAAATTCGTATTCCTTACGTTTACTAACAGACAAATTTGAAAGGAAATTTTAATAGTTGGTTATTATTAGTTATTATTTAGAATTTTGGTTCTTTCTTATTTTCGGATTTTTTCTTTTCGGATTTTTGAATTTCCAAATTTTCGAAATTTCTGCATTTTTGAATCTTCGAATTTCCGGGTTTTATAATTTCCGGATTTTAGAATTTTAGAATTTCCGGATTTTAGAATTTTAGAATTTATGGATTTTAGAATTTCCGGATTTTAGAATTTCCGGATTTTAGAATTTCCAGATTTTAGAATTTCCAGATTTTAGAATTTCCGGATTTTAGAATTTTAGAATTTTAGAATTTCCGGATTTTAGAATTTACGAATTTTAGAATTTCCGGATTTTCGAATTTACGAATTTTCGAATTTTAGAATTTCTGAAACAAAAAATGGATGAAACGAAAACAAACAAATTTTTCGGCAGTGCAAGATGTCTGTAGTGGGTGGAGTTTGCTGGGCCCCTCCCACAGCTCTGCTCTCTGCACAGGCTATGTACAGCACAGTGATGATGTCACTGCTACTATTACAAGGTAATATCTGGGGTTTGCAAAGGAATTTGATGAAAGTTTATTTATTTATGTATTTATTTTTTTGCCCAGAGGACAGCTTTAAAGGCATATCAGTTTTTTTGTAGGACCGCCCTCTTAAAAGATTCACGTTTCTGCTTTCTCAGGGGAGGCTGACAGATGGGAAGGGAAAGACCATCGAATGCAAAGACGCCATCTTCATCATGACCTGCAACGCCGCCAGTGACGAAATCGCCCAGCATGCTTTGCATCTCAGACAGGAAGCCCAGGAAATGAACAGACACAGGCTGGCAGAGAGCCTAGGTGAGTGCGGGGGGGGGGGGGGGGGGGGGGGGGGGGGGGGCTGCCTGCATACATGGGCTGCCTGCATGCAGCAC